>WACJ01000101.1:600000-1091579 GCA_008973525.1 Stenopsyche tienmushanensis
CTCTGCCACCCAATATTTTAGTGTTGTAAACAAAAGAGCAGACTCCCCCAGAATAGAATCTAGGTTTGCTTTTATACTGGTTGAATTGAGATATTTCAAATTAAAGTATTGTATCACATAACGATGACCAATAATTTCCATGTTTACAAATTCACTAAGAACGTTCACTGTTAATGGCTACCAAACAAATACTAAACAACATAGCGTCTTCCAACTTATAACATAGACTTTATAATATTTTTAAAAAAATAATAACCGCCATTTATGCACCAGGTCGGGACGTACTTATGGGACTACCCTCGTAGCATAAAGGAACCACTAGACCAGTAGATTGCCTATTTTATTGTAAGTCACACAAATACAGCTTCATCTTTTAACTGACAATTTCTCTATCAAAGATGGAAAATGTGTTTAAAAGCAATAATGGTTGCTATAGTCGAATATTACCATTTTATAGAATTATACAGCGAGACAACCGTGAAATTTTTGCGCGTCATGTGTTTAAAAAGGACGTAGTCTCTATACCGTCTCTAAGTTATTCAAATTTATTTTCATCTCACTTCTCGTATGAACATTCGTCACACAGATACAATGCCTGAGATCAATTCGCACAGCAAGCGCGTTAATACATGATTTTTTGCTCAGGATTCTGATATAATCTTCCCTGCTGGAATAAATAATTGCAGGCGATTGTAACGAGTATTGTAATCGTACAACGTACTCCAGATCACCTTGATCCTTCATTATTAAGGCGCCATTATCACAAGTTGTTATTTCCTTTTGCAGTTTTTCCTGTCCACATTCGTATGTGCGAACGGAGGAAATTAAATATTAAAAGTGACTGACTTGAATCGTGAACCAAAATGTCGGCAATGCGAATAGTCATGAAGCATTATCGTAGTCGTAATCATTATCTAACGTGACGCTTTGACGAAGCAGTAAAAGTGGTTTCATTACCAAACAATCAAAGACGTGATAAGAGCAACCGTTTTTAATGAAAAAATAATACTGGAAAAATTACCGAATTTAAAACAGGGTGTGGAAACTACCTTATTACAAACACAAATAGTATAGGAGCTATCAGTTTTATTATTTTATCCATGTTACAGAGCGATATTTAAAGACAGCCCTGCATGATTGTTACTAAATCTACATGAAAGAAAACATTAGGTCCCGCTCTTCTCGGAATAAGTATCATATTTTTATCACGCTGTCTTTTGGTTAACTTTGGTTTAATTTCAACCTTCATGATTCAATGTAGATCATCAACGTGTATTTTTAAGTTTTAAAATATTCTAGAAACGGCATCCGAACTCAACGCTAATAAACATTTGTAACCCCTTAAATTATGAAGCAAAAGAGCGCATAAAAGGAAGCAGATAGTTGAAACGCCCTATAAAAATGTGTCCCAAGAAGGTTGTCAGTTAGCAAAGCAAAAAAATACTTTATTATCTATCAGCTAACAAGATGCTAATAAAACATGTTTTTCTGGCGACGGTTATAAATCGACATCAATCCAACAAATACGAATTTGTATGATATTTCGAATTCGTTAATATCGAACTTTAAAATATTTAAAAATATTGACTACTTAAGCGTCAGCGACTGACTCGCTATGTTTTTTCGTATAAATACGAATTTGTGTGATTTTATTATGCCAGGGACACATATTGATGAATTCATAAATTTCTTCACATTAAATGGCTCTTTGCCACTTAACTGAATCCATTTTAGGATGTATTAGTAAGAAAAAAGTTGTTAAAAAAGCAGTTCTTATTAGAATTAGTAGTAAAGTGAGACAACCCTAAGTAAACAATCAACAGGTCGAACAACTTCTTACGCAATTTCAATATTTCTAAATTCACTGGCAATTAAAAGGCTAAATAAAATACGTCACAATTATTTTGCATAAAATACGTATTTATAAGTTTTGGACGTAATTTAAAAATAGGTGACGGTATATCTGGTGGCGACGTTGAAAGTTTGCGTTCGAAGTTTCCCCGTATGTGATGTGTTAAAACCTCATATTCGTAATCGGATTTCCTTAGGAAATTTTTCCAGAGGTAGAAATTAGCGATAAGAATTATTTGATTACGAATCATAGACAGTTGATCTTAGATCAGTCAAAAGTATCATCATTTTTAAATCGGGATCGAACCTACTTATATTTACGTCATAGTCCTAAAATCAATAAACAATCTGCCATGAAAAATTAAGCATTAAATCAAGAATCATAACGATAATTAATCCATTTCGATCCTATGTCTCCCCCATTTGAGACATCGATGTGAATTAATATGTTTATAATTAGCATAGATTTTAACCATTTGAGTGCTGCGCCAAATCATAACAGATAAATTTGGCAAAACAACGTCACGAAATGTAAACCGATTTAATTTATTTTTTAGGAATAATCATAAATTAAAGCATAAAAAAGTAAATTATATATAGAAACAATTCAAAACGTATCATTGGATCAAGTACCCAATTTCTGGCTGTAGTTCGGCGTCTATTTATCGCCATTTTGCATTTTTGGCGGAAATTTCTCGCAAAATATTGCTTTGCAATCGAACGGCAAACAACCACAATTCACAATGCTATCAATTACAAATAACAAAAAATGTTCACAATGGGTTTTGTAAATTTTAAATTCTTCGGAGCTATTTTAAACACTTTTATCCTCCATTGAAATTCATCAGCTCTCACAACTATTTATGTTGAATCCTTACCTGTTCAACAGAAAAATTTTGCCCACAAACAGGATTTGCATATTGTGACCTAGAACGATTATGTTACATAGAAATGGTTCATACAAGGCCAAATTATTTAATGGGAATCCCGCCGATATTATAATTTGCCGTTGAGACGTTGACATTACGATTTTGAAATAAGCATGACAAATTTCATCAAAATGTCACTTTTCCTCAGTCTTTGCGGATGCTCAGTAAATCCATGAATTTGAACTGGTTATTGTCCAAAATTTTTCAAAAATCAGTTATTTTTTAAAATTTATTTTTATATCAACGAATTTGTGTATTCGCTTATACTGCTAAAAAATAATTAATGCCAAGTCATAGGCTAGAAGTGGGTTAAAAAACTAATTTTTGTTTGTTATGTATAAATATATTTTTTTAATGGGCGTGTTCATATACAAAAAAATTATAAATATAAACATGAACTAATAAGAAGTTATTAAATTTCCAGTAGTGAATCTTTTGGAAAAAATGAATCTTCTATGTGTGCTATAGTAGCATAAAGTAATCCCTACACAAGTAGCGTGCCTATTTTATTATTTATTACACAAACACAGCTACATATTTTGGCTACATTTTAGCTGATTATTATTATGCCACGTTGCGATAATTGCGATCCTCAGAAGGGAAAAATTTTCCCAATATCATCGGGGAAAATTCTTAGTATTAAAAACGAGATACATCTAAAGCCCAACACACAATTTCCTGTTACACTTATTTCATTATTTAGAGCCAATCGACTTTATTGCCACTTGTATGTGCGAGCGGTACATATTTATGAATACAAATAGTAACACAATGAATCCTTTGTTGAGGACTATATTATGTGTTATTTGTATCAATTATATAAAAAATTTTGCACGACCTGAACGTATGTAAGTATAGAATATTTAAATTATTATACACCTGGATTCGTTCAGATCATCTGGATTTAAAAGTCGGTATTGTATAAAATTGAACTCTAAGCTTTGAAATTCAAGAAAAAGCTAAGTATAAAGAACAAGGGCCATTATGCAAACAATAAATAAATGTTTATAACAAAGGCAAGATGATATGTCTGAAAATATGGAAATTCATTCCGAAAGATTATACAGTGCCTTTCAATTGAGACGCTTAATATTTTTAGATTATAGCGGCCATGCTGTTAAAGCAACATCTATCTAATTTATTGTAAATTATTCAATAGTATATGGCAAATTATTATCGAAGGTTATAATGTTGAATAACGTTTGTACATTATCAAATTTTATTTTCAAAATTAGGGCTCCGTTTAATGGACATTTCTACCTTGTTGGGCCTAAAAGTGATTTTTTAACATTTTTTTAAGCGAAAAGTATTAAATATAGAATACTGATATTAAATGTATTGACTAGGCGATCTTTATTGAATATAAAAATATTTTTTTAAATTTGATAAAGTATGATAGTGGGAGTGACAGGAGCTATGTATGTCGGTGCGCGAGCGATGACATTCTTCATCATGGAAGTTCTAAATCCTGAACAAGTGATTTGCAGCAAAAAAATTGAAAATAGTTTTGCTTTGTATAATATTTTGCATAGCTTAGACTAAAATCAAGAAGAAATATTGAAAAATAAAAAAATAGTGAGCGATCTTTGTGTTTTTATCAACATTTTTTTATACTTTTTTATTCATTAAATAAGCACTTTTGAATATTTTTAAATAATTGTAGTCTATACGATAAAGACGTTTATTATACACGCGTCTGCTAAATTTCATAATGAATACTCATTTAGGGCGTGTGGGAGCACTTCCATGAGTTTGGAAAAAGTAGTTTCGAGAAAAACACGTTTAAAGTTTCTTCTCTCCTCAGCTTCGCGAAGCGCAGCTTCTCCTCGTCGATCTATAACTTTGCGAATTTCATTAATATCGACTTGAAATCTTGAAATAATTTAAGCAAGATCATAATATTTTCAAAGTTGAAAGCTCGATATAGCCCACAGCTTGTTAATATACATCACAAGATTAGAACGGCGTTGCCGTCGATCAGATTTGCAACAGTTGCAAATTCGATTGCAGGCGACACGTTCGTATACAAATGAACCACAGTGTCTCGGATTCAGGTCAATAGAATTAATACGAAAGCGGTGACATTTTTTTCTTTCAGCAGGAACATAGTTCGAGGGAAGAATGCACAATAATTGATCGATTGGAGGGTACTATTATATATTCTGATTGAATATGTTGCAGCGTCGATAAGAAACGCTTGCAAACTTTTCGTTAATGGTGTCAATTGCGAACTCTGCTTGTTAATTTTTACTTCATTTGCAAGTGAAGCAAAAGCGAGAAACTATTAAAATGGCCAATAAATTCTGCTGTTTTGCTGGAATATTAATCTGACTCTTTTATATCCCCTCATTTAATATTTTTAGGGGGCAAAAACAGATTAATATGTATTTAGTTGTGGCAATAATTGATAAACCTAAAAAATATTTTCAACCACCGTTACTCATCATGCCACTATTAGCGATGTTATTAGCAGTTCTCGACATTTTCACAATAACAAAAACAATATCTTGTTTATCTGCAGTCTATGAGTTGAGCATGAAATATGAATACATAATGCACATTCGAATTTCTTGCAATATATTACATGCATCAGATTTGTGGATATAGACGCGTATGGCATGTAGAGATCATCAATAATACATAGAGTATCATGTAAAAATTGCCTAGTCCTGTGGCACACATGGTTTAAAAATGCAATTATTGGAGGTCTTTATCATCTTTCCAGGAAATTGATCCTGCTCGTAGCTGATAAGGGAATGAAGTCTTGCTGATTTTAAGAACAGAAGAATGAGCCATAAGCCTCTTCGCAATTTAATTTGATTATTCTTAGTTTCCAATATATACAAGCTTCGTGATGAGCAAATAACCGATAGCCAACATTTTGAAGCCCTTTTCAGTTCAAACTTACAAATAAGGTAGTTAGCGACAACATTTTATGACACACTTTCCATAGAAGGTAAGGTAAAAAAATCATTCCTTATCGATCCTCCGTTGGTTTATTTTAAGATTTATCTCAATGTTCCTATACGGAACTACGTGATCTTTGAAACGGAATGATATTCCAAAGAAATTAATATTTTTATATTGTTACATACATAAATGCATTTCAATTATGGCATGCTGCACAGCTATGTATATATCGATCTTATTACTATATATCGGGATATTACAGCAGTTGAAACTAACAAACGAGACAATTTACATTATTCAAATACTTTGGAGGCTTTAACGCGAGCTACCAGACTGCATTTGCTTAAAAAAGCATGCAATTGCTGCAATGACAAAATACGTTAATCTACTTATGTGCTGTAAATAATGCGCATGTAAATGTTAGGGGGTCCAAGGGTATTCGCGTATCTGATTAAAAAAAAGTATCACCAACAAAAATTATATGTACAACATTACAAAATGTAATTCCCATCATTATTCAACATATATTTTCAACGTTTTGGCAGTCCTTTGATCCCTTTTTTATACAAACTTAGACCTTAGCTGTATTTTTGAAAAATACACTTCAACTGTATTTTTGTATCGTTTTTCTTTCAGGTTCACCAGACCTTTTCAGGATGTAATTCAGACCTGAAAAGATGGAAATACGTCGAGACGATGTTCGATTAATAAGGAGGGATTTCAATGCGTGCGGTACACATCCTACCCCATAATATCTATTCCACCCCAAAAAATCCATCCTATTCGTTTTGCCGATGAGTTTTAAATGCGTTTGCACATTGATCCATGGGGATCCCTATCTTTACCACTTCAACATAAACATCTTCAAGTGTTTTAATGGCGTTTATGAAGTCGAAGACCCAAATATTTGATTGGATTGGTTTCGTGAATATCTGAAAGTTGAGAAACAGTCTGCTGGAAAAATGATGGTTACGGTATTTTGGGACTCGAAAGGTATTTTATTGATTGATTTTTTGCATGACAGACATACGGTGAATGCGGCCTACCATTACCAGCTGCTAAATGACGCTAAGGCTGCTTAAATGAAAACGAATAATTACGCGTTGCGCAACAGAGCCTTTAATTCTCGCCTTTATTAAATCTACATCCATCCATTCCATCGGATAGGAAGCTTCATTCAGGTCTTAATTATACGTTATTTTGGAAGCCAAAACGTGCACAATATATTTTTAGGGGAAACCTACGAAAAATAATATTTTAAGATTTATAACAAATTATAACTAATTAAATGGTGAAAGTTCATTTTGTATGTTAATAGCCGTAGGCTAAAAATTCACATTTTTTAAAAAGCGAAGGCTCTTCAAGTCATTGTCTCAAGCCGTATTTACATTTTATAACCGGGTAAGTAAACTGGTTGTATTTTTCACCAATACCATGATCAAAAACCTTCAATCATTTCTACAATGGTTTATATGCATTTCATCCATTGCAAATGCAAAAATGAATTATGTGCAACAATTGGCTGTTAGATTACCAACGGAAGTGGTCAATGGGAGGGAAGCCAAATAGTGGCTTTAAGCCTGTTTCCGGTTCGCTTAAAAATCAAGTATTTTACCAAGAAAATGTTGTAAATATTGGCACTAAACAATTTTAAAATGGATATGCAAACTTTTTTCATTCATTTCGACGCTTCGCGAAAAAATATTTGCATTAATATAAGAGCACGTACATTTGTTCAAACACTGGGTTTCGACGCTAATCGATTTAGTGCAGCAAATCAATACGATTGGAATTATAAGGAGAGACTTACCGTCTTCGTTACGACATTGACTTCAGTCAAACCGGCAACGTCCATCTTTCAGCTCGTTCTGAAAACACAACATGGAAATTTAGTCTCTTAATCAATCGTCATGTATGCCTTTGGATATTTGAATACGAACGAAATAAGCGCATTATTATAATAAATGATTTAAGCAACTCATCCGATTTAACTCTCTGAATGCTAAATAATTGAATATCGCTGTTCGAGATACCAGCAAAAAATGATAAGAGCTACTGGTGAACTTTATTCGATTCCAAAACGACTTTCTTTCATGCGACACTTCTCACTGGTATATGTAACATATAGCAGTCAAACGATCAATCATTATAATATAATAGCATTATATTAAATTGAATCTGATCTGATGCAAATTAACTGCCTGTCGATTCACAATCGAGATGAAATGTCGATTAAATACTCGATTTTAACGCGTTTTTTTTTTAATCAAACATATATTAAAAAATACACCAATTCTCACATTTAATTAACACCACTTTCTGTGCCGATTTTTTCGCCGATGATCACAAGTCTTCGGGAAAATTCTGCACCGAGAACGAGATACGAGGACGACTTCGCTCGACGACCGCCGAAGAACGACTGTGCTAACAAAGTTGACTCTGCAGGTAAGCAACCACCGAACACTACATCAGCACAAGTCACTAACCATCAATTAGTATCATGCGAAAAGTATGCATTTTGAAGATCTGATCTTTGCTCGAAATAAATCCTGTAGGGTCAAGCCAAATCAAATTGCATTTTAACATATGAGCTCTCAAGGCAAAAATATCGACGAGCTTCAGTCGCTATATGTACAAACTGACGCAAATATGGAGTGGTAAAAGACTATTAATCGATGCAAAAACTCGGCTTTATTGTTGTAAAACATCACAAACACCGGATTGATACATCTTGACGATGATGTTTTTGTTCTATTGCGAGTAAAGGTCCCAAATATTCATAAAATCAGTTATTCGAATATCGAATATGAAATTGGTAAAATATTCGAATATTTTATATATATATGTATACGAGGATAGTTCAAATTTAATCCGGAATTTTTCAATACATTTCTTTAAGTTCTCTATATTAGAAATAAATTTATTCTATCGAATAGGAAGGTTCTTGATCCCATCACACAAAGAAGGCGAGAGGTATCATCTTCTGTTGCGCAACGCGTTTTCTCGTAGACTAAGACTTGAAATCAAGTCAAAAGGATCATAATTTTACGTATATTTCAAAAATATATATTTTTAAAAAAAATTGCATTTCAATTTCATTCGGAATTTCATTTTTAGTTGTTGAAAAAACCCTCTCAGTTGTCGTTAAGTTTGGTTTTATCGACAGTAGAGAATCGTAAAGAATATCAAAATTATCACCATTTTCTTTGACGGGATCGATATTTTGAAATAGCTTTTCAATAAACTTTGTACTAATTCAATAAACTTAACACATTTCTTTGTTGCTATTTTGATTGGCCAAAGAACATCGAGCAATTTTCTTAAAAAATATAATTTTTCATCAGTAATAATTTCCGTTTTATGTCCATTAATTATTTGTTGACTGATTCTAAATCTGAAATATTTTTGCTATCATACTTATTGAGTTCAATCAAATATTGACAAAAGGCAAATATATTCGAATATCGAATATTCTATTGGGACCCCTAATTGTGAGTAAACGCGGCACCCGTCTTGCGCACAGCTTGCTCCTGTCCAAATTTCCAGTCAATATGCGATGTACAACAATTTTTGAAATGCCTACCGTGTCTGCTAGCAAGGTCCCGCCACGGGCGCAACTGGGTTTGGGGCGCAAAACGCAGAATACCGACCCGGTCAAAAATTACATATGGTTTTTATGTTACTCAACCATTCTACTTTACTGCATCAACACTGATTGATTCTGTCCGTTTTAATGATATACACTAATTTGTCCAATCCCTCTTTTCTTCGTTATCGTTATGTTCAGGTATGGCATCCAATCGTGAGTCGTACATTCAGCGGTCCGAAAAGCGGACCGATTGAGCATACAAACTTATGACCACTCCGTTTTCTTTTAGGGAATTTTGCGACATTTTCGTTAATAAATGCGTATAATATGATGACGGAAGTCCTTCCATAGATTAATTTACATAAGTGGTTTGCGTCAAATGAGGTCTTGAGCGAGACTTCCCCCTAACCATAAAACTTACTTACTGGCCATTCGAAGTTGAGAATGAGCATATCCTCGCGGACATGGTTATTAGATTCATGTTTTGCACCTTGCCGTGCACTTTTGTTGAGTAGGCTGGCATGATTCTGAATAGCGGGAGCAATAAACAGCTCGGGGCAGTGGATCATCCCCATATTCCTTTGTCTCATGTGTGAAGTGATGGACCCATGTTTGATCCATAGCTATGAATCGACGCAAAACTTCAGCTTTATTGCTGTGAAACACTCGATTGAAACATCTTTATGACGCTGTTTTTGTTTCATTGCGAGCAAACGCGGTACTCATCTTGCGCACAGCTTGTCAACAATGACTACATTTTCACTTTTTAAAATGCCTACCATGTCATGTATTTTGAGGATTTTCTTGAGCATTTCTGGCATTGTCACCTTATTTGGTCGGTTATCTTGTTCTTTATTTATTCCTGAATTTACACTCAGACTGCTCTAAATATTTAAATTAAGTAAATACGATAGCACAAAAATAAATTAAATAAACTTTTTCTTGGAGCCGCTCATTCGTCATATCAGCGGTCCAAAAAGCGGACCGATTGAGCATACAAACCTTATGGCCGCTCCGTCCACTTTCAGGGCATTTTACGATATTCTATATGATCTGTACGATCGCGGAAGCTACGTAGCCTCTGGATATCATCATACATTCTATCAACAGTAGCCGCCATCTATATGTTATGTCGGGTACTTTTGGGACTATCTTTGTGTATTATTTTAAAACATAAATTATAATAGTATTTAATGTATTGAATTGATAATAGTAAAGGATGACTTTAAAAAATAAATTGGATTTTCTGAGGAGGGGGGGGGGGGGGCGTTAATTTAGATATTTGCCACGGGCGCTCCATACCCTAGTTACGGCTTTGTCTGCTAGCTCGCACATTTTTATTCGACTGTCTTCCATTATCATTTTGTGGATTTTCTTTAGCATTTCTAGCATTTGGTCAACCATATGGCCTCGTTTAAATTCTTCCACCCAATATTTTACTATTGTAAACGAAAGAACAGACTCTTTCTGGGTAGAATCTAGCTTGGATTCAATATTGGTTGGACTGAGACCTTTCAAATAATAGTATTGTATCACATAACGATGACCAATTTTTCCATGTTTACAAATTCACTGAAAGCGTTCACCATTGATGGGTACTAAACAAATACTAAACAACGTAGCAGTTTCAAACTTGAAACTTAAGCTTTATAAAGTAGGCAATTGCTATCGTAGTATTTTTTAAGCAACGACCGCCATCTATACGTCAGATCGGGTACTTATAGAACTAGCCTCGTATTAGGTCCTCCCGAAATAAATCCAATATTTTTGCAAATGAAACATCTCTGTCAATCTCAAACAAGCTCTGTTTTCTGTGTCATAAATATCATATTTATGGTAAATTTCTGAAACTGAGCTAAACGAGAGCTATGAAAGTTTATTATCGACAATTAGACAAACAATGCAAAAGTATAATTTCAACCATGGATATTTTTAAAACGAGTTTTAAATCGTTTAAAAATGGCGGCAAACGCCATGACAGTTGACATAGCAAGCTTTTGTATGATTGAATCAGGATAACTATTTATTGATACTCTGATCCCTGGGGATTGACTCGTCGGCGATATTGCATGATCTCTTAATTTCTTGCTTAAATTTGTTGCCAAATGGCTTTTAACACTGTTGAAACTCGCCTTCACCATGACCCAATTCATACACAACATTGACACGTTAATTATTATCATTTTGAACGTTTTTGTCAAAAAATAAGTATGCACGTGCTTTAATAAAACCCGCCGAACAAAAACATTTAAACGTGATGTAAATATCCAAACATCAACAAATCATTATCAATACCGTTACAACGATAATGTTATGATGATTGTACAAACCGATTGATACTGGTTATTGATTACGTTTACCGTCTTAATTATAGAGACAATACAATCAGGTAGAATATTAATGTGTTGAGTTTAGATTCATCATCATATGATAAACACCCATAAGCAATCAAATGTAAAACTGTCTCTTTTATCAATTCAAATTTATGAAATATGATATGATGAATTTCGCAAATTATTGCGAAAAGAACAGGGGTCAAATTTACCTCCAGATTCAAATATTTACCATACAATAGGGACTCAAAATATTTAACATTTTATACATTTTTCTTTGAAATCGATCATGTTGTAGCCAGGGTGAAAAACCACCCGCACGGAATAGTGCTGTTAATCTGTGCAGATTTAATTCAACCCGGTAGCCCCCCGCTTCGCCACCATGTTACAATGGTGTCAGAAGTGGGATGCTGTTGAGTTAATACATCTAAAGAGAGACGGAGGATGTCGCTATTAATTTGGCGAATTAAATCTGCACAAATTAACAGCGCCAATGCATTGGGATGAAATTTAACTCACGCCATAATCAATCATCATATAATCGATAAAAAATATAACAGAATAAAATATCCCGATGCTAAAGGGTTGAGTAATTGCAAGCGTTGTTGGAGATATTTTTAAGGCAATATTATTAGATGGATGGAAGAAGACTTATGAACGAATCACGGTGAAATGATCATTATTTTTAGCTGCAAATTAATTTCTCGTTGGTCTGAATTTATTAATTAAAAATCATAAAATCAGTTTAAACCAAGATCGACCCGTTGTATTGATGATTTCGATCATCAAATTTGTTGGTACGCTGTTTTTTTTAATAGGTTTAAACTTGGACCCACTTGATCCATTCCAAAACTCTATTATGAATGATCTAATGAAGTGCTAACATCCAAAATGAAGATTAAAACGTTCAATTTTAGTGCAATGAATTTTATACGAAAAGCTGATAATAAATGTAATCTGATTGTAAAAACATTATTAAATTTAAACGATGTCCGTAAAAATATATTAGAGAACGATATTTGGATATATTAGGTCATCCCGAAAGAAATCCATTTTTTTTTTTTTTTTTACTTAAAACGTGATTTTCTTTTCAATATTTTTGATATTTCTTAATAGTCAATTTTGCACAAAAATAAAAGGCCATCCAAATGTAACGTCTAGATGTAATGTTTGAGAAGTTTATGACACTGGCGTACAAAAACTAGTGCCTCGACTACAGATATGTTTCGATTTCACATTTTCGAATGGAAATCACGTTGACAAATATTTTAATATATATATATGAAGTATCATGTGAATTTCAATTAAATACAAGCATTTTTCGGTCCTACATAAATGTTGTAACCTTACTTTCTGGATGACCCTCGTATATTAAATATATATATATAACTTTGATACTGCGTTGTTCAATGTATGACAGATCAGGCAACCACGCGTACAAAGTGTTAATATAATATATAGCAAAACTGCAATTTACCACTTATACCAATACAATTTACAAACTTGTCAAACTTTGAATTTATAGCTTTAAAATAAAATAGCTTTTTAAGCTAGTTACAATTTATCGACAGATCGATTTCATGTTTGTTGTCTTTCAGACCGTTGAAGTCCGCCCAAATTCGCCAAAACAAGTGTTACTCATTTAAATGTAGTCATGGCTTTATTAATTTATAAAAACATTATGCTAAATTTTAGAACAATGTATAAATTTAATAAGTAAAACTTCATCTGTATGGAGTCTGTTGATGAATTTTTCACACGTAAATGATCGTTAAAGACTAGCCTTCAATATTTTCATACTATTAAATGAACATCATGGCCTCTAAAAACGAAGAGATGCTTGTTTGGACAATCGATTGTGTGCAAATGAGTTATTTGAATATATAATATAAGATATGTATTTATCTCAAAACACGATCGGAAGAGGTTCTTAGTTTATCATGGTCGCTCGCTGTTCCAAATTTACTGTTAAAAATCTCGTGAACATTGTAATTTGTTACTTGTAAAATATTATTTGGAGTGTAAAGTTTATGGGGCGCTTGCTAACTTTGAGAGCCCCCGTTTCGTTGTCTTCGCTGCTGTCGAAGTTTCCGACTGTGGCTTTGTTCGGCCGCGAAGACCACACCTCGGTTTAATTAGAGGTGCTTCGTATCATTGTTAGCACACATCGAGTGTACAAGCTTTCGTCTGCTAAAGGGCAGGACCATTACTTATACTTTTTGAGAAAAGACTATTTCAAGTGAATCAGCGATATCATTGGATTGATATGATACGGTTTATTTGAATCAAATCATAATTTTCTTCGAATTCATAAACGTAGCTCTTTTTTAACAAAGAGACTTTGTGTTTCTTAATAGCGTCTATGCTACTTTTCGTCGGGTTCCTCTTCAAACAATTTGATTGTCGTTTTACGATCGCCTGTTGTAATTTCCCTTTTATTCGAATCCGTCGATAAAATAGAGAGAGAATATCTTCTTGAATATTTGTGGTCATTACAGTTTTTGAGTACTGTTTAACGACATCAATAATCAACGATTTCAATTGAAAAACATTAGCTATAATTCTTAAAAAGTCTGCTGTATGCAAACTTTGTACGTTTCACTTTTGGGAATCTCAACTTTTTCTTCTATTGATTTCCATTTTTAACACATTTTTTTAATACACACTATTAGGATCATCTAGAACAGCGATTCCTAGCCTGGGGGTAATTACCCCGGATGGTTAAAACAGCTATTCTGCGGGAGTTATGACGCTGGTAATTTGTTTCACGAAAACCAGAGAACACAAAAAAGTTGTCCTCAAAAATAAAAGATATATCATTTACAAGAAAACTGGCGTATCTTGCTGATTTTTTCAGTGAAATTAAAGTCTGATGACAAGGAAATTGCAAGTTTTCTGCATAATTAGAACTTTACCAACGCAGAGTTCTAGTTGGTGATATATCGATGTTTATACAACTGTGTGAGCAATTGACAAATGACAAATCTGAAAAAATTACGTTTAAAAATCCTGTGATTTGCCATTTATCTGCAGTAATAGACTCACTGAAGCAATATTTTCTGGACATGAACAATCATCAGTCCAATTCTTGAATATTAAGACCATTTTTTACTGATGATAATTTTTTTAAAGACGAAGATATGTCAGTCAAAGTAGAATTTCTCGGACTACTCGAGAATAGCACTTTCAGAAAAGTGGAATTTCAAAACTATGACCTCCGTACATTTTGGCGAAAAGTGGGTACTGAATATCCTACTATAGCTGACAGCTCTAAGAATGCGTTTTAAGTGAAACTAAACCTAACTTAAAAAAATAAAGTATGTTAAAATTGTAATTTCGTATATTTTTGTGCAATTTCATGGTAACTAAAGGCCTTTTGTATATATATGTGGTTTTCATCAACAAAATTTTAAAGGGGAGTTTCCCTGATAGGCTATAGGTGTAATAAGACTAAAAAGGTAAGAAACCGCTGATCTAGAAATTAAGGGCTCCTGAAGGCAGGGGATTTTTTTTGTATCAAAGTAGCGCTTACTATCTGGCATATAGGAGGGATCCTAATGTTCAGTTAATTTACTGTGACTGAACAAAATGGCCAATAAACACGCGAAACCAAACAAACTGACTGTCAAGATTCTCCCTATATGTCAGGTGCGCCAATTTCGAAACAAAAATTATCCCCCGGCCTCAGGAATCCTTGTAACCTTACTTTCTAGATGACCCTTGTATAAATAATGCCGGATGAAAATGTCGTTTTTTGATATCGTTTTTTTGGCTATTAATCTATTAACACGAATTTCATTATATATAAATTGATGGGCATCTAAAGCATGGTTTTTGAAAGGAATTATATTTTTTGCACCTAATTTCAAATGAAATGATGTATGTTGACTTGCGCGTTATAATGGAAATGTTTACTGCCTCAAAATGAGACAGTCGTAAATATAGACAACGAGACGTTACGATCAAATCAATCAAATCAACAAAATGCAGATACACTCGGATTGATCTAATGTACGGGGATATTTAAAAATAATTGGCAAAATTCACATTGTGGATTCCGCATCGAAAACGAAATTTTCATTCGGTACCCTAATATATATATATATATCTTATGCAAATCTTTATTAAAAATACGCCTATTTGTATCTTATTGAAAAATAATAGTAATTTTAGATAGATTTATTGAGAATAGTGTATATGAAGTCATATGCATGTACGTCATAAGAATTTTATATTTTCCTGAATATTTCCTTATATGATACATCAGGGTTTTGTTGGGATTTCATACAAAAATCACTTGCCTTGTCATAAATTCTGAATAATAAATTGGCATGAGCTATGATAGAGAATGACTGAAAGTAAAGGTGATACATAACAGGTCAACGGTCTCCATTTGCAATGCGTAGTCTTGCTCGGAAGCATCATTGTGATTTTCTGAATGAAGTCCATGAGCACATCGACCTGGTGCATATGCAAAGATGAGCCTTTAGAAGTCGCCTATTGACGTCCTATATGTGTCCTAAATTTTGCGACGAGCAATCACAGTTGCGTTCAGGAAGGGGCCCCCATTAGGGACTCAAGTCCTGTCGTGTTGTGCGCATCCTTCCCATTACGAATCATTACGGCCGCAAGGACACACAAAAGCAATGCCATAGGATCTGCTCACCACCATTATTCGTCCCACGGTGGGCTGTTAATCTTAATATGGATGATTATTTCCGTAAAATCAAGCACCTACGTCATGCTACGAAATAAAGCACGCACGGTCCACTCTACGAATTGAGCGGATCTAAACGCTTTTTAATCGCGGACATCCGCAAACCACAAGACAGCGAATGTATTTCCTTCATTTATCATAAGATCCAAGTCTCATAAATATCCGTGTCTCAAAAATTAAGAATTTCCTCCTTGAAACCGCAAAAAAATTTCAATCAAAGCGCCCATTTAGCATAGCATCGTTCTGCCTAAATCAATTCTTAGACTTACTCCAAAATATCAACTGACGAAATAAACCACACTGATAGTCATTCATACAGCCAATAGATACACTTCAATCAACAAAATTTAATGTGTGTCTGATCTCCATCATTATTGATAACATCTCTCCATAGTACAAGGGTGCAGCAAGGGAGCTTCCGTATTTAAAACACGCCCTCTGAAGCGATAGTTATTTCAAGAAAATTGGGATGGCATTTATTCGAAAAAATAAGCCGTAACATTTTCTATAGTGTAAGTTTAGTAACAATGTGTCTGAAATCCCTAGTTTAAACTGAGCTTGTCTCAACTGAAGAACAATATTCAAGCTGCTATCATCAACATACCCGCCAATGTGCTGGAATGAGTGAAGAAAAGCTTCAAAACTCGACTATCATAATAAATTGACTGGAACGGAGGCCATCTTAACCCATTGATGAGTAATCTCGCATACGCTGCGACCGGATTCGAGCGTTGCGGAAAGAGTATTCTCGCATGTTGAGTGCGAAGATTGGTGAATCAGAAACAGAGACGATTGCAAAAAGTGATCCATAGCGCTTTATGTTGTAAAATTATAAATAATCACTTGTATTTTTATAAAGGGATACAATATTTGTTTTTTTTTCATAGAGTACAAAACAGAAAGCTATCAAATCAATTAACAACAGATGACAATATAAACATTAAAATTAAAATGTTATTTGTCCGTATCCAAATGAAAAACAACAGGTACGAGGTCTTCTCAGATCCTTGGTGGCTTTCTTAGAATCATAATAAATAGTAAGAAGGCACATAAATCAATTACATACTAAAAACTCAGCGTGGTAACAAAAGTGATTCGCTGTTATGAGGCCCAACAATATCAACAGTGTTAAGGTTAATTTATTGTGAAAAGTGAATCTACATAAGAACACAGCACACCTATTATTGTTTTTTTAAAATACAATAAATAAAAACGTTAAATGCCTCTCTGTAACACAATGAAAATAATTAAATCGATATCTCCTATATTGTTTGTGTTATTAATATTTTAAATAAGGTAGTTATCCTGCCGCATCCTGTACTTTTGGCAATTAGAGATGTATTTGATTGAAAATCTGATTCAAACACTGAAGTGTTGCATTTACATGTATTCAAATTTCAACATCAGAATCAGTATCTAAAATGAGTGCTGTAATTGATGGTCTGCAAACAGAGTTATAATAATTTTTGCCGTTTTTATTGTTTGTTTGCACCTCACAAAAAAACATCCTCTTTACATACATAAACAAATGCTAATCTTTCAATTTCATCGCCAATCTTTTTAACAAACTCCTCTCCCTTATTGTTTCTTGCAGATAAACCGTTTATCGTTTCGATTCAAATTTCGTTATAATAAAATACATAGGAGAAATTCCTACAAATAATATTGTCAGCAAAAACTTGACTCCTCAGCGTCATGCTAATTTTAATCTGAATAAATAAAGAGCCTTATGTTTAGCACAATGGTTACAATCAATCTCCGGCCAGTGAGAGATCATTGCATCTGTTTCAATTAGACTAAATTGATTTTCCAGTTTGTATCGGTATCGATGAAATATTTTTATTATAAATTTTACACAACTGCCTAGATTTTCTTATTTGGGTGATATTTACAGAAAAAAACACTAATTAAATAAATGGAATAATTTGCTTTTGAACTATTATTTCGACGAGAGCAATACAAATTGGCCATTCAAACAATCAGGACACTGATGCAACAGTCAAATATAAATTTAGGGCGAGTGAGCCGAAGTCAATCGGTTTTGTGGTAGACCCCGCTTCCCAGTGTCTACTATGATTTCAACATAGCTTTCTGAGCGTTCCCACGGACGCGTGAAATATTTATTGATAGTATGGGTTATTAATTATAAAAATTGTTTTTTTTTTTAAATGCGTCGTCCTTGTATATATATATATTGGGCTTCCATGGAAACGCTCAGTATTTTATAGTATTTTTGCTTTATCAGAAATTATGTAGAGTAAAATATTGCTTTTTATAAGCCTATAAAGTACACATTCGCAATTTCTTGTCGGCTTATTGAACATTTCAATTTTTTCCCACAGCCACAGAGCCGGATTGCAGTTGTCCATCAAGTATGCAATGTTGCAATAGTGCAATGACACGTTTGAATGGCTACAGATTCAATTGGCACTGCTTTTCATTAATATCCTCTGGTCTCAATCCTGGCCGACTGAGGAATATCCAATTGTTTATCCAATGATACTAGACTGAACAATTGTCAACATCTAGGGTTCGATGGCTGGGACCGTTTATTCAATGAAAACGGTTCTTGCAATCATTTACATTGCAGATGTGTGTACAAAAACTGTCGGATTCATACTTAGATGTATTACATATGCCGCTTACAAACAATTGTATCGTCAGTAATCTTCCTAAAAAAAAAACAAATATCCCCGAATGGGATGTGCCGAAATAAGTATAACCGATTTTAAACACGTTAAATTAACGTTTTAACCCTAAAAATATCATGCGCTTACTTCATCACTTCAACTTTAAAAAAATACATTAAATCCCAAAACACTGACGCCATGGTCTAACATGCAGATGGAACTGCCTTTTTGGAGCCGATTCTTCCCTTTCAGTCTATTGTTTTGATTGTTCAGGTGTGAAGTGATGAACCCAGTGCTTTGAAACATCCTCACGACGCTGTTTCTGTTTCATTGTGAGCAAACGCGGCACCCATCTTGTGCACAGCTTTCTTATGCTCAAATTTTTAGTCAACATGCGATGTGCAAAACTTTTTGAAATGCCTGCCATGCCTGCTAGCTCGCACATTTTCAGTCGGCGGTCATCTATTATCATTGTCTTCGGCATTTCTGGTATTTGGTCTACCACTGCGATATATATCTTGGCAACTCGTACGACCTCGTTTAAACTTTGCCACCCAATATTTTATTATTGCAAAGGAAGGAGCAAACTCCCCCATGGAATCTAGCTCAGTTTTGATATTAATTGGACTCAGACCTTTCAAATAAATGTATTGTATCACATAACGGTGAACAATATTTTCCATGACAACATTCACTATTGATGGCCGCCGAACAAATACTAAACAACTAAGTAGGTACTTTTTATCATAGTATTTTTTTTAAACAACAACTGCCATCTATACGTCAGGTTGGGTACTTCTGGGACTAATTTCGTACTTTACGTGACCTGGACAAGCCTCTGCTTTCTAGTGATGGCTCGCCGCTCCTAATCAATAGTTAACGTTGCCTTCAATTCAACATGATTGATTTGCTTATTGACAAATTTCTGGATCATGATGAGCATAATCAAGCATCTCTACAATACTGCTTCGTTATTAACAAGCTTTAAGGAGGGCAATCCCTTTGGACGCTCGAAAATTAATCATTTTTCATGATTTTTTTAATGGTGATAAAATAATCGAATCATTTTAAATTTTTGATTTTGCTGAAAACCCTCATCGGTGTTTTCAGCAAAGACTTTATAGTAGGTGCCAATAATTATATTAATGTTTTCATCATCTTCAAAATGAAGCTGTAATGCAATGTATGTTGATATTTCAATGATTTTTACACAAGAATGCAGGTGCTTTGAAGCCAGTCACCAAACCGTCGAGTTAAATGGCGAGTATGGCCTCCCAAGCATCTTTGAAGCAATTCATCCCTTGACAAATCTTTATAAATTGATAAGAGATGCTGTTCTATTTCTTGGCCAAGAAATTCGAGTTCTTTCGTTCCTTTATTAAAATATTTTGACATTTTTGCTTCAAAAACTCAATCACACACGACAAACTATCGAGCTAAACCGTGACTTCGAGCAACGTTAATTTTGCATACCTACAGTTACAAATATATGAGTACAATATAATGATAATTTTGTTTAAAATATTTTTAGAAACATCTTCTATAATAAAACTAAAGACACAAAAGATTTAAACAAATGTATTGTAAAAGAAAGGTCACTCAGCTCCAAACGCTCCTACCTGACCTGACTCCCTAGTTCACAGCTATTCCGGCATTTTCCTAATTACGCGCTATAACTTCGTTAATATTTCATATTCCGATTTTTCTCTTTTATAGTATACTCTCAATGTGTTATATTTTCGAAATATGTAATTTTAAAAAAAACATTTTTTTGAACGTTGTAAAGGGTTTGCCTCCCTTAAATGCTGATATATTAATGCGATATTTAATGTAATTTTGAAATAAATTCTATAAAGAGGAAACGCGCAACAAAATGACATTGTTTGGATCACTGAACATCGTATGTTTTGATGACACAACTAAATAACTTCACACTTGCAAGAAAATTTATGTAATTTTATTATACGTAATAATTCAAAAATAAACATTTGGGTCGGTATCTAAAACCCTTCCATCCACTGACATTGTTATAAACAGGATGTTTTGCATATGGGCTGACCAACATTTTTTGGTAGCTAGGGGGGAGGGGTCTTCTGCTACCTTTCAAACATTAGCCCTACGTCCTAAGTGTCAGAGTTAAAAATGTTATGTGTGTGGTGGGATTCGAAGGGGATAATTTATTTTGAAATATTGAAACAAGGCGAAATTTTTTGAGACACTTTATTGCATATTCGCCAGTCAATGGAACATTTTTCCGAGTTTTTCTATTCAAATTCACATGATTTTTATAAAAAATGAATTTTTGATTTGTATTTTTTATTTAAAATTGTATTAAAAATATATTTTCCATGGAAGGTTACAATTATTTCAAGCATTCCGTGAGAAACTCAGAGGCATTTGAAATAACACTGTGGTGGATAAGATTTTATTGATCAGATTAGCTTAATATTACCATTAAGCTAATCTGAATATTACATTATGTTTAAACAAACTTAAAAATAATTGCCCAATCTGCTTGCAATAAATTCATTTAAATTCGTTACTGTCATTTAAGCATTTTACCATATAATAAATGGCAATATTTATAAATTTATCCAGTATTCAAACCAATTAAGTTAGCAGAAAATAATTTGTACTAAAAAGCCTATTAGAAATACAACTTCTTCGAATCAATAAAAATATTTGGACTTATAAATATTAATAAACATATATATAAAGTTAAAAACGCATAAAAATCGCTTTTTTTTAATAATATAATAATTTTATTTTGTATTATTTTTCATTAGTATTTTGCTACTTTAATAGATGGCAGTAATATTACTTATCAAATTAATATTTAAAAAAATATTAATGGTACCCGGAAATATTGTCGTTTTTTCAATGCAATTCAAAATATATATTTTCTTAAGCTTTCTACATGTCGGTATGGTGGATGCAACAAAGCGACCCAGCCAAGATCCCTATGTTTTTCACACGTCAATTTCACAAGATGAGACCGAGTATTTTCACACACCGGAGACTCACAAGTAAACCGATATCTTATCACCAGTCATTAAATCACGAAGAAATAGGATTAATAGTTCTTTTTTCTTGCAAGAATCTGCTGATGTTGAGCTATTGCGTGGAAACTTTTTTTTAATCTTACCTAACTCCTTTAAAATAACTAATTTTAGAAATAAAAAGGGTTAATAGATCACTTCCGTGAATCTTTTTTCAGACGGAAAAGGTCAAACTAAACATATGAAATGTATTCAATGTAAGATCAAATATATTTTTACTGTTTAAACTTGAACTCTAAACTATATAGTCAAGAAAAAAATTAACATAAAGAACAAGAGCTATTATGCAAACAAAAATAAATGTTTATAACAAAGGCAAGATGATTTGTCTGAAAATATGGAAATTCAGAAAAAGCAAAGACTAAAAAGTTCAAATGATCTCGAAAATAAAGATTTGAAGGTGAGTATATTTATAACGTCTTTCAATATAGACGCTCAAAATTTATTATATTATAGCGGCCATGTTGGTAAAACAACATCTCTAAAATTTATTGTAAATTATTTAATAATGTATGGTAAACTATTTTTGAAGGTAATGGCGTTGAATAACGTGGTTCTAACAAGATGGCGCTATACAGCGCATGCCACGATGGACACTCTGCACTAGCGGTTGGAGAGCATGGCCATCGATATCGTGCAATTTAAGCCTTTAGACTTCTTCCTCTTGGGCCTATATTAAATCGCAAGTCTATGCGTATAAACTGCAAACAATTGATGCCATCAAAGTAAACACAACGAACGCCATCCAGCAAATTCAGCCAGATTTATATGAGATGTGTGTATACATAGTATAAATCAACCGGGAGCATTTTTTATGTAATAGACAAATACATCTTCATCCTTTAGCTAACATTAAATTACCATTGTATGAAAATTGAAATGAATAAAAATACAGAGTGCGAGCAAATACAGAATCTTAGTTCTCTAGTTCCAGGAGCTGGAAAAACCCTCATCTGAAGTTTGTAGTTGTCGTGCGTTATTTAGCTTCGATTTGACATTGATCCAGGCTGTAAGAGTGCAGTGAGCTATTTAGACTCGTGATATTATTCCATTCATATTCTGAAAGTGGCCATGAAGATGATTCACAGAGGCCTCAAATAAGATAAAGCTTGAGTTAGGCAATCGCAGGAGTATATTTTGAGATTCTTGTTCCAAGTCGGTCAGCGCTGCTTTGACGTGTGAGTTAATATACGGAGTCCACTTCCCATAGCCGCAGTTATTTTTAACAGGAATCTATAAATGTTTGCTTACATAGCTTGTCGATACTAGTACATATTCGTCGTTCCATTGAACACATTGTGGCGGATCGGAATAACTATCGAATTCCAGTGATGGATAAGCCGGGACCTAGCTCTTGCACTGGTGGCCAAAGCAGCAGCGATAGCTCATCGTCCTCGGATTCCTCCGACGAGAGCTCCAAAGAGATGCGACGAAGGAAACGGGATCTTCCGCATGCAGTCTTTGCACATGCACTTGTGTGAGTTCATTTTTATGCAATAAATAGATTCGCTTTTGACTAACTTTAAGGAAACGTTTGAGTGCCAAAAATTTACACACGCGTGGTGCAGCATTCACTAATCATGTTTTCGGCAAGACTATGTTTGTATTATCATTTAATGACAATATGTCTATAAAGAGCTATCAATATTTGGCGAATTTGTCTGGAGGATCGACGAATCGTCGCATTAAATAATATATATAAATCAATTATTCTATTCAATTTTTGACAGTTTTTAAAATGTCTTGGAATTATATTTATCAAATGGTTATATGTATGTATATTTTTGTTAGTATGGTGAACATTTTATCAACATTATGGATTTATAATAAAAGCCCACAATACCGACACTTTTATGCTTATTTGCTTTTTTAGGGCATACCACATGAACGTTCGGAATTCGTAGAATCAAAATGGCATAACTTTTACAAAACATAATTAATTCGCCTGGTTTTATTTATTTATTCCCTTGTTTGTCCACCATACATTAACCATACCCCCATAGCTTTTCCTGTCGTCGTATAAAATCTAGTTTTCATCGTAAATTATTGACTAAGAATCAAGAATCCAAGTGCCTTATAATAGTTCGTGTGGCACTCAGTTATCTGACTTTTTAAAATCTCTTATTGAAACGCGATGATTAGAAATAGACTCATTGAATTGTATTATACAAATCGATCCTTCTTTAAAAGCTCTGTTGATATTCGTACCTATTTTTGCTGCGTTGTGTCCCAATTCCTTGGCGTCATTCTGTTGTTAAAAGTCATGCAACAATTACTCCGTGTCTATAAACAATTAAAGACGGTTATGTCGGGCGACGCCAAAAGAAGAGCTCCGGGGAAGGATTCGGGATACCAAATTATAGCCTTCTATGTCGCAAACTGGCGACGATCGCGAGGCACGTGGCCTCCATCCGAGGCGGCAATCTATCACGGGACCAAATGTACGTCGTCCTTATTCCAAGGCTATTTCTTCACTCCTTCCTTATTTCTTCGCCCGCCTTCCGGTTAATCCGGGCGGGTCTTAATTATAAAAAGTATGGCCAGCTTAAAGACGACCAAACTGTCGACGACAGAATATTTTGGTCCACGCAACAGTACTTTTATCAATTTGCAATATTTCAACTTGTAAAATAGTCCAGTGCAATAGCACTGAACCTTTTGTAAACAATGTTTGACTGGCTGAAATTCCGAATCTTCGTATGGAACTATGTAATAACAAGTCACTGATTGTGTTTTCGCTATCAATTAAATACAATATTGTATTATGCACGCAAAATATATTATATAGACGATTTGTGTTTCCATAGGAACGCTCAGTAACAGATAAAATACTTTAAAATTTTTCCTATGCAAACTATGTATGTATTTTCGATATGGAAACACTTCAAACCCTGCTATAACAGCTGATCCACAGAATTTAGATACTTTATTTTTGACCTACATTTCGTCCGTTTATATAGAAAACTATTTTTAAAACGCCTAAATATGCCGACTCTCCATTAGGATCATAAAATGCTATTTTCTAGCATGCGTCGCATGCACCAAACGTGGACATCTTTCAACTTCAAATTAACAAGACAAGTAGTAAAAATGTAATAAAAACTGAAAGATAATTGCCACTATTATTTTTATACTGAAATGCATTATGTGCATTGGAAAATAATGTTATTTGTGACAATTACAAGGCGTAAACTAAAAATCTTCGACTTACTACAGAAAAAATATTAATTCGCTTCGATCTGTACTTTTCATCGTTGAAAATGGCTTTTTACTTAAGGACTATTTTCAAAATATCGAAACAGAAATAATCAAAGGAAGCTAAATCTAGATGATATTGTGGGTGGTTTTATTAATTTATTGAACCCATGTTAATGAATTTTGACTTTTCTCTTTGATTGCTGAACATTTATTGTGTGAGCATAAATATTTTATGCTTAACGCAACAACGCTAATCTAATGAGTCACGTGGTTTAATCTCGGGATTAATGGCGTATCTTTGTGTGGGCAATCGGGAAAATGTGTGACGTAAACGCGCATTGATAAAAAAAAACTCGGGAGTGAGGAGGGTCAGAACGAAAGTCTCGCAATTGGGATCTCGGGTACGGGATTTATTTACTATCGACTCTAATAATGGGAATATCGATATGAAATATAATAGATATGGGGTTCAGAATTTTTCAGAATTTCATATGGTGTACCAAATACATATCATGGTAACGTGTGAGTGTTTTTTCGCTCGGTAAGGTTATCAAAGAGTCGGATATATTCAATAATATGATTTTGAGATCTTCATTTCTGAAAATGCTTTGAAAGTCCATTGGAAAACGGCATTCGATAGATCATTTTGAGCAAATCTCATAAATTTATTTTTTCAGACTTTCAGTCTTGTATGTAAGCAATGACCCACTTTTGAAACGGGCCGTGTTTGTGTTCGCTAGTGCATAAAAATATTAAATATGTTTGATCTCGCAGTGTTGTTTCAAGTATTATGAATTGAGTTCAGCTCACAAAATATGTAATGCAGAACGCGCTCTCAACAATGCACCCTGCGATGTCGTTCGCTTAGAGAATCAGTTTTATAGATCCTCTGCTTAAATATCCATTAGCGAATGGATGTTATCATCATAGGATATATTCATAATTGCGCGCGCATCCTTTCTCTCCCCGTCCCCGCAGCCCAAACTTTATTTCACCAGAGTAATATACGCCAACATGGCGCATCCTTATATTTTTACTATGCTTATGTTATTCCCGCAAGTGTAAACAGTAAGTTGACACAGTTTTATCGCAATCGGATAAACGGTATGGAAGCGCATTAAATACGGACAAACAAACATTGATTTTTATATATTCGACTATGTTTATGTCTCTGTCTCCGATGCACTAATCTCCGCACTCAATGTGCGTGTATTCTCTTTCTGTATCACTTGAATCCAAACGCTCATATGCGTTAAATGTTTCAATATACAAATTATGTATTTTCGATTCGCAAATACTTTTAACCCGACAGCAGATCTTTGGCCTATATTTTGTACATTTGTATAGGAAACTATTTTTGAAATGCTTAATAACGTCAACTTAAGGTCACAAAGCTCTATTTTCCAGCGCTCGTGACGCTTGTACCAAATCCGTACCAAATAAAGAGTCCCGGAAACGGTTTTTTAGATCGACGCTTACGAATACAAATATTTGCATAGGGTCATCCAAATGTGACACCTAATTGTGATAAGTTCCTCGAGTTGTGTGACATGTAACTTCTTGCTGAAAATAGACATCAGACACGTCAATATGATTCAACTGTGGCCATTAAAAGTCATTCAACATTGATTGGTATCGCTCAGCATTAACAGTAATAGTATTTGTGTGCAAATGTGGCCATCACTTGTAAACATTATACAGTGTCGACATCTAGGCGTTACTCTTGAATAAGCCTATATTATGCAATCATCATATCCAGCTATAGTAATGGGATAAATACATTTGAAAGATTTAACTGCAAAACTACCACACTTCGAAACCAAAAATTGATTGAATATCCAACAACCTAATCATCATTTCGCTTCTGATGGCTACTTACTTCTCCAAAATATTAATAGACTTTTTCTTCATCTAAACATTATTGTTTGTTCATTGACATACTGCTGAATAGCATGAATATATATTTATTTATTAGCGTATCAATATTGATGAGCAAAAATCGTATTTTAAGTATCACAGAGCATAAATGTTAGCCTTGCCCTCGAACGCATTCGGTGTTCCCTCACACGTTATTAACCCCTTAAAGAGGTAAGACACAATGTTGTGGCAAGTATCTAATTTACGCCCCCCCCCCCCCTAAAGATTAAAAGCTAAATAATCGTAATAGTAAAAAGTCCTAAAAGAGAGTGACCACAAGGTCTGTTTGTTCAATCGGTCCGCTTTTCGGACCTCTGATATGACAAATGAGCGCCTGCAATCGGACGCCATATAATGAACAATGAGTTCGAAGACAGACAGACGGAGAGAGTATATTGTAGGTCGGAGATTGTGAATGAGAGACAGGGACGGAGAAAGTATCTTACGTACATCGTACGATTGTATAGATCGAATGAATCAATGGCAAGTGTATTGTTTGTGTTTATTTGAAGAAATTACCGAACATTGTGTCCTATCGACAGTGTTTATTTATTTATGTACAAGTTTCATACACGCTGCGACGGTCCTAATAGATAAGTAAATTTGTGCGGATGATAAGTGGCGGACAAGCAAACTTAACGAACGGAAAATTAACGATCCTTTTGCGTCCTGCTTTGATATTCATTTACATCCACAGCATCCTAAAACTCCAAAAGCCAAAATTGACACAAGACATTACTGCAATCTAATATAAACATCAGTGCTCTGAATACAAAACCACAGTTTAAATTTAAACGTCAAGAAACTCTTATCCTTTTATGATCTACCTTATCTCACTTATTTGTTTTATTAATAAAATGTTTTCACAAGAGAGAATCTCTCCATTGATTTTGCATTGCAAGTGTCAGTGATCTGCAATTGATAATCTGCAAATTGTTTGAAATGGCCCGTTGAACTATCGAAAAAAATGTTAAGCAAATTTTAATTTTATTTCATTGCATTTATAATTTAAAAAAATAATATCTGTTGCGATTATTATAAATAAAGGTGATAAAATTCGATTTTGGTTTTGGTTACGTTTTTAACATTTATATCGTTTCGGTTACGGTTTTCGTTCCGGGGAAAAAACGGTTTTGGTCCAGGTGATTTCTTTTTTTATAAATATTTTTATTTGTATTGAAACCCTATTTTCTAGCATGCACTCTTAATTAAGTCAGATCCATGGCAAACAATTGAGGAGTTATCGCAAAGAATGAGATCCTATTGGGACCATTTAAAACTCATGAGCAAAACGAATAGGATGAGTGTTATGGGGTAAGATGGGGAAAAAAATCGAAGGCTTTCTCAAGAAAAAAATATCAATTCCAATACCTAAGTCCGGATTGACTTTAATAGGTTATTAGTGCATATGATGGAATATGTGAGAAATAATTCCTTATGAATGATTGAAATCGGGAGAAATTATAGCTCGTCTTGCTGCGAGACCGCTAGGAAGCCGGCGGGAAGAACACGTCTTCCAACCAAAGCTATCAGTCGATACTCTTTTCTTCTTCTCTGCACGTCTACATCCCGATTTGTGCACGCATACAAAGGCAGAAAGATGCTGCTGTTAATTTTGCGAATTGGCTTTTCATATACCTCCAATATATCTCAATTGATTTGCCAATTTTGAGTCATTTGTCCATCGTCAAATTCATCAATCTTTTTTTGAGCAAACGACATGCCAACAGTACACATTGAAATATGTAAGTGGTCAATTATACTAGTGTTTTATTGCAAAAAATTGCTTCATTGGTCTCTGATTCAATAGAAAATCTCCATCCAGACATATTCTCTGGCATTTTACCAATGATCATTAACTTTTCCAGGTTGTCATAATTTTCCGAGACATGTGGCTGTTCCTACACGTTCAAGTAGAATAGTCTTCTATTTCAGTAAACATGTTGACATTATAATAATCCTGTGACATTTTCTGGTATATTAATCGCTTCGCGTCCCGGCGAAATATCGATGTTTTGCAAATATGGAAATGCAATAACAATTATAGGGATGGTCTCAATACTGCAAATTTATTAACTGAAGTCGATTATTTCAAGCAAGTTTCGCAAAAAGGCAACAAAGAACTCGCTGAAATGGCCATAGTTAATGTTAAGTGCTTCAGCAGCGGCGCCAAGGCAAATAACTTATCCATCACCTAACCATTCAAAATCAATCTGAAAACACATTGGCAATTATTTCTGAAAGCTTCAAAGATTAAGATACTTGCAAAAATAAACAAAAAATTATTATAAAAAGCCATCATCGAATGCTGGGTGCGAATTGGTCATGATTTGTTAGAGGGCAGCCAAACTAGGCAGACAGTTTGGAGATATTTTATTAATAAAGCAAAGAAGCAAAATAATACAAAGGATCCTGCAGGGATATTTAAATTTATAATGTGGTTTTATATTCAGAGCACTGATGATATATTAGATTTTTTTTTAAACTCACAATCAATGTCTTATGGCGGCATGTGGTCAGTTAATAGTTTAAAAAAATGTAAAACCTCTATAATTGGAAATATATTGATGTGCCCGTATTTGGATAGAAATTTCAAGCGCGTTCCCACAGAAACTTGCACGTCTGATCAATAGGCAGAGATTCGATCAAACTATTGCTAAAATTTCAGATCTATTTATACGATCGGATCATTAAACATTTGATTGCTTCGCGTCTTCTAGCAGGTCGTGAACACGTCGTAAACTTTATTTCAAACCATCAAATCGTTGCAGATCTCAATATTTAAGAGTAGCTAGGAACCATTACACCATACCCTAAAATTTAATGTGACAAAGCGAGTCGGTTTTCATGTCGTCTATAAAATGACCACACAAAGCTAAGTAGACAAAATAAAAAGTCTCGATATGCATTTGAACATTCGTCCTAATACAGCTGGATAATTTGAATGCGATGTGCGAATTTATTTCTGGGCTATAAATCATGTGATATAAACAAATGCGTATATAATCTTTAACCCTTTGGCGTCGAGTCGTCGCCTTTGCGACAGTCGAATTCGATGCGAAAGAAGCGAACCGTCGCAATCGATTAACATGTCTATGACTTAATGTACAGTATTTTTGTTCAGGATTTTTAAATATAAATAAAACAAGTTATGTATGAGATATTCGCTCAATTATGGAATATGACGTCGTCCAAATGTCCGCCGCGGCTTTGCTTGGTGGCACGTATTCGGGAGCTCCAATTTTCGAAGACTTCGTCTCATAAATCTGGCTGAATTTGTTGGATGGCGTTCGTTATGTTGACTTTGAGGACATCAATTGTTTGCGGTTTATACGCAAAGTTGTGTTGTATATAATAAAATAGGCGCTCTACTGGTGTAATGGTTGCTTTACGTTACGTACACACACATACACACACACAGTATTCTCTCTCTTTCCAACCAACTGCCGCTTGGAGTTTCAATTTGTGTGATGTTCAAGCAAATTTGCCCTACCTAAAACAATTAAAAGACTTATGCATAGCCTAATATGTTCAACTTCATTGATTGCGTCTACAAATTTATCAAACGATTCCAATGACGTTGATACTTCTCAATTCAATTCTCTATAAATACCAAAATAATTTCAGCTGCTTGCCTCACTACTTAAAGGAATATTTGTTTTTCGAATATAGTGAATCGACTAGAATTCATTGGAAACCCTATTTAAACAGCACTGGATACCAAACGTATACTTGCGCAACTAATACTTCTTAAAATAACGTCTTCATGAAACCAGTAGTTCTTGGCATTTCGTGCAATAAGTGTCGTCCTGGTTGGAGCTTTGCTTCCCGACCATAAGTCATGTTTATGTTTGCCCACGAGGAATACGCCAGTTCCAACGAAGACAGCTCATCAGAGTAAATATATGTTTTAAAGAAATCATAATATTTGCGAATATTTTCTCAGATCGGCAATAAAGATAGCTTTGTATCAGCTGACGATCGAAACAGTGTTTTGATACAATTAACATTTAATTTACTTGATTAAATTTAAAATTATTTTTATTGCCGATCGCTCATATAATTATGCCTAGGTTTGCGCAATATTTTGGGAGAACCGTGCAAATTGGAATCGATAAGCTACATGGAAAATGAGGGGGTAAATACGCATTATACACCCCGTTTATATAAAGCATCGTACAAAATTTGCAGTGTATTATGCATTTGTTAAATTCAAAATGCATAGCCAATTAGGCAGAAGGCATTTAAAATATTTTTAAATGCCTTGCAATGAGCTATTTTATTAGCTTGAGATATTTGTGCAAAAATAGTATTTCGTGCAAGGCGTCACCCGCACGCGAAGCCACCATATGCTAATGTCGTTTTTTGAAAAAATGCTCGCATTTCATATTTTAAATTTGTTAATGATGATTATAAATGGCAAATTGTGCTAAAATTTTCGAGACATTTTTAAAATAATTTTTATCAATCCAGTTGATCATAATTTGGTAATAGTCAAAAATCTGATATTGTATAATTCCTTTTTAGTCTTTTAAATATGCAACATCCTCTACTGCGCTTTTTGTTGAATAATATTTGTCATCTGCAGTACATAATTGAGAAACAGTAATCTTATCTTGAAAGCTTTCGCATAAAAAAAATCGATTATCACTAAGCTGCTGTTTGCAAATCATATATGTCACAAATCTAATCCATTCTGACATTATCTCTAAGCAAACGTTTCACGCTTCTCTCATGCCAAACAAATATATTTGCATTTTGTTTTTGTATTTGTGTAGTATATAATAAAATAAGCAAACATCTACACATAATCTATATACACAATAAGCGAGGCGCACGTGTATAGCTTTTATATCATTTGTGCAACAAAGATTCAGTGAATACAAGCGATCCTCCCACACTTTTCATCCAATTGCAGGTTGGAGTTACACTTTTCGTGACGTTCGACTTTTTTTTTTACTCCTCGTGTTAAGTTTACCTTCTAGAAATAACAAGGGATGGAATGTTATCGAGCAGATTCCACAGCAAGCAGGACAAAATTGTCAGGGTTGACTTGTTGAAAAAAAAATGCTCTAGAGCAGGGATTCCCATCGTTTTTCTTATATTCCTTTTAAAAGAATGATTTTCCTCATCGATTCCGTTTCATTTTTGTCAATAATATACAGCATACATTATAATCATTGTACACTTGGATCTGTTTTTATGCGATAGATACGTTCCACGGGGAATCGCATATAAAATAATTCGCATAAAAAAAGGCTTGAACAATATAGAAAACTAAGGTTCCATTTTTTTTAAAAAGTGCATAACTTCAAATGAATGTGATAGATTGTACCAAAAATCGCATAAAAAAAGTTTATACGAAATTGATATAAATCAAAACACAATACATATTTATCTTGGACTTGCTTTATTAAAGTCTATTTTATACAGATTACAAATTGTCATACTTCAGTGTTGAAATCGTCTTTTTTTAAAAAATGTAATCGGTGATTAAACTTTGCGAGGATTTAACCATTCATTTTTTACGCAGATATGGAGACTTGCAATTCTTAAGCTCGCATTGGAATTTGCAAGCTCGTTCAGAATTTGAGTCATGTACAATAAATAGATTTTCTAATGCATTGCAAAGTTGACTAGCTTCTTATATAATATTAACAGGAAGGGGGACAGGAGTTTCATCCACTTCAATATCGTCTTCTGCTTCTTCGCTGCCAAGTAAAATCAAACCAATAATATCATCGTTATTCGAGAGTATCCTGAAGCTATTCATCGACATAATTTTGAGAAAAAGTTCAAAGCCTTCTCCATCAAGTTGATTTGCCAATGTAATGATTTCAGCTGACAATGTCGAAATTTTTATTATTTCGCCATCTATTCGGGCCAAACTGCTTTCCAAAAAGAATTTAAAGTGTTTGGAGTTATCTGAGATATCGCAGATGAAACATTATTTATAAAATTGAAAACTTTTTCCAAACTTTTGGTCCAGTCAATGGCTAATTTTCTAGCTTATCCAGTATATTTTGATAAGTGTTCTTTATATGATACAGATTTAAAAACTGTTTCGGTCGCCCATCGCCGTATACACATTCGCACTTTATCGGTTGTAACTTGCACCAGTATTAATTTTAGATTTTTTTTATGCGTATTCGCATAAAAAAAGCTTTGTGCTCTATATAAAAATGATGGATAGGTTCCATATTTTTTGAAAATCGTATAACTTCAAATTCGCATAAAAACAGACCCAAGTGTACTAATAATTGTATATAAAAACTCAAAAATCTCAAACTTAGGCGCTGAAAAGAAACGACATCCAAAACAGAATTACCTGTACCTTGGGAATTCAAAAGGTCATCTTGGTGTTTTAATTATAGAATAGCCATCATTTTGATGCGAAAACAACGAAGTTTATGCAGGTCATAAATCATATCGTAATGCAATTCCTATTTTGTCATAAATTTATTTAAAGTTCTACTACGAATTGATTTATGACATGTCAAACGCAAAGACTAACATGGGTCAAAATAAAAAGCTTCAAGTTTAGATGGGCCACGACATAACAAATCTCCATACTTAGCTTCAAACGTTTTAAGAAATCTTTCACATTAACGATAATTCAGACCAATCAAGCGAATGAAATTTACTACATGGGGTTTTTAATACTTTTCTATTCAATAATTTAAATGAATTATCAAATTAGTAATTGACTGTATGCCTTGAATCTGCGCTTTCATAAAATGCAGTTGAAAGGTTATGATATCCCGCAGCGTACGTAGGAACAATTTACAAGCCATGTTACACCACGTTACAATGGTGTCAGAAGTGGACACCGCAATATGATCACGCTTCTTCACATTCAGAAAGGCTTCCTTGCAAGCCGCCCATTTCTGACACTGATGTAGATTGCCGTATAAAGAATTCAGAACGCGTTGTATCCATTGTAGATTATTATTTATTTAAATTCTAAATAATGCATCCCTTCTATTTCAGGTCTTCTCGTCTCCGAAGACACAATGTTTCCAGCTTTTCCGAGATGTGCTTCGGCAATCCCATGTACAGCTCCATCATGCGATTATATTGCAGGACCAAATTCTATCTGACAATGTCGGTGGATGGAAGAGTTTTTGGGACGCAGAATAGTACCGACCCAAATGGTTACTTCTGAATTTTTACATACACTAAGATGTTTTACATTCTCTATCGAGTGTGAAGCTATTTAATTATGTCATCGAAAATATACATTGCTTTGCGATGAGCGCCCTATAAATATCATTGTAACGCGCGACTACTCGTTTTAGAAGTTATAGCGTTTCGAAATTACATCACAAATTCGCATGAACGTTTCAGGAATCTTCAAGCTGACTTCGGCTGGCCAAGATGGACATGTGCGCATTCAATCGACAAGATATAAGAAATACGTCGCCATGAACAGAAAAGGTCGCCTTTATGGAGAGGTATTTAAGGAACAATTCATCAGACAAAGTGTTAACAGTTTCATTATGCCATAACTTTCTAATCGTCGAATTTATCCAGGAACACGCACAAAATAATTCACATAAGAGTATTATTTTGCAGACGGGACTCTATATACAGACGGGACACTGTACACAGACGGGAATTCATTCACGAGGCACTCATTCGTCATGTCAGCGGTCCGAACAGCGGACCAGTTGGACATAGACCTTATGGCCACTCCGCCCTCTTTTTGCAGCATTTTCGGGGATAAATGCGAATCCGGGGTCTTCTATGCTCCGTTAGCTCGCGCACTTACAGTCGACGGTCATCCAATACCACTTTGTGGATTTTCTTTACCATTTCTGGGGTGGTTACCTCATTTGTTCGACCACTGCGCTGTTCGTCTTGGCAGCTCATACGGCCTCGTCTAACCTTTACTTTATCATGAAGTATTTATTACAACTCTAATAATAGGAATATTGAAATATAATAGATACAGGGTTAAGAATTTCATATGGTGTACTAAATACATATCATGGTATTATTAGTACTTTTTTTTAAGTAAATACATACACGTTAGATCGGGTACTTGGAATTATCTTCGTATATTTTTTTTAAATATTCATTATAATATTTTGCTTTTATGACAGTATTATTTAACTTTTAATCTCGGGGGGGGGTCGCAAGTTATGTACTTGCCACGGGTGCTTCATACCCTCGTTACGGCTCTGATATAAATTTGAATTGATCAATCTAAAATATAAAAAATTCTGACATTCTAAATTTGTTCGTTCAAAAATGATTCAAATTGCTCAGGATATATACTCAATCAACTATTTAGCAAAATCGCTTTCGTTTGCAAATTAAATGGATTTCACCATTTAAGTGTATTTGCAGCATACTATATTTATAAATGAATTTCAAATGTTTCAGCTGAGAAGTGATGCAGAATCCACGGTTTGGATAGAAGAAATGCATGGACATTACAACACTTATATGTCGAGAGCAGGCGCCCATTTAGGATGGTATTTGGCGATCAAGTCATCAGGCAAGCCGAAGAGAGGCACCAGAACTGGCTATGGACAGAAAGCTACAATGTTCCTGCCAAGACGCGATGATGTATCATAATTGTTAACACTCCGGGCACAAAAAAGGCCATTCTTCAATATGCCTATAAAAATCTATAGATTGTCTATATATCACAATATATAATTTCACCAGTATTTTTAAAAAATTATAGGCATATTGTACTATTAATATTAAGTGTTGGGGGCATTTGTATTTCTATTCTATATACTATAAATTTAAAAGTTCCTTTATGTCTTTAAATCACGGCATTTACATGAAACATGTGGTTGAAAATGCAACAGTACTTTTGTATGATTTTTTTTTTGTAATGTTTATTTGTTCTGTGATCAAGATCATGAAGCATGATAATTATTTTAACAAATTTATAAGTATTCTACTCCAAGTACAAAATAAAATTGGGACGTGGAGCGGTTGAATAATTTTACTCCATTGCGTTTTTATAATTTTTTCAAACCGAACAGTATTTGTTAATGTTATTTTTTTTATAAATTCAAATACCACTGTATTTTTTAAATTTTATAAAAAAATTAGAATTAAGAAAATATTTTTTTACAACTAAATTGGCGTATTTATTATATATAAATACGTTCCGCAAGCCATGAAAATTAAATATCGCATTCATTTTTATATAATTTTTCTGTGGTACGCATTTGCAACAAAATCTTCTACTAACATTTCCATATATGACATATAGGTATTAGAAATAAACTGTTTTTGATAAGTTTAAGGATATGTTTGTATAGATTTTTCTGTCATAATAAATAGTTCATACTTTTATTTTTATTTAATCATTCCAAATTATAAATTCGCATAGCACACAAATCAATGATCAATAAAAAATAAATGGATCTGCGCATTTTGATTTAGCCAGCCGCCGCATATGCCTGTATTTTTTTAAGTAATGATACACTACTGAAGGCGATGTCATGATGAAGTTTCTATGTGTCTGTGTTCAAATTTTCAGTTACAAAGCGATAAATGTTTATTTTTATCATGTTTCTGCAATCCATTGAAGGCACAACCATCGGTCAAAGTTCAAACAATCATGCACACGCGTCACATTTTTATCAATTCAGGAAGTTGATGGATGTCCATTGCGGGATTCGTCGGCCTTCCTTGAATAACTTGTAATACGTACGAACAATCCTGTTAAATTAATGGAATTCCTAAATTTAATGAAACATTTGATAGCGATCCATTGTGCCGTGTTAAACAAATGAGATTTTAAAAAAGATGTAAAATGGTTTTCATATCTTTATTTTTCTCCAACAAATTCATTGTTTTACATAATGTCCGTTAATTGAATTCAATTCATTTTGAATAGGATAAAGACAGTTATCACCTTTGAAATAGAAAGTGAGCCTACACTGAGATATCGCAGTCATTGCGATTAATTACATAGTGCGCAACATGTATTAAGTTTTATACAGTTTAATAATTAAAATTTTTTGAACAGCTCATTCCTACTTACTACTTTTTAAAAGTGATTAAATATATTTTTCATTAAGTCTAACGTTTATCTTAAAGTATGTCAAATAATAGCACATGTTTTATATCACATAGGTTGAATAAATTTCTTAATTACCGACTATAAACCAAACATACAAATTTCGCTTTTTCATAGTTACAAACACACATTTACTACTAAAAATTTTATTTTTGGAGACAAATTTTTTAAAATATATATATTTAAATACGCACACCGCTATTAGGTGTTTTTATTTTATTTCAGTCACATAACAATTAGACAGTCATAGTAGGAAAATTAGTTATAATATTGTAGCTTTTTTTAAGGAACATATTCTCCACACGTGAAAACTACTTATACCTAATTCTAAAAGTTTCGACATATATACGAAAAACAATTTTTTTTTAAAGCAAAAACATCAATGAAGCTAATAAAAACCAGATCAAATCAACGTATTATCGACGATGATGTAATAGCGCAGGGTTCATCGAGTTCTCATTTTATAGACATTGATAAGCATTTCAAAAGCATCAATAATGCGAATCTTACAATACACTACAATAAATTTGGCACATAAATAAAATAAAAACAGTAAATTTTAAACAAAATTCATAAATGAACATCGATGCTACATTAAGACCTATAAATTCGATAAATCTTCTATCAAGTACATATTTTCTACCTTAATAATTGTTACAGTTGCAAAATAATTTAATTTCATGAGATTAATCTTATCAGTTAAATAGCATTTTCGGTATCAATTGAATATGTAATAATAAAGACACAGTAGAAACTACATTATTTGAATTGAATGGATATTTATGTTGTCTACTTAACGATAAACACCCAGATTTATATATAAATTACAATATCATATAGATCTGCATTCATACACAAGTCATCATCATCATAATGCAGCCACAGACAGTCAACTGCAGAACTATGGGCCTCTTCAATATCTATTCACAGGAAGGGGCTACATCCATCTCATCTGTATCATACATTCACCTCCTCATTCGCTCGATATCGAAGGTAGCATTACCACCGAGTTTTATTTCGAATGCTCACCTAACGGGTATCCTGAATGAACGTATTGACGAATGCTTTCGCGAACGTCTCTGTAAAGACCGAGTAGTTTTCATAGGGAGATGGTGGAAAACTACTCTAGATGACCTTTTGGATTCTACTAGAAAGGGCTTTCTGGAGTGCAAGGAGTCCAGTCCCCCCTTTCCTCGCTAGGGCGTTGCCGGAGTAGAATGAAAACAGATGTGACACTTAAGTGCATCTCGGATTCGCTCCTACACCAACTGAGGGTGTCCCCCCATCACCATACAACTTACCCGAGCGAATTCGAGACCGAGTGGTTTCGCCATCATTTCAGGTTGCCCCTCTCAGTTCCATACACAAGTAATAGAACATAAATATAAAATTCCACTCAGTGGGACACTAGACAAATGTTTTTGTCAAGCAATTAACTGTCATTCCTACTAATGAATACCGAAGAAACTTGTCAACAGAACAGTTTTAATCGTGTTTCGTCAAAAGTTTCATGAAGACCTACAAGTTGAGAAACAATCCTCTGAAAATGTTATGGCTGCGGTATTTTGGGACTCTAAAGGTATTTTATTGATTCATTTTCTGCATGAAAGATAGATATTATACAAAAAGCTTATGAAGGATGATCGCCGCATTACGATACGTGGTGGTGTTGAAAGTGTCCATACCATTGTATCGGGACATCTTGGATGCAAAAAATATCAGCAATTCACGTCTGCTCAGCGAGGCACAAAATAACTTACGGAAAGACGTTTCTCAGCGACTTTTAAATTGCTATGAAGAATATTCTATATATCAAGTGTTTTTTATTTATATATTTAATCAAAAAATATATTTTTGTAAAAATATTTTTAAATAGCTCTAATTCAATGTATTGACTTTTGTTTGGACATTGCCTTCCATTGTGTAAATGCCAGATTTTTTTAATCGAATGTATCGGAAACATTTCCATTCTTATCACCAAATCAAATCATTTTTAATTCTCATCACAAAGCCTTCATTATTTTCATGCTTTCTGCCTACAGCATAATTTAAAATATAATTCAAATGAATAATATACACTTCAGCAATATTCTGCAGCGAACTTAATCAACAAGCAAAATTAGAATACTATACAACGAGTAATCACTCAAATCTTGATATAGATACAGGGCGCGTTTTAAACTTCTTCATTTAAAATGCGCGCCCTGAAGCGATAGTTACTCCAAGAAAGGTGGAGTTAAATCATCGCTGTACAACGTGCATTCAGGTGCGACAATAATATTACGCCTGCGGGTTGTTCTTGATCAGAAAACGAATATTTTATAAGTGGGTGGATATAGAGGATGTTTGGTTTCAGCAGGATGTGTCACGGAGCGAACGTCAATGGATCTTTTGTGAAAACACTTTCTCGGATGCCTCATCTCCTGCTATCAACAACATATCCGTTGATATGCTAAAACGAGTGACTATATCAATGCATTGACCAGAACAGAAGCCACTCTGGTGAAATAATTTTTGAAACATAATAAATGAAAATTATAAATATCTCTATGTAACATGGAAAAATTAATTAAACTGATCTCCTAAACTGTTGCATTCATTTTTATATAAGATTCTCTGCCGCACTAAATTCTTCAGAATCTTAATTCTAAACTACTGAATATTCATTACTGGATGGGGTGACATTCATATATTAAATATCTCTCAACAGACAGATGTAAAATGAACGAAATTTTTTATTTGGATTAAAACTATCTGGTGATGAGATCTAAAAAATCAAGATCCAGATAATTTACGATCTACTGTAAGTTTACCTACCCTGTCACATAGATTATCTATAATATCTATCCATCCTAACATATATTTATATTACTAATCTTATTACCTATTATATATCATCAGTGATAAATAGTAGTGAGAAAATAAAAATTACCACCAAAGGTTAATATTAAATATAGTAAAAGGTAAAATTGAAAAAAAAGTTACCATTCGTTAGTAAATCAATAAAAATATGAGACTTAACATATTCATCGCCCAGCATAATGAGCAGCAGCATGAATGAGTTTCCACCAATAAACAATAATAATTGACATCCATTGGAAAAAATGTTTTTTTTTTTAATAGAATTACTTTCTGATGAAGGGCTCCTGAGGAGGAGTACTAATATATGAGTGATGTGGCGACATACGTGATAAGTATTGTTACAAAAACTATTAGTACGACATGACCTTCACTGATTAACACTAAAAAAAATGTACATGATTTCACTACTAAGATCAACGCATTTTCAATCATTTGTCATTATATCATGATATCAGAACCTAGAGCAAATGGAAATAAAAGTTCAAGACAAAGTAAATCTTTTAATGATCAGCTCCATCCTGAGGCGTAGGCCTACATGAGGCGATAGCATGTTTGTTTAAATATCGCTAAATTAATGACATACACATTATAAATTAATTAAATGAAGTATAAAAATAATATACTGAAGAGATCAAGGTTGTCTACTGCCATAGAATAACAGCAATATTCGATTTGGTAGCTTAGTCTGATTTTTGGCTGGGTGCAGTTGTTACAGGCGTTGCGAAAACTGGTTCCGGTTTACTATCCTTTGGTTCAATTATGTGGATTTTTCGAAGGTGTCTATTCAAGACACTCTTCACTACAAACCTAAAATTGCCACTTATTTTATCGGTTTATCTATGTTATTTCATAATATAAGAAATCATTTTAAGAAAATTACCCTTTTCCGCACACATGACAGACTTCATCCCTCAGTTTAGCATGCGCAGCCTTGACGTGCGAAATGAGATTTTGATTACTAAGGTAGGCCTTATCGCAGTGGGAGCACGTATATGGTTTTTCTCCTCTGTGACACCAAACATGACGTTGATACGTAGAAAATGCATAGAATCCTTAAAGAAAATACTTATTATTAGTAAAAATGTGTATATTTTTGTAAAACAAATTCTACCAAGATCCTCCAACGTATTCTAAAAACATATTATTTGAACAAAATAAAATATTTCTTAGCATTTTACATTCCTGTAGGTAGTCCCGCGTTAAGCGGTTAGACTCGTAACCCAATCATCTTGAGTTCGGATCCCACAGGAGATTTGGCTGATAACCACATTTAAAGCCACCTCAAAAAAACTTTACATTCCAGGCCCATGCCACTCAGTACCTTTTTAAAATTAGCGATGAAGGGTTAAAGAAAAGAATTGTGATGTCCGTCATTTATTGGCATTGAGATCATCTTCGGAATTAAATTTATTAGCGTGATTTCTGCAAACAAACAACGCAGCATCCGGAAGCAATGCAGAGGAACACAAAATACAAAAACTAACAATTTCAATGTATCACAATAACCTTTATCACAGTTTGGAATTTTGCAAACAAATTTGATCTCCTTGGTATGACGGCGGTGATGAGCAGTCAACGTAGTGCGAGCAGTGAACATTCTAGAGCATATATCGCATTGGTAAGGTTTTTCTCCTGTGTGAACTCTTTCATGCTGTCGTCGCTTACCGGAAACGGGGAATGCTAAAATTAATAACACACAACATACCAAAAGCATTATCATCAGTATATCCACAATAAGAAAAATACATTGAATATTTAAATCAACATCAACATGGTAATCAGGAAAATAGATGATTATCTTTACATAAACAGTAATCAAATTGAAATACCTTTCGGACAATATGAGCATTTGAATCGTTTTTCTCCAGTGTGAACTGCTCGCACGTGATTAATCAATCCTCGAGGCTCTCGAAAATCTTTACCGCACCATGCGCACAGTGATGGTTTCTCCCCTTAAAAAAATATTTTTCAGAAATTAGTCAAAAAGCTATTGAATCTATTATAAAAACTGGAAATATATGATACAAAGGTAGTCCAAATGTACCCGACTTAACCCTTCAGTCAATGAAATGGTCTAACCAGTAATATAAATATTCCAATAAAATTATGCTTTGGATTGTGATTTTTAGATGGCAGTATACATTCACAAAATATTGGTCCCGAATAAAATATATACGTTTCTTCTTTTTTAATCAGAAGTCAGTCGTTTTAATATTTACGGTATTTTTTAATCGAATACCAAATTATTATCAACATTTTGTCCGAAAAGTCAGTGCAACATAGGGTTTAATCATGCGTTAAATATTGTACGCCACTGGCATAGATTGTAAAGTAAATATCGGCCGCATTTATTAAAACTGATAAAAAATAGATGGGTCTAGCCATAATAAATTACATATTTTATGTTGCACTGAGGGAGTGCAAGTAATTTTGCTAAACAAATATAAAAATAATGTGGAATGCAGTACCGAAGTGGCCGGTCTTAAAATATATAATTGAAAAATAGCTTTAGAGGCGACGCGCCAAGTAAACAAAATGCAAAGAAATGTCGGACCGCATTTCTGCTACTGGAGGTAATTGAGATGAGATTCGCTTGTTTTGTTGATACTTAGGTGGTCTTCTAGCCAACACGTGTGTCCCGTCTGGCTTTATACAGAAATAAGTAAGATTTAGCAGTTCTCTAGAAACGTTCAAGAATCAAACAGAAATGTTTAAGATGTTTATCTTTCTAAAAAAATTACTTTGTAAAAAGGTGGCAATCCAAATTTTTTCAACCATTTCCATACAAAATGTATAAGGGTCCAGCCAGACCATTTTCACTGACGGGAGGTAATAGAAACATTCATTGACAGAAGGGTTAACAAAGACACCTTGGAAAATTAAAAAAAATAACTGCTAAACTAATACTAACAGGTTGGGTACTTCTTGGATTACCCTGGTAGTATAAATATTAAGATATTCAATTCATGTAGGAGTATACCTGTATGTGATCTAATGTGATACTGCAAAGTCCTGGTATATTTGAATTCCCTTTCGCAAATAAGACATTTGAACAATCTAATCCATTGAGGTGTATTCACACGACGTTGTTGATTTTCTGAATTTACCTGCAACAAAAATTTTAAAAAAAGAGGGTTTTAAGTGTCCATAAAATTACATTGATAATTTGATTTTTTAACCCAAGAAGGCTAATAATTATCAAAAAGGAAATAAAAAAGAAACAACCCTCTTTCATGCATCGAAGACAACTGTTTTTGCAGCATGATAATGTTCGCCACTATATGGTGAAAATAACAGGAAAAAATAAACAGCATTGGATGGAAGACAATTCGATATCCTTCTTATTCTCCAGACATCGCTCCGTCGGATTTTTATCCTTTTAGATGCCCATGATGTTTTAACGACAGGGTAATATGAGGTAATATTGAACGACGAAAATTACATTTGTAATGATATATTCAAAATTAAAAATATATGAGCGTTCAAATCTTTCATTTAAAAAACGATTATCTTTACAGATATAGTAACACAGTCTCAAATTCGCTCAGGTAAGTTGTTCGAGGACGAGGAGACACCCTTAGTTGGTGTAGGAGCGAATCCGAGATGCACTTAAACGTCACGTATGTCTTCACCCTAACTCGGCAACGCCCTAGCGAGGAAAAGAGAGACTGGACTCTTTGCACTCCAGAAAGCCTTTTCCAGTAGAATCAAAAAGGTCGTTTAGAGTAGTTTTCCACCATCTCCCTATGAAAACTACTCAGTCTTTACAAACCTCTCACATTCCATATCGAGACGTTCGCGAAAGCGTTTGTCAATTTCCATTTCCATTTAATGCATTTCTGATAATTTTATATGCATTGTGAACGGAAAAATGATGTTGTTAGTGTTTTCTTGCCTATACTAGGATATTTTTAATAATAAATATATTATCACCTCTGCTTCATTTTGCAATCCACTTCCTTCTGGCTGCTCATTCTGACATATATGCATGCGGACCTCTTGAATAGTTTTGTATCTAAAATTAAAATAACTGTTTCATTATTCCATATAAATGATTACAGAATGCATTATAAACAGATAAGCAAAATAAAAATTAAGATATAGAAAAAGATATTGAGTGTGTGAATAAGTTCCTGCCGTTTCACCATCAGCAGTATAACAATTGTTTGTATATAACTTAAGTAGTGCAGCATGACAACGCTAAGCTGTACCTCGCAACGACGGTCAAAACCTACCTGAAAGCGATGGAATGAGAAATTTTACCCCACCCGTCATAATCTCTAACATTGCTCCTTCTGATTACATTTTATTCTGATCAATGATGCATGTCATGACTGAGTAGTTCACTTCTTATACGATAAATAAAACTGGGTTAATTCTTGGATAGCCTCAAAAGACGTGTCGTTTTTTTAAGATGGAATTCAAATGCTGCCAGAAAAAATGGCGGCAATTTTTGGTGAGGTGAGAACTTATTCACAAACTCAATGTATTTATAACATATTAAATTTTTAGTAATTGCGTGAAAAAATGTTTTATTCCACATTTTTATTTTAAAAATTGTTGTGTTTCAAAAAATAACTCCACAAAAAGGTGTAATAAAACAAATTTGTTAATGTGTAAATGTGTACTTTTAAGTCCACCAGATTAGGTGTTATCAAATGCACTCTATTGTAACTATCAAATGCATACTAATTTTTCTCAAATGTCAGTTTATTAATTTGTTTACAAGCTGTGGAAATCATTCCGCTCATTCCAAATTCAAGTATAAAAGTACGATTGCTTTAATTTGCTACTTTTTGCGAATTCAAACTGAACATTAATAAAATGTTTATATTGGGTACTTGGTATGTCGTTTTATTTTCAATGCGATTCAAAATGATTTTTTTTAGACTTTTCTTATACAAAATAATTTCCTATGCCCTTCTCATAAAATCCAGGAAGGAGAGTTTTCCATCCTACAGAACTAAAATTTTGATCTCTTAAAAAATGAAATCAGATGGTGTGAGATCCGACAAATAAAGTGAATGCAATAAAGCCATTCAGCCAAGATCCTAAAGTTTTTCGCCCGTTAATTTCATAAAATGAGGTCGTGTATCATCGTGCTGAAGAGTAATAGTTTATTCACTGAAACTGGTCTCTTTTGATGGAAAGCTGCATTCAATCTATCCAAATGTTGACGTAAACCTTCACCAATATTCTCTCATCTTGTGCCAATATTTCTAACCAAATTATTCTTTTACAATCCCACTATACACACAAAAACAAATGGGCTTAATAGTTATTTTTCTTGCAAAAATCTGCTGATGTTGTGCAGTTGGATCGAATTGCAGTTGTTCAATGCGTGTGGAACCCAAAAACCTTATTTTTTAATCTGGCACAACTTTTTTAAGATCATGAATATTGCACCAGGATGTGCCAATCATTTCTGATAATTTTTCAACGGTCAGCATTGTATTTTCCTCGATTGTAGACTTTAGGGCTGTATATCATTAGTATTCCCTGACAATATGTCATCATAAATCTCGCAGATGATATTCCAACGCGTGATTTTTTAGTCAAAAAATATAAAAACACATCCTCACTGATCTAGTCTGAAGTAAACAATTTTGCAGATGGTGCATCAAAAAAAACAACATTGTCTATGGGTACCTCTAATATATTGAACCATTGTTCAATTTAATAGTACTGACAGTCTCATTAAAGCAAAAATGATAGCCCGAAACAGAATTAAACTTACAAGAAGTGGTTCAGATACTCAGGGTATGAATTGAGCGAAATCTGAAATGGAGCACAGAAATGATATCGGTTTCTCTGAAAATGCTAACCAAATAGACTCACTTGCCACAAAATTATAAATTGCAAATTTTGAAATAGTAACAAGCATGGGAAAAATTACATGCAAATTTTTGTTTAAATTGTCATTTTAAATAAGAAGATATTTGTGAGTTCGCTTGTCAATATACAGGTCATCCGTGTTCGGACAAAAAAGAAGTCCCCCAATCATTTGGAGTAGAATGCAAGCAGGATCATTCACCACCCGTGTTATTGGGCCAGCACTTATAAATTCATGCAAAAATATCAAACGTTAAAAGATACATTCATATTATGGGCAGCTAATCAATTTAGTTACAGACCTTCAACAGCTCAGCAACACTCAGCACTGTTGCAAAAAGCTTGGAAAAGATTTCCGGTTCTATTTTGAAATCACAGTGAGCTCCTTATGCACCAGGCCGGAATATCTCCGCTTGGAGTATAGTTTGAAAAAGAGTTTTGAATACGAAGGGAAGCATATTTCATATATCCGAGTGCCAAAATTCATGACTTATATATATTATATTACCCGACTGAAAGCGATTATATACGGATTTTCATATTTTTTCAGCAAAAAAAGAACTGTCATGAATACTGCCCGACTGGACTTGAAAGCTGGAGCAGGTGACAGAAATCTATCGCTTTAAAAAAAATCCAAAGCTTGAAGATCTTATAGCATCTATCAATTTATGAAGAATTACTTCAAAGATGTTTGGGTAGCCATACTCAAAATGCTAACGAAAGTTGTAATGCGATAGTTTGGTGATTGGTTCCAAAGCATCTGCATTCTGATCTAAAAATCGTTGAAATCTCAGCCTACATTGCCGCTGGTGAATTTAATGAAAGCTACAGCTCCATTTTGAAAATGATGAATTAATTATAATATTCAATATAATTGTTGCCACCTACAGCAAAATCTTTATTGAAAACACCGATGAGGCACGGATAGCAAGACAGAACCGAAGCAGTGTTTCTGAGACAAAAGTAGTTTGGAGAACCCGAAATCAGCAGGTACTCGCTACAGCTTTTTGAGAAAGTGAAGGTCTATTATATGTGCCTGGAATCGCTGATTCTTTATTGGTATATTTTTCTACTACACTACACGCCAACATTAATTTTAAAATGATTCGATTATTTTATCACCTTTAAAAAATCATGAAAAATTACCAACCAAAATATTAAGAATCGACGAAAGCTATGGCATTTAATAACTAAATAATATGATAACTTGAACATTTCAAAACCGAAATATTTAAAATTGACCGAGCTAACGGTGTTTTAGACTGGAAACACTAAGCCTGGCTCCCCCTGTAAAATAATAAGTAAAGACTTTTTAACTGAATTGCCAAAGAAAATTAAATTAAAATAAATCATGCCGGTAGTGTTGTCTAAACATTTTAAAATTATATTTCTTGTTATAAAAGCAAAATTGAAATGATAAATAATTAAGTTAACGTAATTATATATTACCTCAGTTGACAATTCTTGCATACATAAGACTGATGAAGGGTTTTATGAGTTTTCAAATCATCTTTGGTTGGAAAATCTTGGCAGCAAATGTTGCATGCGATCTTTTCTTTTGGCTTTATGATATAAACAAAACAGAAATATTAATTCAAAGCGTATTCCTTAAATTTTACAAAAAAGCTTTCGTGTTATTTAATTTTAACCCTTTTAAACAAGTACTTCTAAAGCCCAACATTGCATATACTGCCATCCTTAGACTGACGATGGTCATAAGGAGCACCACCAAAGCAATGGCAATTATTCCATGTCCAAGAAGAAGCTCGAAATATCAGAAAGAGGTAGATTTTAATTTTAATGTTTATTTAACTAGGCACCAGATATTGGGCATTAGAAGACAATTATGGCTCAAATTCTAAGAAAATCACAAGCCATCAACGCAAATGCAGACAAATGTACGCAACAAATTCGCATGTAATCATAACGAATTATCATTATGACCTAATTTAAAAACTGTACCCGGTAAAATTAATTGATCTATTTTCAATTTAAATCAATGAAGTGATATTAACCAGTTACGTACCATTAGTGTCAATAGACGCGACTGAATATTTGACACGTGGCAGTTAAACGGTCAACCGTAGAAAATCAAACCATAATTAGTTTTATTAAGAAATTGAAATACGTCTTATTTCTAGCAAATGATTATACGTACGCTGCACAAGTGCTTATTACTAATTAATGCAAAGGATACAAATAGTATTAGTGTCATCAATCGCTTAAAATAAAGAATTGCACGCTGCTCATAGCTAATATCAATAAGAATGCGATTATTTGAACAATTGGACATATGTAAAATATACTTATTTAAAAATTGAAAAAGTATTTTTAAATCATCAAGCGCCATTGCAAAAATGGAAAGTAAAAAAACATGAAAATATGTACCACAGTGATTGCAGTCAGAGCTTCAATATTCAATTGCTTGTTCTGTTTTTTCAAAGCTTTTTTATTCTATAAAAAAAAATACAAAATGATTAGTAATTTTTAAATTTGTAGTGATTTTATAATATAAATTCAATTTAAACTATCTTCCTTAATTACCTTCTTGATTCTGGCAGCATCGTCTTCTAAAAGATGTGATTTCTTTGAAGACTTATTTTTTTTCTGAAAGAATTTTTATCATACATAAATAAATAATGCAAATATTTGACAATTGACTAACAATTTTACAAGAGCACGTCAATATGCAATTAATAAGATTGAATTCAGTAAAGTTAATAAAAAACAGATATGCTAATGAACAAAAAAAAATAAATATATATATAACACAATAACAAGTGACATACATTCTTAACGCTTGAGGTGCTTGGAATTGATATCATGTCGTTTCGATTTAACATTGTATAATTATTAGCATCTACAGTCGCGCTTGAAGTGTTCGGAAGTGATGTGACGTTTTCACATGGATTTACCACAGCATTTTTAATATCCACAGTAGCACTTGAGGTATTTGGAATCGATACGATGTTTTCATTTTGGTTTACTACCATGCAATTTTTAAAATCATCGATAACCGTTGCTGATACATTTTCATCCCTAAAAAATTGTTTACACTTGTGTTGATAGCGATTTTTTTTAATTTTAACATTTGGATATAATAACACCCTTAAAAAATATATTGCGTGTGTGAATAAGTTCTCGCTATTTTTCGTGAAAATAATCCTTTATTTGATGACTACTTTTTCCCCATTTCTCAGACAATTTTCAAATTCCATCTCGAAAAAATGTCTCATCTTTTGAGGCAATCCAAGTTAGGAACCAATTTTTGATTTCTGTGAAAGAAGTGAACCGGTCGAACCTACCAAATCATGCTGCATATAACGGAACAACCAGTAATCGGAAGAAGCAATGTCTGGAGTATACGGCGGATGCGGTAAAATATCCCACTTGACTTACCTAGGGTGGCTCCTACAGCTCTATAAGAGAGCCTCAGCCACCGACAGTGCTTGCCACCATTTTCGTCTTTTTTGACTTGATCAGTCCAGCGTAGCCGAAGTCTTCCGACGGGTCTACTGCCATTCGTCAGAACATGATCTTTCCGTCAGAGCATGATCACCATAGGTTTCCACAAGGATTCAATGTGCTTCAACTGCATATTTCGTTTGAATAAAGTAGTGCAGCAAAATTCACCGCAAATACGTTTTACTCGGCACAAAATTTGACATTTTAATGAAAAAAAATGTTTACACTTTAACGGAATGACGCACACTGATTTTAATGCTAGTTTATAGTACTTTAATATAGATGCGTCACCACCTAAGCTATACGCACACGATTGTTACAGTGCCATCTGATGGTGAAACGGCAGGAACTTATTCACACACCCAATGCAAATAAGGTCTAGAACGCTTTGATTAAATTTACCACATCATTTTTTTTGTTAGCCTGTCATCAGGTTCATTGAGACAAAAAGACAAGTCTGAAGGATCCATCATGGAAAAAAGCTCTTCGAATTCATTCGACTTACTTATAGGATCATAATGAACAATTTTTGTTGACGTTGGGTTGTCTTTCTAAAAATAAAAAAAATGATCGTTGATTGAAACTCGTATGAAAATATAAACATATTTTACTTAATTTAAAACATTTGATCTATTATGTCTCAGTCTATTAAAAAAAATAAGTGAACAAATGTAACTCTTTCTGATCGAACCCCGGAATATTGTCTTGGGACATACCTGATACAGGACCGTGCGGCTCTAGTTTATGCTATAAAAATAACAGTACATATTTTATCATACAACACAGCTGAGAATCTATTCTGGCAAGCCTTACAAATCTCATATTTTAATTTTGATCGGGATCATCATCTCAAGATCAATACCTATTCTGTTGTGTTTGAATCATGGACCCCGATGGTTTTGATGGATAAAGAGGTCGAGGTACTCAACATCAGAGGCGCAATATGGAATACATTGGCTATGTTTCTTAACCGGTTGGTGGACAGTGCAGTCAAAATTCAGTCATCACATGGAATACATCTGTGTTTGCATCTGCAGATAATACTTGCTTCTCACGCCGAATTAGTCTATGCAAACTATGCTTTCGGGGACACTCAAAAAAATACCATTTACAGAACATGGTTCAAAGACTCTCAAACTTTTATTAGATAAATTAATCTTGGTGAATAATTTTGCAATACATTGACTTGCATGATATACATATTATAAACATTGACTAGTATTCGACATACATTCACACATACAAATTTAATATAATACAATAAAAATCGACAATCGGTGTTTTGTGACGAGATGCACACATCTTTCCAACCAAAGCTTTGACATGAGCAAAGTGCTCCGAATTTTGGGATATCGGAATGAACGTCGGTGGAAGCCATCGTGGCTAAAGAAGCTCCAGCAGTGGTTCTATTTTAGCACCAGATTATTTTTCCAGGATTGATAAAGTCATAGAGGGATTTCTGATCGCCAATGTTCTTGAAGGACAGAGCGTGTAAAGAATGAAGAATGTTCAGAATGTCAGGCTGCTTGTGAGTATACAATTAATAGCAAACTATTTTTTTAATCATATTCACAATACCATGGCCAGTTGGGATAACTTCCGTTTTTTATACATGGCAGTTGAACGTTTATATTATGATTTTCAAATTCAAATTCAAATCATGCTAATTACCTGCTCATTAAAGTTGTTAGCATTTATTTTTGACTCTGATGTCGAATTTTTTAACAATTTCGCTTGTTGTTCGGCTATATAAGACAAGGGCAATTCATCGTCGGATGCTTCATCCATCTTGACGCTTTCCCTATATAGATGATATAAAAACATTTTCATCACAAAAAATAAAATTAAGTGCAATTTAAACCTAACTTATACTCAATCCAAAATATATGATATATACAAAATCCAAACAGAAGCATGTGTATGCTGGACGAGTTTGATGGACTGTTATGAAACTGTATCTAAATATTTCAATAGAAACTCGCTTTACACTGCTGGATTCATACGATGATGTTTAACACATACGTCGCCCAATGTGAATTGGTGAAGTTTCTTGCGGGGTCCAAATCTGATCCTCTTGGCCGATTAAACTGGGATTTATCAGGCTAACAAAAACAAAATGATATGCTAGATGGCAGCCATAGTATAAAAAAGAATCCTGTGAACAGACAAGGATAGAAACGCAGATTTAGAGATCGAAAGATGTGTTGGAATTAACACTTTTTCCGCAAAAGACGTTAGTAAAGTTATGATTTGGGAATTATTTTAGAAAGACGTAAAAAATGGGGTGCTGGACTCACTTTTCAACAAGAGGACTGAAAGATTTCACTGCACTTACTCCAAAACTTTCATTTGGTTGAAAAGAACACTTTTTCTGACAAGCTTATCAGTGATATTTAGGGCTCATAACGTTTGTTGGGCGCTGTAAAAATATAATTGAAAGTGAGGAATAGCGAATTTTGCAAGAAACGGTATAAATAAAATTTCATGCTCTGATAATGATGATGCATAGCAACTGAAAGGCAGACAACATCCAGTGGAAGGAGTTCACCGACAAACAATCATTAACGTTCACCAGGAAAACACCGGGTAGCGAAATAATTTGGTTGAAAGTATTGACACTGGGGATTCTATGTTGAGACGTCCTGCGACTTGTGACAAAAAAGTCTTAGAACTTGAGACTTTGTGATTTAAAATCTGCCTAATATATTGTACATTTTAATTATGAAAACATATGTTTATGCCCCTGAAAACCCCAAAATTCTTCCAAATGTCCAATTTGTATTGAATGAGAGCAGGTATAACAGGGTTCAAATGAGAGCAGGTTCAACATAAAAATATTCCAACCACCGATAATAAATTTTGTGAAGAGGAAAACGCTTCCAGAAATTGTTGCCCGGCTAGCTGCGCTGGATGGTTTTTTCATAAGAAACAGAAAACATTAAAACAGAAGGTTTAGATTATTCCAATGAAGATGAACAAATCACTTAAGAAAGTGACTCCGAAAATAATAATCCAGAAAGATAAGGGATCTTGGCTAAAAAAAGTTCAACAGAGCTTAACTCTTTATGGTCCGCTGATAATTAATAAAAAACTTTGTGGTCGGAATTTATTTAAAAATTGAAATAAAACTAACCATGGATTTCGGGTAAAATTTTCACAAAAACACAGCATATGTGTTGACGGTCCATAAAAGGTTGAGAAAAATGATTTTGAATTAACTTTATAAAAAATACGAAATTTCTATTGGAAACATGTAATATAATGTTATATTTTATTTTAATTATATTTCACTCTACAAAGAAAAATGTCAACCGCTTACGGTGCGTGGAAGAATACCTGTCATCTGTATCTTAAGCGACATGGCGACGTACGTGTTAAACAGATAAGGCGTGCATATTTTTTTTGTTTATATAAAAAAATCTGAAAATTGCCATAAATTTCATAAATAAAAATTTCCACCTTCCAAATGGATTACTTTTGCAAAAGCTATTTTTTTGTGCGTTTTTTATTTTAAATTACGGTTGTGCATCTAATTTTTATGTATAAAGATAAATTGAACGATAAGATTAAATTGAAAGGAAGTAAATTTATGCAATATTTGACTGGACCATAATTCTACATTTCGTTAATTTTATCAATGAAAACATAGATAAGAATTTATCGTTTCATAAAATTTAGAATGCGGATCCGTTTCCCCTCTGTGATTTAAACAAGCTTAGTTAAATATTGCTTATCTTTAAATATTTAAGCTACAAATAAAAAACAAATTGACTTACCATTGAAAATCAACATTTGGCATATCGTCCATCATTACAATTGAATTTATAGCTTGAAATTCAATTTTGACTTCCTTCTCGACATTCGTTGTAGGATTTATTGTAGAATTTGTTTTGTGATTCGTTGTAAATGGATCATCTTCTGATCTTATAAAAACACCACTCTCCTTCAAGACTGGTAAATGTTTTTTAAAGAAATTGTGGGACTTTTTGCATTGCGTACGAAATTGATAGAGTAGATGCAATTTAAAAACGCAAGTTTGACATATTTGATCAGGCAAACCATCTTGTTTTGATATCTAAAAATAAAAACAAACCTCTGTATCAATGTTAAACATCACAAATAATATATGGATTTCCGCAAATTATGACGATGAAAGTAAAGGCAAGCCATGTGTATAATAAAGAGAGATCGGCACAAAACACACACAAATAAACGGCATTTTCAAAACGCTCACTCACTTCTAAATCGACGCAAATCGTATACAAATTAGCGAGACACATTTTAGATGCATCTTTTGCAAAAATGGGCACTAGATTATCTTTGCCCTCTACGCACGATCTGCACATATTTTTCCAGGGTTCGTCCAGCTGCATTCCGCCGATGGCGCTGGACGTCGCCATTTTCGACCTAGCAGAAAACGAACAATACGCGCGACAAGTCGACCAGCATCAATAACAATGTTGCCAAATCAGAAACCGAAAATACCCTTAACCTATAAAGGGGCTAAATTGCACCATGCATTCCGTATTATACGTTATTGTAAATAGCTCATTATCTACTATGTGTACATAGTATACTTATATAATATTTCAAATATTATTTTAAAATCTAAATAAAACATATGCAGTGTGTATTGATAAATATTTAAAAACTAACGGATCTTGTGAATTGATAATAAAAAGATCGATTGAAAAATAATAATTGGAGATTAAAAAATAGTAATTAGATTAACATAGATGCTTTTAAATTATGCTCCCGTTTAGCAAAAAAAAATCCCGTTTATTAGGGAAGCTTGGATGCTGGCAATGGCAGCCAATAGTCAGGGGTGCGCTTAGGAGTTTGGTCGCCCGGTGCAAATATAAATTAGCTGCTCCCTAGTTTTTTAAAAGTCAAAACTATATATTTTACAAATCAAATTCGATATTTTTAATTTCAAATTCAAATTTATTCATTGCAATTTTAAACTAAACAATTATATAGATTGGAAAAGGTTATAGCTACTAAAGGAAAATAGATTGTATTTATAAAATGAATAAATGCTTTTGTATTTGAATGACCTTTTTGATTTAACCGGAAAGGGATTTTTGTAGTGAAAAAGTCCAGTAAATGTATGTAAATTATGCTAAATTTGAAGAAAAATATCACTGATCTAGGCTCGCCATAAATGGATTTATTAAATTTTAAACACCCAAGCAGTCAGTTTTCAGATTTATATTGATAATCCCATTAAAATTATTGAATCTGAAACAATTTAGACATTTATATAGCATATATATCTATATATAAACATGAATATATATATATATATATATATAAATTATTTTAATTATTAAAATATTAATAAATAGCCGGGTGTTCGATCGCGTTAAGGTTTTTGGTAAAAAATTAAAAAACGAATTCTTTACCTTATCCGATATTTCGGACCACTCGTCGGGTCCATTCTCAAGGATTGACTGTGTATTGTTCCTCCCCGTAGAGGTGTATAATAGAGTTTTTCAGATTTACGCGAGTCATATTTAAATTATTTTAATTATTAAAATATTAATAAATAGCCGGGTGTTCGATCGCGTTAAGGTTTTTGGTAAAAAATTAAAAAACGAATTCTTTACCTTATCCGATATTTCGGACCACTCGTCGGGTCCATTCTCAAGGATTGACTTGCGATCGAACACCCGGCTATTTATTAATATTTTAATAATTAAAATAATTTAAATATGACTCGCGTAAATCTGAAAAACTCTATTATACACCTCTACGGGGAGGAACAATACACAGTCAATCCTTGAGAATGGACCCGACGAGTGGTCCGAAATATCGGATAAGGTAAAGAATTCGTTTTTTAATTTTTTACCAAAAACCTTAACGCGATCGAACACCCGGCTATTTATTAATATTTTAATAATTAAAATAATTTAAATATGACTCGCGTAAATCTGAAAAACTCTAATATATATATATATATATATATATATATATTTTTACATGAATATATGTTTATAAATAAGTTTGCTTATTAAGAATACATTCTTATGCCGTTCGTCCGATTGCGGTGAAACTTTGGTGAGTTATTGGGCGTGTATTCATGAAGGGTTTTAAATCCATAGTTTGTGTGCGGAGTCTGCAAAGCAACCATCGATTTGTTGTTTACTTACTGAGCGTTCGGTCTTCAGTGGACTATGCCGGGAGGCGGATCAACACACAATAGCAACACATTGAAAACGTATTCGAGTCACTTTTAAATTTTGTTTTATCTCCATCGTTTATAACTGTGTGTTTATGTTAAAAAATAAACAAACTAATGTAAAGCGAGTGCCCGGCATGCTCTACAATGTCAAATATTGCAAGAGTCCAAGAGTTCTAACACCTTGGAGCTATTCTTACGGAGAAGAAATTAATGAAGAGCGAAATAAACTCCGGGATTCAACATAATAATCGGTGATATGGTCTAAAAAATATATCAGGGAAGAAATCATTATTGGCGAAAAGGAAGATTAAAATTTACAAAACATTAACAATTTACAATTCGGGTATTCCGCGCTAAACTTCACTTAAAGTTCGAGTATTACACGCTAAACTTTGTAAGTTTCGTAAGAAATTTATGAAAGTGCTTCTTTCGTAAGATTGATATAATTATTAAATCAGCTAATAAATTGAAATGAAATTTTAGTAGTGCCTACAAAAGAGCTTACCAATACCTCAATATCAGATTAATTTCGTTCTTCATCCGTAAGAAAATGTTCTAAATGTATACACGAATTTAATAATATATTTCAATAACGTGATGCAAAAGCAACGTAATTATGGTCTTGAAACTATAATGTTTTATTTCGTTTTTTTTTTTTTATTGTGTAGTATATTTTTAGGAGGCCGATCGATCGCCCTTCATAATCGACTTAAATCGGTCGCTCTCGCGTGGTGCACATTTTGTCCAAATGACAGGCGCGCCCCTGCCAATAATATTATTGACTTATAGCATCCAAACAAAACAAATACATTTATGATGCTGAAGTAGTCGTTAACATATGTTTAATGAGCCGTCGTTGAGAGTTACGTAAACCGTTTTTTGTATACCACTAATCATACAATGTATCATAAAAATAAAAAAGGTATATAATTGTCAATAATGTGATACTACATTTATATATTATTTGATCTTTAATAAATTTGTACAGCATAATTCCTGATTATATTTGAATCCCCCTCGTATATTATTTTTTTTTTTTCCAAAATTAAATAGCATTTTTCGACAGTATCTTGAAAATCAACGTGGCAGCTAGAGGGTTAAACAGATCGCCCAAACATCGCCTGTTTTCTAATACAATGACGGATAGGAAACAAACAGTGCTATTTGTGACCATTAAGCGATAACCTTTTCCGCTTCTATATTTTGGTATTTTAAAATTGTATAAAATAATTTTAATTTTAAAACCAATCCAAAAATAAGACTCTTACTGATATTTCGCTGAAAAAATAGTATTTTTTGAGTTTTAAAAGCTTTCATTTTAAGTTTAAACAAATTGAAAAGTTGGCGCTGTCAGATTGAGCGAGGCGCATGCGCAATTCATCAACGCATGCGCATTTTTGACAATTGTAAACTAGGCGTAGGCTGGTCGCTGCTCTTAGGCGCCGCTCGTCTTCTGCTCGTCTTTCCGTACGATCGACCGACGTCATGACTTGGGGCTTCGTCACATGTGGTCCTAACGAGGCTCTCGTAGTTTCAGGTTCAAATATTAATTTAACATCTTGCGCGTAACTATGTTGCCTTCATGTTTTTATTGATTTGGATGTATTTATGCGGAATGTATAATTAGCTGGTGTGCCACCATTAGTAATGATTATTGTATTACGGCAGCAGCGTCTATGTATTTTAATTTTTCTTCGGTAACATTTTCAAATTAATAAGCAGCAATTTTTAGTTACATTGAGATATTTTTAACATTGATAAAATGGCGCCGATTGTACATGTTTATGTCATTTAAACCCCTGTCTCATTAATCTATTTTATTTTAGCAATAAAACCGACACAGGTTTCATTCAAGATTTTAGCCTGAATATAAACAATTATATTTTTTGAAAACGAAAATAAATATGTCAGATGACACTTTTTATCCTTTTAAATTTGACATAATATTTTCGACAATCTGGCATAGCCTCCGTTGATTTAAAGTGCGTTTGAAAAAATATCTTTTATCTCAAGGCTATAAATTCAACGGGTCATTTAGGATACGGCAATTTAACAAGCAAAGGTCAGTCAAGCAGTGATAATTAACAAAAAAAATTGTACGTTCGGTTTATATATGCTCAAACGTATTAATTTAACACATCTCAGGCGGATAATGTTTTCGGGCAATTGGTACGCATAGCGAGTAAAAACTATGAAAACGTGATAAATAAATACACTTTGAAAAAATGGCTGTATCTTTTAAACTACTTATTATTTTATAATGAAATCTAAAATAGTCACTCATCGCCGAATTTTCGCATCAAGCGCCAAGCCGTTTTACTTACGGCTGTCCGAAGAAGACTCAATACCTAGATAAAGTGTGATATTTATCGAGACATTCACCTCTGTGAAGGGAAACTTTGCAAAAAAAAACCACAAATATACGAGGGTAGTTCCAGAAGTACCCGACTTAATAAAGAAAACACAAAAATTTGATTTTTTTTTTTAATATTATAACATAGTCTCCTTTCAGTTTAATACACTTTTCTCAGCTCTGTTCAATAGCTTCGATAACCTGTTTATAATGAGAATCGTCGAGCTCCCCAAAATAACCATCAACTGCTGACCCCACCTCTTCATTGTTGGCAAATCTTAAAAAAAGAAAATAATTCATGAAGGCTAATTGATCTTGGCCACAGTGATAATGGATGAGTGAACTGGTGCATTGTTTTGATGAAACAACACTTTCTTTTTAGCCAAATGTGGCCGTTTTTTATTTCATCACTCAAATGTTGCAATAAGTTCGCATAATACTTGCCTTTATTGTTTTTCTTTATTGAAAATAATCAATTAAAATGATCCCATCCTGTAGGTAGTCCCGCGTTAAGCGGTTGGACTCGTAACTTGGTCATCTTGAGTTCGAATCCCACATGAGATGTGGCTGTGTGGGAAAACATGTATAAGCCTTGAAAAACCATGTCGAAATGGTTGGTAATGGTCCCATAAAAGGGATTGCTAAAAGCCACCTCAACAACATCCTAAAAAACTGACACCATGACCTTGCTTGCAGATAGAACCGTCTTCGCCTTTGGAGCTGATTCTCTCTTTTCAGTCCATTGTTTTGACTGTTCCTTTGTCTCAGGTGGTCCATGTTTCATCCATGGTTATGAATCGACGCAAAAACTCGGCTTTATTGCTGAGAAACATCACCAAACACAAACAAATAACTGCGTTTGGTTGAAATTAATATGTTTGATTCGCTATCCCGAATGTGGTCTTTCAAAATTTAAAATAACGCATAGCATTGCATTTTAAAATAAATACATTTAAATATTGTTCAAGCTATAAATGCTCATATATGTATGTATTTTGATATTTTTACTCCAAGAAAGGTACGCCTATATGTGCATTGCTTTTTTAGGTACACTACTAGTCTAGTGGTTGTTTTATGGCGTATGCACATAGTGTTTGTGATGTATGCGTTGGAGACAGAGAGTATAAACGATTCTCCCACTCTTTTCAACCAACTGCTGGTTGTAGTTTCACTTCCCATGATTTTCAAACCTTACTGCGCCTATACTAATGCAAAATAAAATTAATCAGAACCAGATTACTCTTCAGCCGCTTTCTTACCATCCAGTTTTGTAGCAAAACAATTCTCACAAATAATTATTACATGTTCCAAACATAAAAACTGTTTGAAAAGTTTGTCAAAGTATTTTGATATTGTCTGTTATTTTCGTTACAAAGAGTATATAATTTTCTTTGTTCCCTATTCAAATGCTGCAAAAATGGTTTCCTTTTTTCACCCTATTTCCATTCCCTGCATAAATCATTTGTGAATATATTTCACCTATATTTAGCATTGCTTCTGAATTAATGTTGTGTAAAAATATTGAATTGAACAACATAATAATAATGCCGGTAATGTGCGCAATGAATCTCTGAGATTAAAAAAGTCACTATTAAATAGACGCGTATAATTATATAATATTGTTTGCTAATAACTCTAGATCACTAATCATATTTTCGAGTTACATATTACGCGATGATTGTCTTGCACACGCAGCGTGTAGGTTCGAGAACATGCATACATGTCGAATGTATTCCAAGTCTATAGTCTGTGAAACTAATGATTAGTGATCTAGGATTAATGAAGTCGAGGATTCTAGTGCTCAGAAGCATTTTTTCCCCTCACTGTGCGAATTATTGTCGTAGTGTTTAAATTGTGACATGGAATTAATTTCAAATTGGTCTACAGGATGTTGCTATTCCAAACCACTTCTCGTGCCTGGCGGCAGAGCCTTTGTATGGCCATCCATACAAAGAGTTCAGAGAATATCCCTCAACACCATGACTTTACAAGTAGAGAGCCCAACGGTTTACACCAGCCAAGGTGTACCCATTTCAGTTACAGGCGTGGCGCAGGTTTGTAATATGTTGTTCCAGATACTGCTCCAAATATTTGATAATCCTGTATATAGTATTGATAATGTTACATAGGTTAAGATCCAAGGGCAAAATTCTGAAATGCTCCTAGCCGCATGCGAACAGTTTCTCGGTAAAAGTGAGACGGAAATACAGCACATTGCGCTTGTAACACTTGAAGGACACCAACGAGCCATTATGGGATCCATGACTGTTGAAGAAATTTATAAGGACAGGAAAAAGTTCTCAAAACAGGTATAATAAATATGATTCTTGTTAATGATATTTTGTGTGTGTATGTGTGTTTTTTAATATGTGCTCATCAGCCACGGTTGTAGATTAAAACCCAAAAAGATTGAGTTACTATTCTGACTGTTTAATTGCGGAACTACTTACAAATTTGTTATATGCTTCCATACTCCATCCAGACATTCAATAACCTCATTCTAGGAAAGAGATTGTATTAATCACTTGTCGGAATATCTGAGCAAATGATAGGCTTTAAAATTTGGTATTATGCCTTGATCATTGGTTGTATTAACAAAGTTGTAATTGGTGGCTGGAGAACTTTTTCTACTCAAATGCATGTTATTAAGTCAAGCAAATGTGTTAGATAGCTTAGAGTATTATCAATTGAAAGTAAAGTTTGCAGCGTTTAAATTCACAAAATTCATCCTATACTATTCTAAAAAAATAAACTAAAAAATGTCTTTAAATTAAGGTTTTCGAGGTAGCATCGAGTGATCTTGTCAACATGGGAATTACTGTTGTCTCTTACACATTAAAAGATATCCGCGATGAAGAGGTAAATATGAAGTATTTATTTAATATAGTTTTAGTACTATGATTTTGAATATAATTACACCCTATGAAATCTTGCAACGATATAGACATATGTATTTATCTATATTATTATATATTTTGTTAATTGATTACTTAATAAGTATTTATATTCTACAGGCTGATTGTTATTTAATTCTCGCACTTGTAGATAGTTTCAGTTATGATAAGACGGGAGTAATAATTCAGGCATTGATTCCTTACAATCTTTAGAGGAAAATATTTATCGGATACATTTGCATTCATCGTCAAATGTATATAATCCCTTCATATAAGGTTATTACAGAGTTTTAATGTTAATATACATATATGAAATAAAATACGCACATACTAAATTTGTAGGTATTTTTAAGGATTTATTATGTAAATGTATAGTTTTTTATAAGGTTTAATTTGAGCGATAAATTTACACAAATAGATCCATGTAATCATTTAACATTGAAAAGCTGATGCGAGAAATGATTTGCCTTTAACAATTGAATTTAAAAAATGCCTGAATAATTATTTTCATTGTAATAGTTTAATTTAACCCTTTAAGTGCCAATGCCAAAATTGTGAACATGTCAATCCCAAGAATTTTAAAAAACAATTATAAAATTACCATTTTCTGATTGAAATATTTTATTTCATACGCTATTAATAAGGGTTTATTGACACACTTAATTCGTTAGTATATATTGCGCCACTTTTTTCCGTATGAAAATTTATTTTATCATGTTTTCAAAGAGTTTGCTTATTTACTATATATATACAGATGCGGCAGCGAAACTACCTTATTTTGAAAATTAATAACAAAAACAGTATAGGAGATTAGAACTGATGACATGGGGATTCTCCTCTGATCCGAGCTATATATTGGTTCCGCTATTCGCGCCCATGCCAACCCGTTCGCAAAAGTGCATAATATGGTGCAAAACCCAATTTAATTTCCATATCCGTGAGAACTTGCTCATTCTCAACTTTGAGTGACCACTTTGCGCTCTGACTGTGGGAGGAGACTAGCTATATTAAGTAAGAACTGATCTTATACTATACTACACTTTATAGGTGCAAGCCACCTATAAATACTAGCCGTGTTGGGAGTTACCGCGAGCCTAAATGTCCTAAAAGAGGAGGAAATGGCCACAAGTTTTGCATGTCCAACTGGTCCACCTTTCAGACCGCTGACACTACCAAATGAACGCCTCGCGATCGGACGCCATACCTAGACATGTTCACAGAACATGGTTTGCCCTCATGAATGGATCCCTGCATTGGTACTCCGAGATTGGAGATAAACCAAACCTATGTAACGAAGACCTAAAGAGTCCAGTACAGGGGATATCAGTTTAATTAAGGTGGCCCTCTGTTTTGGTCAAACAAACAGAATTGAACGTAACTGTGATTGTTTTCTTCAAAAAACCATGATTTAATAGGCATTGATCTATGTTGGACAATGCACACCAAACAGTCGCATGTTGGGTCCCACACTTTCAAATGAGCGCCACCCCACCCTTCCCAGAATAACTGTTGCTTCAGGGTGTGCGTTTTAAATAAGGAAGTTTCCCTGTCGTATCCTGAAAATTGTTGATTTTTATTTATATTGATAATAGAGTTACAAAAAAAACGTAAGCTTCAACTGGTAGACATGACATCAAAAGACACGCAGGCACGGAAAGGGTTGATATTTGATATATGAGTTGTTGACATGTCCTGCATATTACTTCTAATGTTTATATTAAGCTTTTTTTTATTATAAAAAGGATCTATTAAAAAATTACATAACGTATGAGGTAAAAGATCAAAATAAAATAGTTATTGTTTTGATCTATGAAATCACTATTCATCAAATCATTTTTTGTTACATGATTGTTTTTAAAGATACACTTGTGTATAAGAATATAGACACTTTCTATAAATAAAAAAAATATCTGGAATGAAACACAATCGTTGTGCAAAATGCTAATTTAAATTCATTTTTTCGATAAATTCATGACTAATTATTTGCAATTATGCATAAATTCTTAAAAGCTTTTATTAATCATCAAACAGTTCTTCACATGAATACACTTATCTTATCCGAGCCATAAAATTTATAGTATTATTAGTTTTAGGTGTCGATTTATATTTATGTAACGAATCCACCTTGTTCTTTGTAATTGTAGTCCCAATTGCTAATTATTCCTTTTTATTAACCCATTACCTGCTAGATATTTTTTCAACGAGTTCAAGGGGCCAAATAAAAATCAATTTGTATTTTGTAAAGTGATAAAAATGAATCATATACTCTGTATCATGCTTAAATTGCAACATCCGAAAATACGTATGAATTGTGACTTTTTAAATGCTGATAAATCGATGATAATTTACAAATGGGGGATCACTGTAGAAAATGGGTTAATACATTGTGTTTAAAGACAATCGATGATTCTTACTGGTGCTCGGAACTATTCACTGTACTCATCAATTTTGAACTTATTTCCCAATAAATGATCCACGTATTTTTTTGTCAATAATATAAATCTATATATTACATCGTATATATTTCAATTAAAAACGCAAAATAATTGGTATTTAAAAAATGTGTCGTTGACTTGTGCAATGGGTTTTTTAATGACTGTTTATCGCTCTGAATTTTTTTGTGCAAATAATATAATATTGCAATTTTCTTTTTTTTTTTTGCTACAGGGGGCCAAGGTATGTCCTTAGTTTCACCATTTGCTCCTCGTTTTAATTCAAAGAAGTTGTTTTACATATATTATTATTTGTTGTATGGTTTGGCTGTAACACTTGGCCTTGCTTGTAACGACACATTTATCATTGATCCCACTGAACCATTTGGTAGAACAATTTTTTAAACTTATTTAAGCACCTTATAAAGAGTACCCTAACGTAAAGTAGTTGGATCAGCTTGTTTTAATTTAAAATTTAAGAAGCACTCTATTCTAATGGATTGCAATTTATGAAATCACATTGGTTGAATTGAATTTGCATTACACATTTCATTAGCTATTTCTATTGAATTATTTTTTTACGTATAAAAGTTCCAAGAAACTGGTAATCGAGACAATTTAATTCAAACTAAATTGCTCTTTAACAGGATTGAATTTAAAAAATGCTCTTCATCTTTCTAATTTGGATGCGGTCGTAACCGCTTTTGGCACTTGTTGGCTTAAGTGAATTGATGAGGAAATTGACATTGCAGTATAATGAATTGCTCATTGAAATTTTGTGTTTCCACCTTTTATTAGATATGTGTATATGTATATCGATGTTGATTTCCTGCATTTTCAAATGTGCACTTTTGTTTCTACTGAATTTTAAATGTCCATTTTTAGGCATGCCCCATGTATGTAATAAATATTTTTTTAAATGTTACTACTAATTCAAATTTTCATACAGTATGTATAGTTGGGCATCCAGAACGATTTGTTGTTGTCAATTTTGCATGTGTATCGAATAATACAAATTAAAGAGGCAAATTGATTCCCATTTTATATCCAATCCTGTGCGAAGCACAGGTTAAAAGTACATTTATACAAAATGGAGACTATCAACGATAAATTTGGAATTGTTCATGATGGGTTATTTGGAAATGAATGTCGTATTTTAAATGTCACGCACCATGTTTTGTCTTTTTTTTTCATCTATGTACGTGTTATTCAATAAATCACTTTTAGTGCATATGTGGAACTTAGATTGAAAGTTTGGGAGATATATGAGACTTGTCCACAAACTAAATTCCCTGGAGCTGTTTACAGAAACAAAACATGTCATGGAAATAGATCTGACGACATGGGGACTCTCCTTTGATTCAAACTGTATATTGGTCCCGCTATTCGCGACCATGCCAGCTCGCTAAAAAAAGTGCAAAACTGAATTTAATTTCCATGTCCATGAGGACACACCCATTCTCAACTTTGAGTGGGAAGTTTGCGCTCTGACTGCGGAGGGAGACTAGCTATATTAACACATCTCCTTTTCCGCTGTCAAAGTGAAGTCAACGCAAAAGGTAACAAAGACCAGTCTGCGTAATGCGATGGAGATGTGTTAAGTAAGAACTGATCTTATACTAGCTATAGATATATAGTATTTAAAGGTGCAAGCCACCTAAAAATACTAACTGCTGTGGGGGCTTCCGCTTAAGCTAAATGTCCTAAAAGAGGAAGAAAGTGGCCATAAATCTTGTATGTCCAAATGGTCCGCCTTTCAGACCGCTGACACTTCATATAAACACCTCACGATCGAACGCCACACCTTAACATGTTCACAGGACATGATCCGCGTCCATTAACAGATCCCTGCATTGGCACTTCTACAGTGTTTTGCAAAAACGCTTAGCATTCATCGTGTGGAGAACATCCCTTCTATCCCAGAACAGTGTTTTAGTATCAATTGCTTTGCCAACCATTTGGCACACAATTTCCTAAAAAAACAAGTGCTCTGTGACGATTTCATAAAGCAAAGTTGCCTGCATTAATGGCTGTAATCCCACTGTGTTTTTAATCATGCACAGCTGAAAATTGTCTGCACCGGCAATGCACCATCACTTTTTTTATAATAGGTCCATATACCTGGCAATGAGTTTCATGACTGAGCGCAATTGATAGTCGACAAGAGAGCTAGAATAAGAACCTCCATTGTCAACAAATTACTTTGATAGCATACCGAAAAGTACTGTTAGTGTATGCGCCATGCTACGTCATTGCTCTATCATGTACTTGGACTCGCTTTGTGCAATATAAGCTTTGCTAGCTGTGGGACAACTTATTTAGTGGACGCGCCTCGTATATGAATTTCACTCAAATTAGCATTGATGAAAACCAAACTACTGCGTATACTGAGTGCTGGATTTTGTAGAAGAATTCCCTTTGGTGATTTTTTTTTTAATAAAAATATAAAATGATTATTGTTTCATTAAAAACTGACATTTATTTCTGAATACCTAAGTATTATGGTTGAAGAACAAAATTATATTCAGTATGTATCATTCAATCTTGTTATTTTTGCTTTATGACACCAATATTTCGTAGCTGTAGGTAGTACAGTTGTGTAAGTGCTGGATTCATAAGACTTATGGAATTAAATTTATATATTAACAAGCGATTGGATACCACATATATGCCTTGAAAACCATATTTAAATGGTAGGCTTGTAATGATTTAATTTTTCTTGCCAAAGTTTTAGGAAGAAAATAATGTCTTGAGATATAAAAGAAACATTTGTAAAATAGTAGTGCTGTGTAATGCCGAATATAAGTGCTGCTTATGTTCATTCCGGATTTTCTAACCAGTCATTCTATGCAAGAAATATTTATGCTACTTTTCTTTTTATTCATATTTAACATTTTTAGTCCTAGATTTAGAAATAAAAAATATTTAAATTTCTATTATGGATATTGAGCAAACATCATAATTTTAATAAAATAAAATGAATTAAATGTAATAATAGATCCTCCATTAAAAAATATATATCTTATTTTAAAACGATTAATCATAAAAGATCAATGGTGTAATTAGGATATTATTTCATGATACAAATTCGGTCCTGCATTCAACCAAATTTTGTGTATACACTGTGATAATAGTAGAGTAATGAGATCAATGAAATGCACTGTGTATATAAATATTGCATTTTTAACTGCAATTATTCTATCAATGCACTGCCTCACTGATAATGTATCATACATCTTTCTATCCTGGCTTATGTGAGCTTTGATGTTTTTTGATTCGCTCAATTGTTGAATATAATGTATTATTTCTATGTTTAACATAGGGATATTTGAAATCGTTGGGAATGGCCCGTACTGCGGAGGTAAAGAGAGACGCCCGCATAGGCGAAGCTGAAGCCCGTTGTGATGCCCAGATGAAAGAGGCTATTGCCGAAGAACAAAGGATGGCAGCTCGGTTCTTGAATGATACTGAGATTGCTAAAGCTCAAAGGGACTTTGAACTAAAAAAGGCAGCTTATGATGTTGAAGTACAGATAAAGAAGGTTAGTGTTTGTCGATTACAGTACTTGAGTATGCTTTTAAATTTTATTAGCGCATGTCACATGAACGCTCGGATTTCATTGGTGAGATTTAAAATGCCATAACATTTACAAAATATTATTTATTCAATCAATCAAAATAATCTCTGCTGATGAAAAACTAAATTACTTATTTCATTTTTATTTTTCAAAATCAATCCATTTCATAAGTTCACACATTTAGAAATTCATATTACCGCAATAAGATTTTTTTAATCATTTTTAATTGCTCTCTTACAAATCAATCCTTCTCCAAAAGCTTTGTTAATATTTCTACCTGCTTTTGTTGCATTTAGTCCCAATTTGAACTCATACTCAAAAAATAAAGCAGAAACTTTTCTCAATCACGGTCGATATTCAACTAATTTAAATAACTATGTGGTATGTCCTAATATATCCATATATGAAAACATTTTTTAATAGGCTGAAGCTGAAATGGCTTATGAATTGCAAGCTGCTAAGATAAAGCAACGAATCAAGGAAGAACAAATGCAGATTAAGGTCGTAGAGCGTACGCAAGAAATTGCAGTACAGCTTCAGGAAGTCCAACGTAAAGAGCAAGAACTTGAAGCAACAGTACGCCAGTATGTAATATTTAATTTTGTTGTAACACAAACATTTTCACTTTTCTCATATTATTATTAGTCATTTATATATCATTTCATTTTGTCGTTAAAAATATGATATTTTTAGACCTGCCGAAGCAGAGAAGTACAGGTTGGAAAAATTAGCCGAGGCACATAGGTTGGTCACCATTTTAGAGGCCGAGGCTCACGCTGAGACGGTTCGTCTGCGAGGAGAAGCCGAGGCATTCGCTGCTAATGCAAAAGCAAAGGCTGAGGCAGAACAAGCAACTAGAAAGGCCGAAGCTTGGAATGAGTATAAAGATGCTGCTATGCTCGAAATGTTCTTGGAGACTTTGCCAAAGGTAAGTCATATTTTTTACTTCAACTTAAAAATGTGTCTTCATTAATTTATTTTCAATGAATTATAAAATTATATTGTATTTAGGTCGCTGCTGAGGTGGCTGCGCCACTTTCTCAAGCTCGCAAAGTTACAATGGTATCAACAGGATCAGGTGACATTGGTGCTGCTAAACTCACCGGAGAAGTTCTCTCCATTGTGCAACATATGCCTGAAGTCGTCAAAAGTCTTACTGGCATCGACATTTCTAAAGTAAGTATTTTAGTCAATATATGATTTTAAATAGTAGAAATAAATTATTTTATAATATAATAAAAATATTTACGACAAACCCATGTTTTGTCAATATTAACTGTATGAATAGAATATTTAATTATTATATTTTGAATCTCACGCGGTAGAAGTGAAACTTTTTAGTTCCATTAATGCTAGTTTTAATGGATTATTAGCTGAAAGTTGAAGCTGTTGAAAGTTTAGAAAATAAGGTCCGAAGTGGGAGAAAGGTTAAAGTGAATGACAATATCCAGATCCACCTTAGATTCCACATCCACCTTATTCTCCCTGACCTTGCTGCTATGCAGCATCATTTATCGGGCAAAAAAATCATAAATATAGAAGGGATGAAATGAGGAATCGAAAAATATTTTATATCAAAACTCGTTGAATTTATTCTTCCGGAATTAAAAAAAAAATTAAATAGATAGGAAAATGTTGTATCTACTGAAGGAGAATACATTGCATCGATGAAATGAATTAATAACGTTTTTGTTTGAATTTAACTCTTTCATTTCAAAAACGACATTCCTAACGGGACAATCTATTATAATTTGTATGTGTATATGACTTATGATCTTGATTTGATTAAAATTTGCTAAATTTTATTTTTCAGTCTCTCCGTGGTGCTTAAGAAGTTGCTGTTTGAATTTGAAAACTCTGTGTTCTTCAATTTATTTCTGGAATACTGATACCCACTGATACACAATTTCTACACAATTTTACTGTTCTGTGTCGTGTTCATAATACTTTTAAACGTTTGCGAATTTTTTCTATATAATAAGAGAACCCCAATCACAGCACACAATCTACGTCTGAAATGATCAACAGTCGGAAGCTCAATTTTAAACAAAAAATTAAAGAGTTCGCAAACGAATTAAAATATTTCATATTTAAAGTGGTCTTAGTTTAAAATTATAGTATTAGTTCTTCCATTTACTATAGGCCAGTATTCCAGTTAACGGAAGCCGTTCATTAATATTAAACACTTCACGGTTGAGATAGTCTTGCTATGTAAGTGTTTAATTAAGGTTTTTATGTTGTCATCTCCTAATTGACCAGTTAACAGACAAGCATGAAAAACAGAAGCTGTCTCCACAGACCATGAATTTCTGTACTGTCTGAAATGTACATTTGAATTTCTTGCATACAAACCTGAAGGCATACCAAATTGAGCTATGAGCGTATTCCACCAGCAACCGGAATTAAAATATAAGGTTTGCGACTATAGATGCGTGTGTGAGGACAGTTTTTCGGCGACACTTGTGGCAGTTAACCGGTTAAGAATGATTTTTTTGTATATTTTATGAACGATGCGAATCTCTGCAATTATACTCAAAACACTTTTTATGTAAATGAATGTAAACCTACAGTGAAATCCTGTATTTACTCTTAACATCTTTTTAGAACTTATTAAAATCAAATTAAAAAAATATATTCATGAGACAAATCTACAGATTATGAATCGTATTCTGTTGCGATATTGTAAATGTACAAACATCGTATTGGCAATGACGAAAAGAGTACTATACATGGAAAAAGTGCTTAATTTTTACATTGTGTATTGATAATTGTTGCCTTACTGCTTTTTTATCGGAGCTTTTAATACGAAGAAGTGACATAAAATGTTAAACATTTTATTAAATCTCATTCGGTCTATGACGACCAGTAAGGAGACATAAATAACATTAGATTAAAGGCAATATTGTGATTTTGCCTCTACAGGGTTTCACTAAACTGCCATAAATTTGAGGCGCATGTTTACATTTAAATTATTTGTAATCTTAAGAATTTCCTGTTTGGACATTATATTATTCTTATAAACTTCTATTTTTGTAATCAAAGGCTTAAAGTACATAATATGTTCTATCTATTTAAGTTCTCTATCCTGTAGGGTGTCCGGTGATATACTCCCAGATATTAATTTTATTATTAATAGGTTTGTTCTGATAAATTGTGTCGTTTTCTTAAGTTTTGGATCTTTTTTTTTACTCAGGAATGAAATCTCAAAAGCAATACTCCAGGTTAATTCTCACAAATTAAGATCTTTTAGATGGGGAAATTAATTGAAATATATTTTGAAGATCAGCATTCTCAATTACAACACCTGTCTTCCTTCAGCCAATCTTAAACTTATGTCTTTCTTCACAAATTATAATTATTCATATTTTTAAAATGCACGCAAAATTATAAAAACATTCTGTATTTTTACATGAATTCATAAAGAAACGTGCTTTAGTTGTTTTAGATATTAATTGTTATTTTTTTTAAACTTATATTAATGAAAATTTTTTTTTTTTAACTGAAGCTTCATAAGTAATGCAATTTAATTAAGTTAATCTGTGTTACCCTATTTACGTGTAGTAAATCTTATCTTAACTCTATTGATGATATTTATAATTTTTTTTCTTGGAAGAAATTAGCAAAAAAATATTATTTTTTATTCAGTTTAAATTTATGTTACAAAGTTAAGAGAATATATAAAAATCTAATTTAAAAAAATATATTTTTTCAGACATCGTAAAATATATCAAAATTATGAACAGTATTGTATTTGATGGCAAATATTGATTTACTCAAATTATAAGGAATAATAGGTCACTTTAATTTTATCGACAATGAATATTCGTTTGTAATGATATTTAATCAATATTTTTTCCTTATTATATTGCGCACATATGTGTATTTTGTGTGTTCTTATATATCTGCGTAAGCTATATATGTAATCCTGATGTATAATTGTAAAGTGTTCTTGATATAAATACATTATGTCAATTTTTATCTTTGAATTAACAGAAAAATTGTTTCCTCCCACACCACAACCATATTTAACAAACAAAACACCGGGAACTGTAATAATTTAGTTGGAAGTGTTGTCACTAGGGATTCTGTGTTGGGACATCCCGGGACTTTTTTTCTGTATTTTAACGAAAAAGTCGGGACTCTATTTTTGAGTCTGATGAAAAAATTTTCAACAATTTTGCTTGTTCGGCTATACAAGACAAGGGCAAATCATCATCGGATGCTTCATCCATGATATAAAAACATTTTCATCACAAAAAATAAAATTAAGTGCAATTTAAACCTAACTTATACTCAATCCAAAATATATGATATATACAAAATTCAAACAGAAGCATGTGTATGCTGGACGAGTTTGATGGACTGTTATGAAACTGTATCTAAATATTTCAATAGAAACTCGCTTTACACTGCTGGATTCATACGATGATGTTTAACACATACGTCGCCCAATGTGAATTGGTGAAGTTTCTTGCGGGGTCCAAATCTGATCCTCTTGGCCGATTAAACTGGGATTTATCAGGCTAACAAAAACAAAATGATATGCTAGATGGCAGCTACAATATAAAAAAGGATCCTGTGAACAGACAAGGATAGAAACGCAGATTTAGAGATCAAAATATCTGTTGGAATTAACACTTTTTCCGCAAAAGACGTTAGTGAAGTTATGATTTGGGAATCGTTTTAGAAAGATGTAAAAATGGGGTGCTGGACTCACTTTTCAACAAGAGGACTGAAAGATTTCACTGCATTTACTCCAGAACTTTCATTTGGTTGAAAAGGACACTTTTTCTGACAAGCTTATCAGTGATATTTAGGTCTCATAATTTTTGTTGGGCGCTATAAAAATATAATTGAAAATGAGGAGAGTAGCGAATTTTGCAAGAAAGGTTATAAATAAAATTTCATGCTCTCTAACTCAGTGCTCTCACTGTCCAAAACAAATTTTAAAAAACAATTCTGTCGAAAAAATACCAAATGTCACGAAGAAAACATTTAATTGTTCATGCCTTTTTTAATTTCTATACGTTTCAAATTAAACATATTTGTATGAAGATTTGAAGTTTTTTTTGCGGTCCTAAGCCTTCTATATCGGCCCATGCTTTCGAGTGTATTATTTGTATAAGAAGCCTTTTTTTGAAGAATGCTCAATAAAATATTGCTACGTTTTTTATCAATAAATAATTTATATAATGCTTTTAATAATTTCATTGATATTAAATTTTTCGATTTTGGACCGAAAATACAATTAGAAATTAACGAGCCCGAATAACTTTTGTATGTTAGCCAAAAATGTAACAAACGTATAATAGACATACTCCAAATATTCAATTAAATCCGATCCGATGGTTTTAAAATATAAATTAACGGCCGTTTAAAACTACTGCGTTTTAAATACATATTTGGATTTTTCCTTTGTTGGACCGGCAGAGAGTTTGTCGAACTGGCAACATTGACTAAGTGACGAATTCATCGCTGTTAGTTGCAGCCGTCTATTATTTATTTGGGTTTGCATATTTCCTATTTTTCACAGTGCATATGCTTTACAAATTATATTAATTGCATCAGATCAATAGCATAAAAATATTTGATAAACAAAATTCGTTTATATTATTTCCGGCGCATTTTAGGAAATAAACATTTTGACATGATTAATCATCAATTTAGCGATTTGCGTGCAATTATTTTTCTTCTCAATCTTATCGCGGGTTGATTGATTTTCAGATTGAATATTTGAATTGTTTTTGTTGTTGCGCATATATGAATATATTTGTTTTTGTTGACGTTTGCATTACGCATCAATTTTATACATTGAGACTATTCAAATTGTATTCTAGGTGAATTAATTCTGTCAACGTTATTATGTCACTTTTTAAATGCTAAGTAATCGTTTAAGTATTTAAAAACTTTCACAATAGTTTTTCAAACACAAAGGCCGCATTTGAATTTCTTTGTTTTTGGTTGGAAGAAGCAACTTAACTTTAAAGATGAAGATCTATCGATTCTACAATGATGATCACAAATTTATTGCTATAATATGATTGACTTAAATGTCTGACTCCACATCTTCGTCATCAGGCTCTATGATTTATATAAGAATGACCTCTAACTGATACTGCTTAGATCTGGGGTCGACATTTTTTAAATATATTCAATATTAAATACTTCTAATAATTAGCATGCTAATGTCAAACTTTAACCTTTAGCGTTTCAATATTGATGTTTTGTTTGCATGGTGCGTCAGTTCCAAATCATTTTCAGTGAATTTAATGATCGTGTTCATGGTTCTCTATGTGTCATTTCACTTATGATTGAGCATCGTGTCGATCACCAGGGTCGTAACAAGGGAGGCGCCCGCCACGAGTACAACTAGGCTTGGGGCACAAAACTCAGAATATTGACCCAGTCAAGGGTTGCACATGGTTTTTATTTTACTTGACCATTAAACTTTACATGAATCAACACTAATTGACTCTGTCCGTTTTTATAATGTATACTAAGTTGTCTAATTCCTCTTTTGGGGAAATGGGAGAAACCGAAGCCTCCATCCGACAATCCAGAAGACCAGAAACGAAAAGTTGAAGATACTTACAGGATTTGTAGTCATCCTTCAGCTTCAATGTCACTAATACTGCTTATTACTAATTCCTCCTCCGCATCAGAAATATCACCTTCGGGAATACTAGTCCTCTAGTATACTAGCCAATCTCAATGTGTTTTTGCTCAACTCACCTTCATTAATTTACTTGCTCATAATCTGTCCATCTCAATTGAACAATAAAGATACCACATGTGATATTAGCTTCATTGAACGAACCATATGACTTGTTATTGCAACTCACGCTTTATGCTTTATCAATATTTACTAGACAATCATTATTTATTTTTACCTTTCTCATTAAAATGGCTAAACCTTTAAAGCGCCAGTCCTAAAAAATGGTCCAGCCTTTTAAGGGGAAAAACCACATTAGGAGACTGTTTTTCGTTTAGCGTTTTTCCGAGCTTCCTTGGTCTCCGTTGCGCTGCGTCTATTCTGTCAATTGATGCGCACGAAAGATCTGCGTGCCAACAACTACTTTCAATTCGTTCATCAGCACTACAAGTGCTGAATTTCTTTTATTGTATAAGGCAACAGCTAAAAATGCCGCAACCTCGATTACTGTAAAGCTAAAATGTAGGTGTTTTTGAGCCAATCGCCAAATGGTCGAGTTGAATCTTTCATTTGCATTTTGTCTGACCACCTAAACATCTCTTCAGCAATTCATCCTTCGATAAATCTTCATATATATTGGATGAATTGCTTTTTGAAGGTCGGGGTGTAATGGAGAAGGGTGCGCTTTAGGCTCCAATAGGTTTAGCTTTCTACCACTTGCACCAGCTGTTATCTACCTCTGGACAGTTTTCGTGTTGTGGATTGTTGTCCGTTGATATCATGTGTTGAAAATTTGCCATTATAGCCTTCTTCATATCTTCGAAACTGTTTACATTTCTCCGAATGGCCAAGCCGTAATATGTACTGAGCTATTTCAACAAAGCCTCCAGTGTTGATTAATGGACCTGAATTGATTTGTCTCGATCCACACTTGCAATTGACAATGAGCTTAAAACCAAGGCCACATATTCCAGTTTCTTGAAATTTCACATCCTGCCTGCAATTTCGACAAATAAGAATGTCCGACAATGCTGTGAATATGATTAAAAACTCTATGAGTCTATTATAATGTAGAGGATTTACAGTTACATTCTCACTGGTACCATGCGAAAGTTTTCTTGTGCTGGCACTCGCATCGTTTCTAACACTAGATGTTGCATTATTTATACTTTATAATATTATTTTAATGCTAGATTTGTATTTTTCTTAGTTTTGTAGTAGCTTTTTACAAGGTGGGATTATTAACTTTATTTATTCTCTCGTATAAATGCTACACATTGTGCATATATGCTCATTAAATACTTTGTTGCATAATTAGACAAACAAAAGCGTTTTTTTTGTTGCTACAGTGCTAATATTGAAATTTAATGTTATACACGAGATGTATTATTTTTCACCATGTTAACATCATTAATACATAATAATATATTATCTCATATTTCATGAATGCTTAAAAATGGATATCAATAGACTGCACAAACATTGCTACTTTTATCAGCTATATTTCAGTTTGTTTTGGGTAAAAGAGTAATTCATTGCACGCTAAGAAATGTTGTTTAAAGGCTTTTTAGAGCCGACTGATAAAACTGCATCTAAGCGGAAAAAACCTTGTCAGCTTGATGTAGTTTGACAAGGTGTGAGAAGAAATCAATTAAAAAAGAGTGCTGTTTACAAAAATTTGAAAAGAACATTGTGATATAAAGCGAGAATTAGTAAATGTCAACAGTATTCCATTTTTTTTAAGCTTATGTAATTAATAGCACTCAGTTTCAAATTTGCTCGAATAAATTGTATGTGGACAGGGAAACACTCTCAGTTGGTGTAGGAGTGAATCCGAGATGTACTTAAGCGTCACGTATGTCTTCAACCTAGCCCGGCAACACCCTAGCGAGGAAAGGAGGGACTGGATTCTGCATTCCAGAAAGCCTATTTCAGTAGAATCAAAAAGGTCGTCTAGAGTAGTTTTCCACTGTCTTTCGAAGAAAACTACTTATTCTTTACAAACCCCTCACACTCCCTATCGAGACTGTCGCGAAAGCGTTCATTAATATGTTCATTGAGGTGAGCGTTCAAAATAAAACTCGGATGTCATGCTACCTTCAATATCGAGCAAATGAGGAGGTGAATGTATGATACAGACGAGATGGATGTCAAGAACGGTCTCGATATCCGAATTTCTACCTTTGTTTATATTGTGTGTTTTTGTTAGCTTGGTTAATCACAGAGTAATCTGGCCAAGCTTATCAATCCAAGATAAATAACAGCTGACAGAAGATCAACCATAAATCACATTCATGTAGTTTGTATTTATTTCGTATGTTATAATATAGTTTGGTTAATCCGGCGAATTACTCCTACTTTCGTAGGCTCCTGCCCTCGGATAAGGATAAGAGTTTCATATAACGTTCGAATAGATATTTTTAGATAGCGTTCTCTTGTGATGTGTGACGCTGATATATTGTTGCGTATTCAACAATATATCAGCGTTGGCACTGAAAGAAATATTTCATAAATTTAAAAACAGGAAATGGCATCAGAAAACAGTTTAAAGCATTGTACATTTTTATATGCATTGAGATCAAAGGGCTTGATAATAATTCATTCTTATCAATACACAGTCATCTTTTGGTTTATGCGGTGTATTAAATCATCGTTGGTACAAAATTCAAATGACTCACGCGTATGTAATAATTTATTGAAATGCATGCGTATACATATATATTTATAATGTGCGATAAATGAAGAATAACTGGCGAATATCATATTTTAATAGGACACGCTTAAATTTGAATTTAATTTAACGATAATTTGGGTGTCAAATTTAAGCGAGAATGATAACAGGCTTATCATACAAAATTTATTGCCGTTTTTTGTATGAAAACACAATGCAAAGTTATGTTTAAATTGTCTTGTTAATTCAGTTTATTAAATAAGTAAATAAAAAAATGAACATTTGCCAAATTCTCAACCCTTTAATTGGTGAGTTAAATTTTGTAGCGTGCAAATATGGTAGTGGGCGTGGGGGAGATAAGTTTGAAAATCAAACACTTTCCCTGGATCGCTCGAATACCCAAACAACATGTGAGTGCATACTCATTAAAGGGTTAATATCATTCCTTTTTGTCGTAATGGATCTGGAATTCATATTTTATGTTTAAAAATGTTTTACTACCCAGAACATAAATGCTCATTGACTACACATTAATGGAGCAGAGCCATCACAATTTTATTTTGATCAAACTCATTTATATGAAATTTTAACGAGTATATTATTAGAAAAAATACCATGTAAATGGTTTTATCAGAGATGATTATTAGTATAAATATTTATTGTTTCTAAAATATTTTTCAAGCTGAGCAATATACAGTATATTGTGATAGGCAAATTTAGATTACATCATCCTTGAATGTTATTTCTCTATCGTATTGTTGCATTACGTCAGAGATCTCTGCCATATGACATCCAATGGAAGTATTAATAGTAAGAGTATAGAGCCTGTCGAAGTAATATGTACGTCAATAAACGTGAACTTTTCGATTTTTACAATTACATTTTAATAATAAGTTGGGGAAAGTTTTATTAAAATGTTTTCGATCTGTTTTAATAATCTACAACGGAAATAAATGCAAAATAATTTTGCGTGTTTAATCCACTTTTGAATATATTTGATTTGATTTGTTTGCAATTAATGCTGCTTATATTTAAATATGTAACTAGCAAATAAAATAATGTTAGCTATGTTTTATTACATTTGTTCATATTTTGACTATGAACGTTTTATATTTATTGTCCACCATCAAAATGTTTCTATTAATTCAGCAAACTTCTGGGAATGATTACTTGTCCATATCACACATTCTCCGATGGCACAAGTCGTTCAAGGATCATTAACCTCCCTAATCGACAAAAAAGTGATGGGTATACGTTATTATTTGAACTCTGACAGACGATTGATCCTTTAATGGATAACAGAAACTCTAAACATGATGAAAACAACCGTTTATCGCATTATAACTGAAGATTTGAACGCAAATACGCATGGAAACTTCATCACGACAACGTGCCAAACAACAGCGCCTTCATTGTCAATAATTCCCTCGCAATGACCCGCACTTCGTTGGTTCTCAGCCTCCCTACAGTCCTGACGTGGCTCCCCCAATTATATTTTACAAATATACAGTTAAAATAAAATCGTCGATGACTCTCGGTTGATTCATCACATCAATGCTATAGGCGCAGTTGCTAAAATACTATTATTAATATTTTTTCCATAACATTTGTCTTTTTTCACTATTTTCCATCATTATTCATTCAATAAATTGAACAATATGCGGTAAAATATATTTATGTTTTCGTCTTTGAATATCAAATATGTGATTTTTTAAGGCAAATTTCAATCCGCCTGCGACAACTTTTATTGAAAAATTTTAAGCTTTGTTGTGCAAAAACATGCCAAAAAATGTCACTTTTTTGTTTTAGTTTTTTGGCTCCGGTACTTAGTCAATAGTTCGTGAAAATGGCATGGACAGCGTATCAAAAATTTCTGGCATTAATGCTCGTTGTTACCGGCTCTATCAACACACTTTCTACAAAATGGGCTGATATGATATACTCTAAAGGGTCGGATGGAGAAGTAAGGCTATTTCAGCATCCGTTCTTACAGGTAATGTTTTTTTTCTCTTGAACTCTTAGTACTATTTGGTTTTTATAAACTTAATGAACATACATTTTTTTTTACAGTCAACTTTTATGTTTCTCGGGGAAATGATGTGTCTTTTTGTATTTAAAATACTCGTTTGCAGTTATGGTGGTCGACAAAATATATCATCTCGCACTAATGCTTTAATTGGAGGAAATCATAACATCAACCCCATGATACTCTTCGTTCCTGCTATGTTTGATCTCGTAGGCCATTGAATTTTTGTATCAATATTGTACATGTACCATAAGAATGCAATGATAAAACAAACTTATTTTTTTAGGTCGCCACATCCATAATGTACATTGGATTAAACTTGACATACGCTAGTAGTTTTCAGATGTTCAGAGGGTCGATTATCATATTTACAGCTCTGCTATCGGTTATTTTCTTAGGAAGAAAGATTGTTCCTAGAGAATGGATTGGAATTGGTTAGTTCAAAAGTATTTAATACATGCGTTTTTTCTTTTCTTTGTAATACTTTTTTTGCTCTAGGATGAGATTAAACACAGATTTATTTAATCATGAAGACCAAAAAAATCTCTTACAAAATTTCATTCTTAACCAGTCAGAATGACTGGTGTATAAGAAAAAATGCTTGTTGAGGCTTCCAGTCTTTATTTAGTCTTAAAAACTGACAAGAAAAGTTAAACAATATACACAATTTCTACATATGTAAATTTTGCTGTATGTACACTTTTCGCATACACTTTTTTTACATGTATTGCAAATATCTGTAGTCTTATTGTTATTGCAATTTCCTATTTGGCACCATTTGCGTACGGGAACCGTGCCACTTGCTACACTGTTATTGGCCCGTGTACATCTTTGAAACACTCTAAACTGATAATCTATCAGCATTACCTCCTTTAATTATTTTCCAAATAGTTCCGTCTGAAGCAATGCATCAGTCTCATGATTCTCCTGAAATCATATTTCTATGCTAATAGAATATTGCAGTACCCATCAATTGTTATAGCTGCCCCTATGTCATTTCATCACAGAACTTCTTTATAGAAGCATGCACTAGTCATTTTGACTGGTACTGGTATATGATAAAAAATATATTTGTTACGAATATATATATAAAGTAACATTAACCTTTTCGTTAGTGAGCAAATTTAAAATCGATGAAGTCGTTGATGTCATAATCGCTTTACACTGATTACTTTCTGTCAGCTCCTAATCAGCGTAAGACAATCTTCAATTCGAGGCAGAGCCACTTGTCATGAACACTCGTCATTTCTTTACATAAACAATGCACAAAAAATCGATTCAAGTGCTCCTCCTTTAGAAGAAAATGATAATTGGACAAAGACTCATTCAACACGCAGCAAAGAACAGCAAGCAGTTAAATAAACAAACACTCTCGATAACACACAATATTCGGTCGTTTCTTTGCGTAAACAAATAACACACTTGAAATCGAAATCATTATAAGTGGATAAATTTGGGCTTAACGATCTATACAATTATGCGATGCATATGAAGAAGCTATCCGTCTCAGTCTCCCGAACTGCGCTAAGTTCTCTTTGTCTCTGTCCGCCTCGGAGCTTCAATGCACAAGAGTGCTCTTTCTGAATAGTGAAGGTCAAAACGGATATTTCCGTAAGTACTCACGAAAAGGTTAAGTTCATAAAATGTACTCTTTACTTATAGCTACAAAAGTCGTAACATCATTTCGGAACGCATATGTTACTTGCATGTCAAAATGACTGGTCTGATAAATCTAGTGTTAAATTGGTCGCTCATTTCTGAGGATCATGATTTCTTCTGTCATTGGTCAAGAATGTGTCCACAACCTGCAATACGACTCTTCTCCATTATTTTCTGATTTTGACTTTTAGAAGGGCTGCTTGTAGCGCTCTTGATTTGATCGGTCCAACACGTTGGGCTTCTTTATCTTTTTCTTTCAATGGTGTCAACCACAACCAGTTTCTCCAAGCATTCCTCAACTCTTCTCACCGCATGTCCAAAGAATTAAAAAATGCGTCATAAACAAATTGTGAACAAATAATCATTGACTTTGATTTCATCCAGAATTGTTCGGTTTGTCTTCTTTTTGGTCCTCAAGACTCTTAAAAGCGTTCAGTACCACATCGCAAAAGCTTCAATTTTTTTAGGGAATAATATTTTTTGTGTGAATAATATATGTAGTTATTGTGTATGTAAACAGAAACTCACCCGAATTCAGCGGGGCTCTGATTGTTGATGAAGAATTTAAATTTTACTCATGATTCAGTTGATTTTTTTCCGTTAAAAACTTAATTATAAATGTTTGTAATCATATTTTTGTTTATTCATCAGTATTTGTGATATTTGGATTACTAATCGTTGGAGCATCTGATTTCATTAGTAAAGATGATAACCAAATATATGGCAAAAACAGTATTATCACGGGAGATCTTCTAATTATTCTGGCACAAATTATATCAGCTTCTCAGATGATTTATGAAGAGAAATTTATTCAAGGTATTTATATGAGTTTATTTATAATATTATTGAATTTTTAAAATTTGTATAATAAACTAATAGATCAAAGTCACATTAAAATATTGAAAATTGATGATTCTTTTTTGCACTAATATCTATGTTTTTTGTGATGTATTTAAAATTTTAGGATTAGATATACCAGCAATGCAAGCCGTTGGTTGGGAAGGAGTTTTTGGATTCAGTGTTTTGATATTGCTTAATATTATTTTTTACTATATACCCGCTCCGCCACTTTTTGGAAACAATCCACGTGGAACAGTGGAAGATGCCGTCGATGGAATGGTTCAAATTGGTATGTAAACATATTAGGTGAACCCAATATTAATGCTGGATTTTATCAATGAAAATTTCCACTGTTGCCTATAACCTCGTTCCTTTTACGAGGTGATTCAAATATAATCCGGATTTATTCTTGTACAAATTTATTGGTGATTTATAAAAATACCAATGGAGTATTTTATTTTTTTACATAGTTCCCTTCATTAGAAATACATCTATTCCATCGGATAGGAAGCTTCTTGATTCTATCGCTGAAGAAAGTGTGGGTGGCTGCTCCGAAAATCAGTTGTGCACATATTGTTCGACTGCAGAGTTGTTTTGAAATTGGTGCCCTCCTAGTGCCCCTTTCAATGGACCAAACATATGGTAGTCACTAGGGATTCTGAAGTCTCGGCTTTTTCAAATTTCCAGGAACAATAATGCGAACAATAACCACGAATAATAATGCTTTGCATAACAGAGGGTGCCACTTCAAACGGGCAAACGTATACGTTAGGGCTGTGTGTGTTGGTATCCTTCTAGCTCCTAACTACTGATTCTCTCACGCGCTGTGCCACTCATATCGGTCTGTAATTCAAAAAAACTAAATTCCGGCTTATATTCCCTGTGGAGTGTCCCTCATAGCAATACTTGTGAAAATGGATATATTTTTAACCTGAACGACGGGCCGAAGATGCCTTTTTAAAAAATGCAACATTAATACTGGGTTTACTTAATATATATTTTGAATTGTAATTAGATAGGAAAGTATCATAATTTCATTTAAATTTGTAGGTAATAATGTTTTATTGATTGTAACTGTATTGGCAAGTATAATATCAATAGCGTTCTTCAATTTTGCCGGTATAAGTGTAACGAAAGAAATATCCGCTACAACAAGAATGGTTCTCGATTCTCTCAGGTGATACATCAATCGTCGGAAATGTTTATAAGAATACTGACATTTTTAATTTTCAATGCTCTTATTTATTTTAGAACCCTTGTCATTTGGGCTATTTCACTTGCCTTTGGTTTGCAAGTTTTTCACTGGCCTCAGCTCGTGGGCTTTGGGGTTCTTCTAATTGGAATGTGTGTCTACAACAACATATTGGTTGATAGAATAACTTGCCGGTTCCGCAGGGAGCCTATGGAGGAACCAATCATAAATCACGATGCAACGGAAAATTATGAACAAAACGATGCCTAATAATAACTCTACTCACAACCTAAAATATGTTTATAAAGGACGGTGCACGGATAATGTAACAAATATAATGCACATCTTGTTTTTGTTACATTACTCATGTCCATTGTATTATCTATTGATATTGATGTTGAAACGTTTTATAAAAATATAATTATACAACCAAATTAAGCAAATGTAAACAAAGACATTAATGTATTGCGTATTTTTAATTTTTGCAAATAAATGCAGATTGATGATGCATTTTTAGAATATAAATTGAAATATTTGCTATATTTACTATTGATTTACGTAAAAATATGTATCATCACATTCGCCCTTGTGGATTTCACGACTTAATTTGGAAATTTTGCAAAAAATAGTCTATTTAAAGAAGTCTTAAATTACTTGCCTGTAAAATATTATTCTCTATTTTAACCTACGATTCTCAAATATTGAATAAACGAATATGATTTTAATATTTTTTTTTATTGTAAATGAAAATTTAATCACATCAAATTAATGTATGACTCAATTAAATTATATTTTTATAAATATTACCCTAACGAAAGCAAAAATAATTTTCATTTATAGATCTAAATATCCGTTTTATTTTAGTAAAGCTATTGTGATGTTTCTTACTACAGAAAATATGTTTATGATGTTTGTTAATAAAAAATGATCTTTGATAATCATGTGATTTTGAAGGTATTCGGTGCATATGTGTTAAATATTTTTCAGGATATGGTAGTGCGTATTATTTTGAATATAGTCTAAATAGCATTAGCTTTGTTACAATTAAATATGTAAGATGACGGTTTGTGTATAAACGGCAAATACAATTATTCTGTAAGTGGCTTAATTTGCTAACAAATTCAAATAGCTTTCGAAGAATGATTGCACAATACTGAAGATAATAATAATATCAGATAATCCGGTTGAAAATGTCGTTTTTTAAATGAAAGCATTAAATTCAAACGAAAATGTATCAATTCATTTCGTTGATACAATTTTCTTATTGATCTAAATAGATGATAGTCGGAAGGATCAAAGTCAGGAGAATAAGGCCTTGCCATACATGACTTCGGAGTCAGAGGTTTCGTCCCGGAGGGGTCCGAAAATTTTTCTTAATATTTTTTCTCGAACCTCCAGCAATCACCCTCGATACCATCATATATTTCGTTTTAGCATAGTTGATTTTCATGCGAGATGTAAGTGTCTCCAATCACATTTTAGCCACGACATCGATGTCGTCGGCAAAGGCATTGCATTATCCATCTATCTATGGATCTGCGTATCCTAATCTACCAGCCTCCAACGCAACATTAAAATGTATCCCTCTGTCTGACTCCTGTTGTTACCTCGAAAGACTCTGACCGGGTACCATTGGAGCAAACTACACACACATCCTCGACAGCCTCACCGGCTTAGTCTGGATTCTCATCTCCAACATAATCCTTCGAAACTTGTCTCAGTTAACGCTGTTGTATGCCTTGCAAAAGTCAATAAATATGTGGTGGAAATCAATACCGTATTCCCATATTTTTTCCAAGAATATTCTCACACACAACATGCAATAGGTGTCGTCAATGTGATGATAAAACGACATTTTCATCTAAACTAACTAATATAAAATTGATATAAAAGGCGCTTAAATAAATCATGTGTCTTTTATTCTTATGGATCTTTTGTGTGTAAAAATGTACAGCATGAATTAGTTTTATTGCATTTTTGATCGTCTAAAAATATTGAATGTTTCCTTTTTAAATCATTTTTATGTACCTAACCAGAAATGAGATTTGTATTAAGTTCAATTGTAGAAAGAATTTTTTTATTTGGACATACAAATATTTTTTTATTTTATGAGAAAGGTTCTTTTGAACCTCTGTCACAAAATATAATTTTTAGTATATAATCGTGTTTTGAAATATTAGAATTAAATTAGTGTGAAAATAACCATTCCTTAAATTTTATAAGAATGCTAAAAACATCTATGCATGGAGAATTTGGCAATACTTAGAATTAAGTAATGCTAATTTTTCAGAAGACTGACTGATTTTATATCAAAGCTAAAAAGAGTTATGATTTTCTCTTGAAATAAAAATGTATTCAAAATTTTTGAAAATTGTATTGGAAGTATTGATAGAAATTCTTCTTAGACTAAGTATTCATGATTGACAATATGAAATGATTTTTTTATTTTTAAAATATGTTCTTCTAGTTATCTGCGAAACATCTATGTTTGTTGCAAAGAGTATTTTCATTAGGCTTTTTATGAAAATCTTAAAAATATCTTTAATACACTATTCAATTTGTATTTCTAGAAAGGATGTAAATAATTAAACCTATATAGCAGATATGGCGAATCTATGACCTGCGGGTCAGACACACAGAAGCTTTAAATCATAAAATAATACTTTTTTTTTGATTGATCTTGTATTCATTAACCCTTTGGGCTCCAATATTTTTTCATAAAAGTTCCCATCAACTCCAAGCCATTTTTAACGTATTTCTTAAAAAAATGTTGTATGAAATAAAATGAAAAAATTAGGGGCTTATGAATTAAAAAAATAGAATGTTGTTAAGCAGGGCGTTTATTAAGTATATTAGGCATTCTATTTGATTTATTAATTTTTATAATCATGTTATATATGATATTTTTTGAAGCAATCTTCAGAATGAAGCGCTGGTTTCCTTTCGTAAGTGTCACAAAAATATAGCTTTCGTTTTCATTTTTTTTCAGATTTACGGTCTGAACACACTATACGAAATAAAAATAATTTTAATAAATAATATTCTATTTTAAATACAAGCACAGAATTGTAAATAAAGCACTAAGCAGCGCTGCCTGGATCGTGTGCGTGCATACTCTCTTTGTATCACTCAAAATGTGAGTGCGTACTCATCAACGGGTTAAAAGGGACTGCATATTTCAAGGAACGAGAATGTCCCGATATGTAAAAAAAATATTCTTTCAAATAAAGGATGTTTAGGCAAACCCATTAAATAAAATAATGAACAAAATTTGGCCCACTTCTCAAAAACGTTCACCAATCCTGCTCTATATGTTTAATTAGGCGGTTAAATTGAAGATGTTATCGATTGCTTAGTGCGACAACTGAAAAATTAGAAGAACATCGGTTTATATTGTAACATTTCAATATGTAGTATTTACGATCTGATTATTATAAAATGTTTACATTAAAGTATTTATTTTTTAAAAGCCGCATAGAGTTCTCGCTGTATTGTTTTCTGCGGCATGATTTCAAATTTATAATAATTGCTGTAATATAAATATTTCATCTTATATATAATATGCAAAGAGAACTTTAAAGGCTTTATATTAAATTTACTTTTTATTGAGTGGCTCATATAATGTCGGAAGAGTTACATTTGACTATAATATATTTACATTTGTTTTCTCGTCAAAATGAAGAATTGTATTGTAGTTTTTTATTGTTCAATGAACAATCTTTTATAATGTATTTATCCGATCAGGCTTACTGACTTTCGGCGAAAAATTAATTTAAAGATCTCTTCAAAGTCGTTGGAGTTTTTTATTTAAGCCTAGATCACTAAGTATAATAGTCTGTGAGACTAATGATTAGTGATTTAGGGTTAATTGAACGCTTCTGCTCTATGGATATAAATAAATTAATAATACCCATGTTATTATTTTAGGTATTGTTATATTTAATATTGATGAAAATAAATATGCATATTATTATCTCATTTTTGTGGTGTCATATTATTAATAATTTTAAGCAATTGAATTTCCAATAACCGAACTAATAATTATTGAAGCGAACCTAGAAAAATAAATGTGCGCTTAGATTTTGCATCATCATCATCATACATATTAAAATATATTTGGGCTCATTAACCTGCATTTAATGACGTACGCCTTGAAGTTTTTATGATTGTTTTTTACGCTTGTAATACAGGTTAATGGCATTTGGAAAGAAATCAGATCATATATACTTTAAGTACTTCTTAGGCGGCTAATTTATTTTTAAAAAGAACATCTATCTGTCAAGGAAAATCCTTTAAATATATGGGAAACTCCATAGATTTACGTAACTCTCACTGTAGCATTATCAGATGAAAAATGCGCCATTTCAGAGTGTTTGCAGCTCTACAAAGTAGAGCTTTGAATTGTATACGCTTTAAAGAATTAGCATTAATTAGCAAGATAGGATACGGAGATATACTTATTAGGTAGGATGAAATCTATATGTTTTTATAATTAATTTACAAACGATACAATAATAATTGTTGCTTATCGTTTACTTTTTTAGATGCAGTAAACTGAATTTGAGAACATTGATCGGAAATATAAATGCTTTCATTCTCTCAAATTTACATACATTGAAACTCTACAACACGAGTGGAGGAGCGTTTATCCATCGTTACGCAGGTACTAAAAAAAGATTAATCACATGTATAAATCTATACGTAATTCTAATGTGAATATTGAATAGAAGTAAATTATTATCTTTATTAGAATGTCCACACGATTAGAAATCAATTCAAATTTATTAACGTACCATTAGACCTCGATAAATACCGAGAATATATGTTGATGATATTGATTTTTTATGAAAATCAGAAAAACATTTGAGTAAAGAAGTTATGTCTATGGCGAGGAAAGTTCTTCCTCGTTAGCAACACATCACATAAGTGAAATTACGTCTTGCATTTAATATTCTATCAAAATTTAAATAATTTTGTATAAACTAATACATTTTATTAGAAAATCTTTTGAAAGTTTCTTTTGCTCCTAATCTATAGAAATTCTAATTTCATCTTTTTAGTGCACTTATTGTTCTACTAATCGTCATAGGAAGGACTTTTACCAGTTGTAACATACTATACTGTATTCCTTATATTATTAAAAGGCACATCCAATGGAAGCAAATATATAGTTTTGAGTTTTCTGCTTTAGGGAGATTTTATTCTGAACAGACAATTCTCATCTTATTTTAAAAATGCCTCCATTCTGGTCAATCCGAGTTTAGAAGACTTTCACTAGGTTGCAGAAGGGAAATTTTCTTATTTATTGTCTCAATGGGGCCCACAAATCTTCTTCGTAGTTGCAAGGAATGTCTTGACTCATAGGGCAGGCAAAGGATTGAACGTGCGCGTGAACCTCTCATTGAAGGTGTGAGGAGCCTCGACGAGAAGGACAGTGGCATCTGTCCCTCCGGATCGATATGGGGCTCTGAGCCCTAATGCAGACTTGCAGTATATGACTAAAATCCTTTTTACTTACAAATTTATGGCGAAATGCAGCAAAAAATTAAACCATGCTGGCAGCAAATGAAGTTTACACACCAACAATAAAATAACACGACCAGTTTGCAAGGTTCCCCAGAGAAAATCCTCAGGATTTATCCCACCACTCGCATACCACCTCCATTGTAGTTCCTGACAGTTGTCATCCATTGCGGAGTTGAGAATTAAATATATTTTATACCAATTCTTTAAGAAAAAATTGTTTAAACGACATTGACACCTAATTTTTTTACACATTCAATCAAACGACATAATTTTTTAGAAATAAAAGTCATAAATTCAATTAAACGTTATATTTATTTAAACCATTTATATAACCAATATTTCACTTTTTGGCTATTACAAACAATAATCATTATGAGTATTTATAATTACATGTAACTTTTTCAATATAGACAAGTCTTCGTTATAACTTTGGTACGTTAAAATTATTATTGTGATATTTTAACAACAGAAACCAAAGCGGACAGTCCTTAAGTTTTTATGGTGAAATACAAAACAGAATATAGAATATGCAATTTCAACAAAATGTGCTCGAAGGAAAACATCATCCCGAAATACACATCTTCAGGTAACAAGTATCATATATTATTCGTCGTTTGCTCAATCCAAGAAAAAACATAATTTTGGATAGAGCAACTTTATATATAGAGCAACTTTTTTATAAATATATATTTTAATGTTAATGTTACTATAAAATAAAGAGATTTAGTTAGACTGATTCCATCTTCGATTTGTCATTCAATTCGTTGAGAGGCACCTCTTCAGGTTGCATTTTTGGTTTTCCTTTGTGGAACAATTGTTGATATAAGACGGCCGCGACGACTGATCCTAGTGTTGGACCCACCCAGTAAACCTGTTTGCAAATATAACGTGATTTAAAAAAATGTCATTTTTACCGAAAGCTCTAGATTATTTGTATGGTTTTACCCAATGAGATTCCCAGTCGTTGTTCCATATTGCCGGACCCAAGCTTCTCGCTGGGTTCATACTTGCACCGGTATATCCTCCCTAAGCGCAAATAAAATATCAGTTATAACTGTTGATATGTTAAAAAATAATGTTACTTTTTTAATACCAAAATAATACATACTCCAGTAAGAGCCAATGCAGCAATGGTTAATCCGAATTTGATTGGAATCCCATCAGAGTTATGAGAATTGCAAGGGTCCCAAATTGAACATGTTACCAAAATGAGAATGCCGGTGATGATAGCTTCAATAAATACGGCCTGAAATATAAATTCGTTTATTTGCACATTTGTAACTTTTGAGAGACGTAGCTTTTATTATGACGATGTGCATGAAAGATGTATGTGAAATGAGTGAATTATTATGCGATGAATTTTATACTGTATCGTAACATACCTGCAAAGCAGATACGTCTGCGCCTGGTTTAGTAACACAAAATCCATTAGTGCTATTGAAGACATAATCGGGCGTTAAAAATGTTAATAATCCGTAGCCCAAAGAAGCTCCTACGCACTGCGATATGAAATATAATACACTCATGGGAATCGATATGGATCCACAGATCAATGCAGCGATTGTGATTGAGGGATTAATATGAGCTCCGGATACATGTCCAATAATCTGAAAGAAATAAATTTATATATATGCATACATTCTCTACTATTGTTTGAATTTTTGATGCAATTTGCTTGTTAATAACATTTCAGGAACTTTCTTACAAGACCAACATCCACAATACAATGGATATAAATATATGCAGTAAATTTAAAATTGCATGGCAGATAGAAAAGCATTATACACATAAAAGATGTCCATTATGAAGGCTGCGTCGTAAATTTGTATTACGAAGTAAAAATATTTAGCAATTGCAAAGATATATGTTTGATTTTATAGAACTTATTATATTTATAGATACGGTTTACATGGATGATAATTCTAAAAATCAGAATATATTTACACAACAGAGTATCTACACTTAAAGATAACATTGAATGATAAAAAATATATTTCCAATGGAACTATGTCATCGGGATATTTATCCAACTCTCCTATGAATGTTGTTATTTAAATTTGGTTGTTTGATCATGGATTTTATATATCAGTATATAATGCACTTTTATTACACGATGATTTAAAGTGCGTTATAACGCATACATAAATATCTATGCTAATTGTTGTTTACAGATTATTTCAATGCCGTAGTCAATATTCATATTTATCCTTTCACGAGTATGCCCATACACGCTGCGAGCGATCCAGATTGAGTATGCTTGCACATGTGGCATGCTCTCTACAGTGCTTTATTTTCAATGTCTTCAAAATTTAGCTCGCTAATCGGTAAAATAAAAACCGTTGATTGTAATCCGAGAGACGCTTTAGGTTTTTTTTTTCATTCAGCTATGTCAGTAAGACCATCACAATATCTTGATAAATTATTATTGTAATAGTTTTTTCAACCGTTTATTACCCATGACATTGAATATGACTATATATTTTTTTATGAAACGTCTAATATAATAAAAAAGTAGGAAACAATAAAAGCGAAAGTTTCCCTGTATATATTAATTCGAGGCTAAATTGCTATGTTCTATATATAATTATGATAAGATATACTTGAATTATTGATTCAAGAACATGTTTTATACTTGCATCATAATTTCCATAAGATGGCAGTTATAATGCTTTGGAATGCTGGATATATATATTTGTCGTCTATTGCCTTTCACAAACATGGAATTTATTATTTAGAGGTCCTTAAATTGTGAAGGCGTTAATCGACGGATTAATATATTTAATTCGACAATCAGAAGTAAGAATGTGAAAGGGACAACATTGAGTGGTATAAACTATTGAATTATTTGACGGGCAAGTCATATTGGAATATAAAAATAAGATTCCAAGATTGAAATATTAATTCTAACTGATTGGAACCCCGAAAAGGAACATTTAGAACAAAGAACTCTAGCGGATTCAAGTAAATTTAGACTTTGAAAAAGCATTTGAACAAGTTAAACACAGACAACTGATTAAATTTGTACTCTAATGTGTACTTTTTTAAGAGAGCAAAGAACCAAAGGTTTTAACTGGAAGACATGGTGGCAATGGATAGATATTTGCTACAATTGAAGAAATAGACTTAGGTAATAGAAATGGATGCAGTCATCTTAAAAGAAGAGCAGTTTGATCTATCATTGTTAAAAAAAACTGGACATGCCTAAGATCCGGCTGTTTTTTTCCAACATTTGGAGACAGGATATTTGATACATACAGTGGCGGATTTATCTATAGCAAAGTTTCAGGGAGCCTTAAAAAATATTTTACCCACAATGTAATTCAAGGAATTACTAAAGATTATGTTTTACTTTCAAATCAGGTCCCAGGCTGAAAAATAAAATGGGTCTGGGAGGCCTCAAACTTAAATTGCGCCAAGGGCCTCTCAAGTGCTAAGTCCGTTGCTGATTACATAGCACAAGAGTCTAGTATATAGTCCAAGTAATGGAATAACAAGACTTAAATGAAGGAATGTTATTGGCAACCGTTTTCCAGGATAAGACGAAGAAGTGGACCAAAGATTTAATCTTACATGCCCAAATATAAACTATTTATTGAAAGAAGCATTAAATTATAACATTAATATTTTATTGTACTTGATGGTTTTGTTTATTAAATGAATCGTTATCTTATACAAGATGTCATGAAGATGTGGAATGGGGTTATCACAGGAATGTTTATTAAATTTCTATCTAAAGTCAAAGGACTACCACTCTTGACCTCTGATATCACATCCACATGGATCGACTATTAACAGTTCCTGAATGTTGTGCAATTTATCAGCGTTTTTCTTCTTTCTCCGACAATCAGTAGCCCTTGGCGCAATTTAAGTTTGAGGCCCCCTGGATCCGTTTAATTTTTCTTTTTTAAATCTGTAACAAATTCTGACATTCGGCCCTCGATATGCGCGTTTTCCCCATTACGATTTCGCTATTGCGCGTCATCAGGGCAGAGAACGGCCTACTTTTTCAATCGAAGTTTGGTATTTTAAACACGATTTCTAGATGCTGAATTACGCGATGGCTTAAAAACTTTTTGAGGTCCCTAAAATGTATGGATTGAATACACGAGCTTGATAATTAAAAACACATACGATGTTAAATAATGTAAATACATAAAAAATCGCATACATATTATATATTTTGTTGTATTTTTATGCGCATTACACGTCTATATGATGCATATTATTAAAATTTCGCAAGCGAATGATTTTTTTTTGATTGCCACAAAAATATTTGGTTCTGTTCTGCGTATTTATTCAGATTTGATCAATTTTTTTCGCCATTTCCATGAAATAACTGCGTTTTAAATAGCATTGATTTGGGACAGTAAGTGTCTATGAGGAAACAAGGATCTGCCCGGATCATAATTTAATCACATTGCTCTTAGCTTTCAATTTGATTTCATAGTTGAAAGGATACAATCCAATAATATGTCGACTATCATAAGCGCGCAAGTCGATTAAAGGATCATCTGTTCGTAATTTGAAGATTGAAATCGATCTGAATAAATATTCAGAACCAAATATTTTTATAAATTCAAGTGCATTAAATCCATTTGCAGTTGCGCTCGCATGTTGCAATTATGTGAGGATTTTTTCATACTCACGCCGAAGATGAACTGATATCTTAAATGCTGACCTGGATGATAAACATGACAACCAGCCCGAAGGCAATGGAGAGTTGCAAATGAGAAGGCGGTCCGTGGGCCCAACCAGGAAGACATCCCATGCAGCCCATCAGCACAAGGATCAGGGTCCCGATTATTTCAGCGAGGACTGCTTTCGCCGTGTCGACGGTCATCATCTCTGCAACTGCTATAAAATATGAATGCACATTAAAATACGGCAATAATTCGTTTACATGGATTTCTGCAAATCTGGTGTCAACCCGTGTTACATATCGCCCGTTTAAGCCTACCGTTCCATATTCGGTACGGTTAATTAAAAAATAATCTCTGAAGTACCCACTCAAGTCTCATGCTACCAATTTAGCTTGACGTCAAGCAGAAGGTATGAACAATAGATACAAATAGTCCATTGTGCGTCATTGGAATTCATAGGTAAATCAATCATATATTAGGAAAGTGCCATATTTCGAATGACATCATAACATAGGATAGCAGAATTGGGCACAATATGAAATTATAAACATTTTGGGTAAAGAATTGGATAATACAAACGCAGAAAGTAATATAGATGCGGCGGCAGATTTAGCTTCTATTTGCTTTTAAACCTGGAATAAATCGGGCCTCGATATACGCAGTGTCCTGTTGCAATTTCTCTATTACGCGACGTGGGCAGGGAACATCCTATTTTTGTGGAAGTTGTGGCGTTTTAATGCTTACCTATGAACACCGAACGTTCATATGGTACGCCCTAATAGAATAAAGATTTGCCCTTAGCAGTGCCCATGAAATATCGTACTAAATGCTTTACATTCTATCATTGTTGAATAGCGTTTCTTTGATGATCCATACAATTTTTGTAAGTGTGGAACGTTTTATGCATTGCAATAATAATGATTTTAAAATTGTATCAAAACAGTGTGCCCCTCTTCCTGAATAACTGCCGTTTCAGGGCGAGCGATTCAAATAAAGTAGTCTCCCTGCGATGATCTCAAACAACTCTATATTTATTATATTTTTCCTAAATTCTTTCTAACATGGATTAGATTGAAATGAAGCAACACTTCACAAATATGACAACTCGTCGTAAATTTGCTAAATATTTTATCCTGAAAATTATTATAGAGGGCATATGAACTTGATCGAACTATTGCAGTGGTTTTAAATGAAATACCTTACAGTCAAGATGATGCTGAATGAAGATCCAAAGATGAATTGGTCAATAAGAAAAAAAAATAGCCGTGATGATGAAGAAAACTTCGCAAAATGAACATATTCATCTTAGATTAAAATTTAATGTAGTCTGTATGTAAACCCAATTGAATAAATTTTTTTGCCTTATATGGCATTGCCACAAGTCGGAAATGTCCATATAAGGCAAAAACAGTTATCTTACAATCACAATACTGGTTATTCGTAATATTCGGATATTACAGCTTAAGGAAATAAGGGATGATTAAGAAAATTTCATTTGAAGAGATTTAGGTTCATTCAACATGAATAAAAAATATGAAACAGAACGAATTTACTAAAATTACTACTTATATACGATCTTACAAATAAGGACGCTCGAATTTTAGACTTAAAAAAAACAAATTGTGTGTGAGGTATATACTCAATTATATTTTTATTTGATAGCTTATTTTATGGCATTAAGTACGGATTATAACGTTCACGTATCGTTCAAATGTCCGCTGCGGCTTTGCTTGGTGACACGTATTCGGGAGGTCCAATTTTCTATGATAAATCTGACTGAATTTGCTGGATGGCGTTCGTTGTGTAGACTTTAAAGGTATCGTTTGTTTAGGGTTTATACGCATTGACTCGAAATTAAAAATAGCTCCAAAGAAAGAAGTTTAAAGGCATTAAATCGCACGAGATAACCACGTCTTCAAATCGTTCGTCTAGCATGTCCATCGTGGAATGTGCTGTGTGGGATAACTTGCACGCGTTATTCAAAATTTTAATCTTCCATATTAATTTGCCATACGCTACTAAACAATTAACAATAAATTAGACAGATGTTGCTTTAAAAACATAGTCGCTATAACCTAACAAACTTTGAGCGTCCCCATTGAAAGATCCCATGCAAAATCCTTAAGCTCGTATACATTTGCAATAAATGTATGAAATATGAACCTGTGGAATGATCATTTCATTTGAAAATTGTCTGGCAAAATAATTCACTTCGCCTAAGATGGAAAAGACGACATTTTGAAATCTTGAATTTTTGCACGTCCACTATAACAACATGAACCTTGAGTGGTTCTCAATCGAGTACAAAAGTACAACTCGCAAGATAATGCAATATGCAAGGCTTTCGATTCAGTAGGAATTGCATCAACTTACTTCTCAATTATCGCGTTTGAAAATTTAAAATAAACAGTACGCAATATATGATGCAATACTCTGACAATGTACATGGAATGCTAGTATTTTATGGCGCATAAAACGAAGGATAGATTCGGTCTCGATAATCCGACCCGAACATGTCATCGTTCGCCCTTGAGCCACTCACTGTTCCATTTTTGTAGATGAAACAGGATCGATATTATTCTCAAACACAATGCTTTATTGTATGAGCGATCTTTAAAATGTGTTTTGGTTGTGTATATACGCTTTTATTTACACTCCCTGATTCAAGAACGGCTTTCAAACTACGATAATGATCCAAAAAAATCGCCACGCTGCCGATGCCATTTAAATGGTTAATGGTATTTTTTTCAGCAACAGTTTTTTCAAGTTCAAAGACTTGATTCGAAAACCGGCCGACGTTTGATTAAAATTGGGCATACCGTTATCGACGACCCAACAACGGCAATGGATTCCAGTCGGCATCACTTGGTATAGTGAACCGTTTCATCGACTGATAAAAATGAATCAACGTGAAGCAGCAAGAAGACTTGCCAATGAAAATGAATAATTGAATATATTATGATTGTTTTTGTATTAAAAATTAGCCCCGGATGGCGTAGACTGCGTTACACGATGCATCATAGGGCTGGTTGTATTATTCGATGCAAATCCGATGTAACAATGAGAGTCAAAGGTCTGCAATTGTAAAAAAAAATGCATTGAAAATTTCAATGCCTTTTTGTCATATTCAATTAATTATGTATATTTTGCAATGCACAAGTAGAGTTTTTAGAGAGCAATTTAATGCCGTTAAACCTGTTTCACTTAATTGTATGCATATTTTTAACCCTTAGAATCCTAAAAAGCGATATATCATCGATTGTTAAACGGACGAGGAGTGCAAACTTCAAGATGCTCGAATACGAATTATGTTTTAGCGAGGAAGATATTAAACAAATTTTCGCTTGTCAAAATACGTTGAAGCGGCCAAATGGTTAATATGTTGGCCTATTTTTTTCCAAATATTTAATCTGCGAGATCGTAGATAGATAATAGAGATGTAAACTGCTTCTCCAATTGTTGGATTTAAGGGCTCTCGTCCTGTACACAGACAATTGTATTAGTTACTAAATATTAGATTTGCTCGATGGTTCTCTACGAAGGGCCAATTTCTTAATAAAATCCCTATTGCCACACGACCATGGTTTAAGTGAACATTGGCCATGATTGGATATGATACTCTGAGACTTATATCCGCTAATTTATACAGTAGGCGAACTACCGATTGTTTTTTAACCATTTAAACGCCAGTGACTCACCGGTGAGTCGCTTTATTATACTTGGGGCACATATTAATGAATCCAAATACGTCTCCACATTTTAATGGATGTTGGTGTTTCTGTTTTATTTTTAAATAAATTCAACAAAGATCATCAGGGTCCATTGAATGATCTTTGCTCCGTAACTGAATCTATATTTGGGATTATTGGTCAGAATGTCTTGTAAAAAAATAGTTATTATTTGCATTATTATAGTGAATTGAGACAACCCTAATTGAACAATCGATTTTAATGGCGTAATATTTTTAATATTATATACACGTCCATTTAAAATTACTTTCTGCTGGGACACGTACTAAAACTCGCAAAATTATTTATTTCCGTCGCTGCAGATGAATACTTATATAATATAATAATTTTATGTAATTCGTAATTATATTACGGAGGTATACAAAAAATCTGAACCCCGTATCTATTATATTTCATATCGATATTCGCATTATTAGAGTAGAGGTGTAGTAAATACATCACCGGTAGGGAAAGGTTAATATAACCATTTGAAAAACATATATGTACACATAGATTAGACAGTTACTGACCCTAGGCGTCGCCTAAGCTCGCCAATTAGTAGTTACGCCACTGTTTTCAAGCATTCAGACTTCGGCGGGAATATCTCGATTTAGTAGCCTTCATCGTGCTGGTGAGGTGTACGATTTCTGTTAGATAAAAATTTCAATTCCGAATTTTTCGGGATAACGTTTACTAATCCCGGGATTCTAGGGCACCTAAAACTGTCCGGAATCCCGGGATTGGATTCTCTAGTTGTGTGTGCATCCATAGGAACGCTCAAAAAATAAATACTTTCGTCATTGACAATTTAAAAATGCAATGTATGATTTGTTACGTTAATAATGTTGAAATTTAATAATTTAACAAAACTGATGAGTTAATTATAAGATTAATTGTGAAGGCACAACCATAATAAAAATATACATTTGAAGCATATTCTCAGAACATTTTTCTGGAAAGAATGGGAACAAATTATAGGATAAGATTCTCATTTCATACCAATTATTTTATTACAATATATAAAGAATTTTTGTCTCTCAGTTGCAAGAGTTCTATCTTTCTCCAATCAATTTTATTAACACATTACGTACGGGAAGCATATTAATATATTCTATCTCAGCTGATGTTTACGTACGGTATTTTAATGCATTGCGCACTATTTTTTCCCATTACTTGGCTTATGAGAACTTGTTGAAATATTATTTTTTAATTGAGCACATTCCCAACACACAAAATGATCAAAAACTATTGGCAAATGCGCGCAAAGTTTCCTCGAACGTAAGGCGTTAATTAAAAATATTTTTTTAAGTTTTTTTTTACATATAAATTATACTGTAACTCTATAGAAACGATTTTAAAAAATGAAAAAATAAGCGTACTTGTGTGTTTGATTGAAATGTCCATAGTCGATGCAAACAGACCTATTGAGGCTAGGGTATGTGTGTCAATACGTTGATAAGCAAAAGGGTCACAATAAAGAGTATGTTTTTCAATTCAAGACGATAATAATGTATTTTTTTCTACTATAACAAAACTAGTATATCCGGAATGTTCAGGACATCAGCTCTAAATGCCACCCTCATTCAAATTGGGTGTCTGTGATACGGTTGAACCTAAGCAAACATTCAAGCTGCTCAAATTCTGCTCAAGTTCAAGTTCAATTATACGACCAGAAATGAATAAAAACTTCCATGGGAGATTGCGACCAACCGCATATTTGCATTATACACGTACTAATAACTAGACCGGGTCAACGGAGTGAAAGCAGCTTTAAATCTGTGGTATTTTTTAATTGGACAAAAAAGCTTAACACTATTCGAGTGCATTGAGCGAATTGTGTCATTGCGACTAAATCAAACGTGCCGAAGCACATCTACTTCATTATCTACGATTGATGGTAATTTATCATATTTCAGGTTCAATATGTTTTTCTGATTGGAATCGGACTGATATTCTAAGTGGCTTTTAATTTGGGTTATAAATGCGTTTGATAAAAGGATGAAATTGGAAAGATAAACATTAGCATCAAGGATACTTTTATATATAAATTGTAGTGTGTGTGTACAATAAATAGTTGAAGAAATAATGATAATTCTTATGATACAAAGAAGTTTGTTTTTGAAGGACAACATCATACGGAATCAAATCGATGATGTGTCAGTGAGCAGAAAAACGGATATGGTGTCAGAAATGATATAACAATATCTGGAGCAGATTATCATTCCGGCTATTGAACGTAAACATTTAAATTAAATGCACCCATATAAAAATAATGTATTGTAAACATAATAAGCTATTATGGTATAATGATTGTTTTTGCTTTGTTATTTCAGATAATATTCTAATTTTCAAACACCCAAGGATGTATTTTAACAGAGATTATTTTTTGACATTGAGAAAGATTGGTGTATCGGACTATAAATACTGTAAGAAGCGTTTTTCAATACAGTTAATCAACGAAGGCGCATTTTGACACATTCACCTGGTGACCCGCAGGGGTTATCTTAAAGAAGACTTAAAAATCCATCAATGCACAAAATACATAATTAGGGTATCGTATGTGTGTCGATGCAAAAATGTAATCAACAAAGAACACGACCATATTTTACAGTCAAGGATAAATCGGCGATGTTATGTAAAAGCATGCAAATAATTTCAGAGTCGTTTAAATATTTTATTGTGAGTAATAAGTGAAGCAAACCGAGCGTTTATCTAAATTTGATTAACAGGGTATTAAAACAATCTCATATGAAGATAACCCCAACATAATATGTAACCTTTCTATGTGATAAAATAACTGGCGTTTACAATAATAACTTGTAACCATTGTACAATGAGATGTTATTTCCTTTAAACGCGGCGTCAAGAAATACCGTTAAAATCAACAGGGCGCATTTCTAATTACAGCAAATGTGTCAAACTGGTACAAGGATCGACCCCAAATCTATATTGGAATACAATGAAAACCGATTACATTGTTTGGCGCCTTTTCATTGTTAAGAACTCCACATGGAAGATTACATAACGGTCAAAAGTGGTAGCTCTGAATAAAAGAATACAGAACAAAGTAATTATATTTTAGCTCGTTCCATAATGAGCGTATTTATCCTATTGAAAGCGTTCTTGTGCTATTTTAAATCACTGAGGATGTATTATTACGTGTATTGATTAGAATTTATTATTAGATAAAATCATGGATTAAACACGTTCGTAAAATCAGCGAGGAGCTACATTGGTGTCAGAAGTGGGATCAAATACGTGCTCACAATCATGGACTAGGGGTCCCAAATATTCGTAAAATCAATTATTCGAATATCGAATGTGAAATTGGTAAAATATTCGAATATTCGAGTATTCGAATATTTTATATATGTAGACGAGGGTGATTCAAATATAACCCGGAATTTTTCATTAGTGTTATTATATAAAAATATAAATTGAGCATCTTATTTTTCTATAAAGTTCCCTTCATTAGAAATAAATTTATTCCCTCAGGAAGGAAGGTTCTTGATCCCATCACACAAATAGGGCGAGAAGTTTCATCTTCTGTTGCGCAACGCGTTTTCTCATAGACAAAGGCTAGAAATCAAGTTAAATTTTGATGTTTTCGGTTTCAACGAAATCAAAAGGATCAGAATTTTATTTACTTTTCAACAATACATATTTTTTAAAAAAAGTGCATTGAACGTTCTACTTTTAAGCTTGGCCGTAATTTCATTTTTATTGAGCCTGCTGTTGAAAAAACCCTCTCAGTTGTCATTGAGTTTGGTTTTATCGACAGTATCTAAAATATCACCCTTTTTTTGGCATGATCGATATTTTTGTATAGTTTTTTAATAAACTTTACACAAATTCAATAAACTTGGCACTTTTTTGCATTTCTTTGTTGCTATTTCGATTGGCAGAAGAACATCGAGCAATTTTCTTAAAAAATATATAACGAATAATATTCGATTAATTTTACAAATATTCGAATATACGAATATTGGAAAACAGGCAAATATATGCGAATATCGAAATATTTTTGATAGAGCTTTGGCTCAAAATAATTTGATAGATATTACTATTATTTAATAGATAAGCACATTTTGAAAGTTTAATTAAATGCACAATTGCGATAGCGTGTAAAAGTACAATTTTTCAAATGATTTTTAAACAGTATTATTTGAACGATTTTCAACGAAAATTGGATTTAAAAACGAGTTTTAACCATTGGTTAACAGAGCAACAGACATCCGAAAATAAATGATCGATGAAGCTTAAATATAGCTCGAGAATTCTATCTAAAAATATATTCAAATATCATCAAAATCATATTGCAGCCATATATTTTTATATTTCTCCACCCTCGTAAATTAGTGTAAAATTGCGATATTATTGAGATACTATGAAGTTATACGAATTCCCTCGCGATGCGGATTATAAAGCCCCATCGCGATATATAGTCGTCCGGCACTGAGAGTGTTAATACGTACCAATCAAATTGGTATTCAATGACTTTGATCCGAATCAATATGCACGGATGAATTTTGGTCGTAAACAGAAAAAAATCATTTTAACACACTGAAGACCGGCGCTGTAAGCGCATTTAAAAAATGTGCACTGATAAAAATTCAATTTTTTTGTGCAGCAAAATCATTCGCTGCTCTTTGGTCCAGTGTAGTAATTTGTTTTTAATCAAGTAGTTTGTTTTTATTGCATAGGGCATACGAACATTCCTATGTTTGATGCTTATTAGATCAATACTTTAAGCAATAAGCAATCGTTTAATCAAAAGTATTGAACTCGATCTTTGCACCAAACTTATTTTTTTCCATTACAAAGATTGCGTAAATTACATTTCGAACGCATAGGACCGAATTATTTTTTAAATGATCGAAAAGTGATCAGATGACTGTCAATATACATGAAATCGTGGTGTCGAAATTCAACGATGCTGTGTTGTGATCAATTTTAATGAGATCGGTATAATAAAAAAGTAATATTCCACTTTACCCCGGTTGGCCATGATTACTTCAAAGCGGTGGTTGTTATTAACAGAAGATGAAAATCATCAAAACAGTCAACTGTTCTCTTCAATATCTTCACTATGAATGACGCATATTATTTAAATAAATTGACAGCTGTACTCAATCTAGGCCCCGTAGAACAATGCTGTTCCGCAAGACTCAGAAATTCTAAAAACTACCCGCGGATTTCGATCATAATTTAATATCAAAGACCAAAACATGAAATGACTACATGTGGAAGATATGTATCAACAGATAATATAAAGCATTTTGAAGAAAGTGAACGTCAATGAAACTCAATCGATGATATTATTTTGTGTGAGATATCCACTCAATTTTTATTTTGTTCGAAATAATATATTATGGCATTAAGGCGTCTTCTCACTTTACAAATTTAAAAAAATCGATTTTTATTTTATTTTAAATTTTGAAAGTACATATCTTCAAAAATGTTATATCGAAATTTTATAAAGATCGGACGAGTCTAACTATATTTTTGGGCGACTGTTAGGTGACTATCTGAGAGCACCCGGCTGCATACGTATTGTTCAGACTCATGGTGCAAGTACAAGAAAGTGGTGAAAAACAATCAGATAGAAACTTTTAAACATCCTCCTGCTCTAGCCGAAGATGTTCACGAGGTTTTGAAACCAATTTATGAAGATCTTCGGAGGAAATACCCAAAATAACAACGAGTGTTTCAACAGCTGTGTCTGGGCAATTTTTCTGCAACCAAAACTTTAAACGCGTTTATCTCAAAACAAGGTTTTTCGGTGGCTTGTTGATGAAATTTCGGAAACTATCCAGCTGATTATCACGAAATTTGAATGACATATTCTTCATAGTTATGGCTATAGCGCATATCATCAGATTTTTGAAATTTTTATTTTAAGTAATTTTTTTTACAAAAAACTCCAAAAAAAACGCGTTTTTTTATTACTTTTTCGAAAAACGTGCGCCATTTTGTTATTTTCGCGAATATCAAAAATCTGATGATATGCGCTATACCCACTGATATACTGAATCTAAAACTGTTTTATTTTTTTGTTTCAAATGACCCATCTCGGAGATACCATCAACAAGCCACGAACATAACATTTCTACGCGGGTTTTTCGATGCTACTGTTTTATTATAATAATTGTTCAAAAAAATAAAAATATTTTTTTTTCATGTACTTGAAAGATGTATTTATTACATAAGATCCATTTCATTTCATAATTTTTAGCGAAAATCCTCGAAAAAAAATCGTGAAAATAGCCTAAATTTGAGGCGCCTAAAGTGAGAAGACGCCTTAAGTATGAAATACAACGTTGTTCAAATGTTCGCTACGGCTTTGTTTGGTGCCACGTATTCGGGAATGCATCAATCGTTTGGGTTTATAAACATTGACCTGCGATTAAAGATGGTCCCAAAGGAAGATAGGTGTTAAATCGCGCGTGCAGAATGTCCATCATGGCATGCGGTGTGTGACACGTAGCGTTGTGCTGTTTGAACAACATATTCATATCATCCAGTTTAGACCACAAGAAGTTGCTCATCATCGATCTGCAGCGCTGGCCGTTCACGGCTATAACGATGCCAAAAACGTTTCTCGAATTGAGCACTAATTTTGGCAGTAAAATTTAATAACTCTTCATGGTGATTTGCCATACACTATTAAACGAATCTCAATAAATTTGATAGATATTTCATTAACAATATGACGGCTATAACTTTATACATTTCAAGCGTCTCTATTGTAATCTCTAACACACATCTTGCGATGACACTCAGACTTTAACTCATTGTCGCAATTGTGCATTTAATTAATTCTTCACAATATCACTATCTATTAAACAAGAGTTCTATATGATGTACTATAAAATTATTTTAAATCAGAGATCTTTCGCGATGCGAATATCAAAGCGCAAACATCAACGACGATATATCTGCGTCCGGTCCTGAGAGAGTTAATATTGGCAAAGATTGGCACTATATTCGTTCATTTCTTCGCATAAACATAAACAACACACTTGAAATCGATTTATATGGATTATCATTATTTATCGATAAATTTGAGTTATCGATCTATACAATCGTAAGATGTACGCAAGATACTCTTTCAACTTCTGTCTTTTTCCGAACACTTTCTGAATCATTGGAATTTGATCGCTAATACGCGACTGTACTTTTCAAAAGGTTAAGAATGATACGATTGAAAATCGTTATATTTCGCATAAATAATGCGATGAAACGCATAATGAACATAGTGCATTAAAATAAATATATGTTATATAATTAACAACGGGTTACAATGTTAGAATTTGTGTTCCGTCATGGGAAACGCTTGGGAGCCTCTGTAAAGATATACACATTCATGACTAAGGTCAATCTCTCAACACTTATATCATAATTATCATATAGCATGGTGTAGCCATACACGGTCCACCATAGCTGCTTATAAATCCGAAAGAAAGGGATGATATGCATATCATCTTATCAAACAACGGTAGTGCGATTTATAAGTGTCTAATGATGGGCATCTCTAGGGTAAATATTTGGATGCCGCATGAACTATCGTCGTTTTGATCGTGTGGATGTTCATACATGCTAAAAATATCCAAGAATATGCAATTAAGAAATAGGATCGCACTGTCCCATAGCGCTTATGTTATTTAATATGCTGAACACATGTGTGTCGTTTTTTCAGCGGATCAGAATTGATGCTGATAAATTAATTATGCATCGAGATTATTTTCATCTGAGATGAAATAGGATCATTTAACAAATTATCATTTTTATTCTGCATTCATAATAGAATGAGTTTTATTAAGATAAAGGCTCAAAAAATCGCAATTAAAAATTGCAGTCTATGATTAATGTTTTTTTTTAAATTTGTTTTTGAAAAATAATGATTTCCGTGGGAATGCTCACTGATTATTATATATTAAAAACGTTTTAAATCACACTGACTTACATAATGAAGTTGAAAATGATGATTTTCACTGGGGGATTCGAATGTTCCATGAAAAATTGCAATACTATAGATTGGCTTTAAAAACGACGAAGAACTTGTGCACCACTCCAATAAATGCGCGCAATCCCGAAAACCATTTATTTATTATAATGTATGAGATGATGATTTTCGATATTCCCAATTACTAACCTTACCGTCTAATATAACTGTTACCAGAAAACTGTATTATTAACTTGGTTCTTATCATTTTTAAACTCTTACCGTTGTAAATAACGCTGTTAATCCTAGATTTTATATAGATTTAAAATATATCTAGCTCTTACGTACATAGTTCATTTAAAGAAAACACACGTAAAAAAAGATCAGATCCCAGGAGCGTAGGATCGTACTTCCCGACAACATTATAGCGTTTGACGAGCGAAAGACGCTTATAACTCTCCTCCCCCAAATATATCGTTAACCCTTCGCGGTCCAATGTCATGGCGGCAATGACACAATATTTTTCAGGTAGGTATTAAAAATATATTTAAATTCCTCGACTTTTCAATTTTTGATTAATTGATTCGCATGAATATATTAACACTTAACGCGCGGGACATTCGGCGCGCGTCACGGATGCGGACAATCGACAATCAAAATCGCGCGTAGAAAAGATACGTTTATTTAAAATTACTCAATTAAGCTGATATATCCCTTAAAACATTATAATTTTCGCATTTTATTCTAAAAAAAAATATATGTTTTCATAAAAATTGACTAAACTCGGCTACCTAAGCCACTTGAAGAATTGAAACATCTTGCAGCGAATGCGATGGCGGAAACGATATTCCTCAGAGCAATACGGAAATCGATGCGGATATAAAGTTTTGAGAAGTATCCAAAAGGGATTAGGGTGGTCGGATAAGAATATAAAAGAACAAGCATAGTCAATTCGGATTGGAACTTGGGAGAATTCGGTAGAATCGTGTAATTGAGTTCAAAATGGGGTCCGGTTTGGACTCCCTCGGAAGAGCCGTCTACGCCTCGTAACCACCGCCGATCCAACGTAGAAAATAAATCGTAATTGTGAAGATTTGGTCTTTGAAATTCGCCACCCATTGAAGTCCTTATTGGCGACGTTATTTGATGAGGCGGCAGTCGTGGGTGTGGGCAATTTCGCCCTTATACAGGTTGCCTGTTGCAGACTATGATATTAATGACTTTGATTCATCACACAAATTGTTGAACTGGGGTCGATTTATAACCGTCACGGGACAACCTTCTTGGGAGTGATTTAAATAGGGTTACACATTCTTATGGCGCATTTCGATGATCACCATTTTGTTTCGCACTATTTTCTACTGCGACTATTTTCAGCACGTACTGCATTAACAAATATTTTGCGGGAGACTGTGATCTCATGTTACTCGAGGATACCTATGATCAAAATTAAGCTAGCTGAAAATCATTTATCCTTAAATAATATCTCGTATAGAGATCGCCTATGCTCAATAACATTATATAGGCCCTCGGGTTTTGCACCACCCGATAGGGTGGTTCAAAACTCGAAAAATCTTAAGATGATCAGAAAATAAGAAGAAGATAGCCTGCCTGTCGTTCGACAAACAAGCTGCGAGACTTTCCGTATACGAACCATGTATTTTTAAAGCACCGTTAAAGTAAGCTCGCGCCCTTCATTTTTAGAAAATTACGTTCTCAAAGGCGTCATGCATATAATATAAATAAAAATATATTTATAAACAAAATAAAGCATAACATTTATGAAACATTCTGTATAGCGCTACATAAATTACTATGACATGAATGTAAATTCATTATCATTAACGCACAACAGCCACAAGCAGTACATTAAAATTATAGCTTTCCAATAATGATTACATTTCTTCTGCTAATTGTTCAATATGAAAATGTATATTTTATATACACAGATAGATGTTCATTGGTTTAATTCTATAATATCATAAATTTGCATACGTTAACATTATAATAAACGATAGTACGATATATACACTATGGTTAATTGTTGCTTAACGCTTAAACTGCGGAAGAACGATATATCGTTGTTTGCGAAGATATCAAATAATATTGTAGTTAAAAACATTTTTTTTAATATAGAAGCAAATCCTGATTATTTTATAGTCTGTTGATCTTCGGCTCATTTTGGTCCCCTATGCCACGCATTCATTTGAAATTGAATTAGAGAGCGTCATTATTTTCCCGTTATTATGAATTGCGCTCTTAGAACATTATGAATGCCCGTCGGTAATGGGTTATGTAAACACTCGTTGAACGCACATTTGACTTATTCCTATACATACTTTAATCCATCCTATACTCTGCCCTATAAGATGATACGAGAAACGATCTTTGAAATTGATTGATTTTTATTTTTTTCCCCAGTAGGCCGATAAGAGGCCGATAATTCTCATTCGCACTGTGACCTAGCTTAAAATATTTGATCTGGAATTATAATTAGCTCGAGGATTATTATAAATTCATTTTTATTATAGACATCAGGTCCGTAACGAGCCAATATTTTCGACCGATTGTAAAATTTAAACAACCCACCCGATCAGTCTTCTTTAGACCACTTCGTTTCATGATGAGAGCTTTCAATCGTTATGTAGACATCGTCTTTTAATCGTCAGGTATCCGATCGCGAGGTGCTCATTCGTCATAGCAGCGGTCCGAAAAGCGGACCGATTGAACACAAGAACCTCGTCAGTATCAAAGACCCGCTCGGGTCGCAATCGAAAATACGAGGGTCATCTAGTAAGTTAGATTACAAGAACTTTTGAGGTCGGGGAACTTTTTTAGCTTTAAAGTTCGTGCACCTGACTTGTAGGTTATATTTTATAATATTGTATATAAAAAAATTGTTTTTAATAAAATTTGAACATTTTTTACTAAATACGCGGATATTATTTGGTCCTCCTGATACTTGGATATGCGCCAAATCAAGTGTAGCCGTTTTTAAACGCTGCAGCCATTTTAAATATTGAAAAATACATTTCATGAAAATTCGTGGATATTTTCGCGAATTTACGAGGGTCATCCAGAAAGCAATATTACCACATATATACAGGACCGAAAAATGTTTAGTTTATAATCACAGGACACTTCACAAATATATTAAACTAATTTTCATCGTAATTGCCGTCGAGATCAAGACGTTTGGATTCTGGGGTATAGTGACACACCCACGTCTCGTCCCCCGTTACGATAGTCTAAAAAAACCTATGCAAAACGATCAAAAAAGCCCCCGGTGTGAGCATTCTGCTCACGACTTTTTGTAACAAAGTTTTTCCGACACAATATCACCAAAAAACTTCGAGAATGTCAGTAAATTCTTCGTGAAGGTCGTTAAGCGTCACACGGTGGTCATTTCGCACTTGTTTTTGCACAAGTTCGTCAGAAATCACTGTTGATCTCCCACTTCTAGTCTCGTCTTGAATATCAGTACGGCCGTATCTGGACAAATTAATCCACTTCGTGATATGTTGTCGACTCGACACATCACTACCGTAAACTTTCGTGAGCTTCCCATGGATATTCGCGGCGGTATTGTTCTGCAAAGTTAAAAAACGAATAGCCGCGTGGATCTCGTCCATACGAGTGTCGAGAGCGCGCGATGACTTTTCCATCGGAAAAAAATACTGTGACTGATCAAAATGGCCGACAAACATGTGCGACTAAACAAACTAACCATTAGGATTCCCCCTATATGCCAGGTGCACCAACTTCCTTAAGATGACTTTCAAGATGATCCTCGTATTAAAGGGACTAAAAACGAATTTTTGTGCTGTCATGAAGGCTAGACACGTGTTTTGTTGTTCGTTTTTGGTTGTGTTCGGTGTGCGGTGTCTATTCTATCCCATAACACCCATCCTATTCGTTTTGCCTAAGTTTTAAATAGTCTCAATAGGATCTAGTCTTTGCTCGATTGTTTATTATGGATCTGGCTCCATCAAAGGTTTTAGTGTGTTTGTGTGTCGTTATCAAAATTCGAAAGTCCTTCCGTTCTCGGTTCATCCCTCAGGCTTCTATTGTTCGATTTAAATTTCTGGAACCAATATTGGCATTTGGCGGACTATTACCACTACACCATAAACATCTTTGAATGTTTTACTGGCTTTTGCGGTATTCCAGTCCAAAAAAAGCAGCATACAATGCCAGACGTGGACTTTACTAATTTCGGATCTGGGAATTTTATCCTTAACAACAAAAATAACGTTTAGCAATAGTTCTGCAAAAAAAACTTACAAAGATGTTTCCGCCACTGTGTCCGGACGCAAACTGAGCTCAAACATAAAGCCTCAAAATACGCGATTACTCTTTGGTCCCCCTAATGAATGAATTTGTTTAAATCTGCTCTCGCATAATTCTGATTAGGTAGCCTAATTAGTATATGTACATTAATAGATAATGAATGATCGTAAACTTATGATCTGCTATTAATACTAGTTAATCGACGATCGATGTTCAAAAGATCAATTCATGAGAATATCACTGGATTATCGGGCGTTTTGGACGAATATAGTTTGCGATGAACGTCCGAAAATCCCACTTTATCTATTGAGATAGAGAGAAAATATTCGTTTGGAAGTTTAAAGTCATTCAAGTCTTGCCTTCTGTTCGATTCAATACAGATTTAAATTGCAATAACATCGTGATTCAAAGGGCATGGATCAGTATGACAAATACGGCATAGGATTTGTGCTCCATGATAAAATAATTTCTTGCGTGATTGCTATGAATACTTTAATACATTGTCGTGCACTTTGAAACCGAATATTTTTATCGTCGGATTTTTTTTTGTCATTTTTTTCATATTCAAAATGTAGACGACGTTGGAAGTAGACAATTTTGATGAAGTGTTGTAAATCGTACTTTTCCGTCGTCGATGAAGGCGTTGATGTGCGACAGTTGGTTGTTAATATTCGTCATAGATATGACGACCAATTCGGGATATTTGATTTGGGCGATTGTGATTCAGTGTCGTAGTTTTTTATTCATCCCTGGGGAAGACGCAGCAGTAAGATAAGGATATTTGGAGCTGTTATTGACTATCCATTGGTTTTATCAACGTAGATCTGGTGAATTACAACTCGAACTATCTCGATAAAACCCTTTTGATAGATAACCAATCTGAACCATTTGCTTAAAAAAAATCTGCTAAATATGCCATCAAAATACTTTCAGTGGCTTCATTTGCATAATAGGAAATTATTAACTGCGGAATGCGGCAGGGAAACTACCTTATTTTAAAAAGGAAAAACACATTATACGAGATATCAGTTTAATAATATTTTTCCATGTTGCAGAGAGACAATTAAAGACAGTCCCAGAGTTAAATATAGTTAAAGGAAGTTTACCTGCTGCACCCTGTATCTATTGCTTATACAGCTGAATACATAATTATTTTATACTTTTTATGTTTAACTTACATTAATTTAAAGCCATGTGAAATGGCGTCCATCTTAACACTTAGAAACCTGGACGCGCGAAAGTTTTCATAAACAATATATATGTATATATATTTGTATATGTATATGTTTTTATTTTATTCGACCATTCTACTTTACATGAATCAACACTGATCGATCGCGAGGTGCTTATTCATCATATCAGCGGTCCGAAAAGCGGACCGATTGAACATACAAGCCGCTCCGTCCTCTTTTAACCTAACCTAACGAACATTAGAAAAACCGTTTCGAATATCAACCCACACATTTTCATTGAAAAATATACTCTTTATATATTGACGAATTTTCTGAAAATTCGTCACCTGTCAAGTGCTAATTAAGATAGTATCTTTCAGCTAACGAAACCATCCATTTAATTGTATGCATATGTATACTTTATCTGTCATGGTTATCAACATTGATAAATTATTCCAGTAAATGTTTGCTCTCAACATTGATGGGTTTTTTCGTGAATGTCAATATCAACACAATTTCCATTTATGGTAAAACGATTTTGTTGATATGGTTTTGCTTTGTAATTTTAATATAAATGTTAGATAGACTCTCAAAAGGGCGCAAACTGGCCTAATTTCAGCCTAGGACAAATTCTGCCATGAAGGTTGATATTTCAAACGCGATTTTCACATGCAGCGTAAAAGTGAAACCGCGTATTTCAAGGGGATGAGAATGGATATCTCGAATCCCTTGAATTACGCAGTGAATCAAAAACTTTTTAAGACCTCCTGAATATTTGAGGCGCGAGGCGTGCGCTTTGACATTGCTGAATGTGAAAATTTGCTATATAATGCTCCCAATAAATCATGGCTATTACCCCGTTCTCCCGTTCATATTTGGGATCCAATCGAACAAAAATAAAATAACCTTGAAGTAACGCTTAGAATAGTTTTCTGAGAATAACAGGATAAAATTAAAGCAGAAGAATCAACCGAATCACTATATTCGATGCTGAAGAGAATTGGGTAAATTTTAAATATAAAATTTTTAACCCATCATATACTGTTCAGTTAAAAAATATTAATCCTTATACGATCAGATTTAAAATTCTTCATCGATTCGAAGTTCTACAACTTATAAGATTACTATAATAGATAAAAACGTTTGTATGGCTAACAAAATTATTTCGTTATGTGTCATTCAAACATAATTGCATTGTCTTCTATTTATTCTTTGTGGTAAGTCTTTGAGTCGGTCCTACTTCGGTGGTTAACACAATATTTGCAGGAGCGATGTTTTTTTCCATTTTTACATTACTAATTAAATTATATTTGAAATCTTCTTATTTGTGTCCATAGATGTCTCTACTTGAACTATTAAAAACATTATGGTAACGGTTAGAATCATATTATTGATGATTATTGAAAACATTTGAATGGTGATCAGAGCCGTAACGGGGGTACGAAGAGCCTGTGGCATGTATCTAACTTGCGCCCCCACCCCCGAATTTTTTTTTTTAAAGTTAAATAATACTATTATAAATGCAATATATTAAAATAATATACGAAGATAGTCGCAAAAGTACCCGACTTAGCGTATAGATGGCGGTTGTTGTTTTAAAAAACACCCGTGCGCTACCATGATATGTATTTAGTACACCATATGAAATACTGAAAAATTCCGAACCCCGTGTCTATTATATTTCATATCGATATTCCCATTATTAGCAACATTCCCTAATTTAATCAACAGGTTTAAAATGTTGTGTCTCAAAACTGAATTGTATTTGGGGTCTCTTAAAAGAGTTAAGTCTTTCACTGGTTGAAGCCTTCAATAAATCCAAAATATCATATAAAAGTTTACGTTGGCGCCTTAATACGCAATATAATACACATATTTGATACAACATATATACTTGGTAAAACGCAAACAATCCTAAATTTATACGCAATATGACTGGCATAAAAACATTTTTATAGAACTATTGTTTTTCTATTTCAATCTAAAGCTGTTATCTAATCCATTTTTAAAAAATGCTTCATTAGATTTTCAGCAATTCATGCTGAATTGACATAATAAATTTTAAAACTATCAGCAGATGTCACTAGTAAATAAAATTTAATAATGATTATTAACATGTTATGTATCTATTTCGTTGATATGATTTAAAATTAGTTTCAAACTAATTACGCAAGAACCTTTTTCTAATTTGAAGCGAATATTCAAGTCAATGTGCTTATTTAAATATATTCATCCTCGTCTTAATTTGACAAACAGATGTAGATATTTTCTTTGACTAAATGAAAGCATCATTTATTTAAAATCGTTTTTGACAGTGAATAAACATATCTTGATGAACATCATATATTTTATCATATATGACATGTTTTAATGCAAGTTTTCAAGGTATTCCGCCATATTCATAAGGACAATAATCAAAATCAAAAACCATTTTAAAAGCAACTTTATTCATATTTCTATCTAAATATAGCAGATTAATCAATTTTTTGATGATTCCTTAAGCTGAATGAAAAGTACTCTACGCTTATAAGAGCTCGTCGACGAATTTTCAGGATTTATAGCACTTCTTCTATTGGCTTGGATGTATCGGAAAACTATAGTGATCTGAAAATTTCCATCGCAAAATCATATTCGAGTTTGATAAAATCCGCAATAAACTTAACTAAAAACCAACAAACACTAAAATGCTCTGTGAGAGAGATAATATAGACATATGAATTATGCATATTTTTGATAAATAAAGTGGTTTTGTCAGCTGAAAGATATAATCTTAATTCACTTTTGGCAGGTGATAATTTTTGAGAAGATCTGTCTATAAAAAAATATCGTTTGAGTACTCTCACGCGGTAGAAGTGAAGCTTCCTAGCTTCTAGGAAAATTTGATTTTATACATTGCTTCTTTCCATTTGTTAACGTTAATTACTATTTTTTGCTCTTTGCCTGGCTCGATATTCCAATTGATATATTTTACCAAGGTACTGATTGGCATATTTCTTAGCAGTTTATTCGCTTTCTTCCATTCTCTTACCCCTTTAGCAAATTTGTTGCTATATTTGTATATCCACCATCATCTGTATAAAATCCACTTATCTGTGAGGACAATTGTCGATAGTATACAATATTTGGCAATTTATTTGCGTAAACATAAACAATACGCTTGAAATCGATTCATTGTATCATTTACATTCAGTATTAGTCGATAAATTTGGGTTAACGAACTATACAATCGTACGATGTACGCAACATACTATCTTCGTCTCTGTCCCTCATTCACAATCTCAGATCTGCAAGATACTCTATCCGTCTCTGTTTTCTTCAAAATCAACGTGTAAGAATGCTCTTCCTTAATCATTGGAATTTGGATACAACCCTGTGTCTTACCTCTTTAAGGGGCTAAGGCTCGCACTCTATGTATCTTTTGAAGAGTTTGTAATATTAATAACAAACTCTTCAACATGCCAACATATTAAAATCGAATCAAATTAAATAAATATGCTTGAATGCATCGAACGTACATATTTATTAAATATGAAAAATACAAATGATCATTAAAATATAGCTTTGCTGTCAGTGAACATAATTTTTTTAATATGATTCGAGACACTAACCATAAATTATTCCACTTATTTTGTTATGCATAATGTGTATAATGCGGTATTTATAGGGTTAAATTGAACATCGGTTCGAATATTTGCTTAAAGCCTGGAAATAATTGCGACGATTATTAAATATATGAGCGTATAATTAATTAGTTCAATAGTGACATCCGTCGACGATTTTTGTAACTATTATGTTGATTTACACAAATTGCTGAAATTTCAATAAAATTAACGACCACTTAAGATTAAAATGTAAAAACAATGCGGACAATAGATCAATAAAAAATCGCATTTTCGCAATCGAATTTATGATTGCGCCTTAAAACAAACATCGGCGTATCATATGTGTAAAGCTAATTGCTTAATTTCAAGGCGCAGAGTAATAAAAATGAAATATTTTTGATCGATGGAAATGTGCGCCAAATTTAAATTTTCCTGCCAATCACTTTGACGTTTTTTATCGAGCGAATCTCGATTGTTGAAAAACAAGTCTCATTTGCAAATTTCGCATTATCAGAGCAAATATTGTGAATGTATGAAGTTTCAAAGGGCGTATCTTGAAGTGCTCGCTACTGCACAATAAAAGTTAATGCGATCGTATCACGTTTATGATCGATGAATTGTATGCCTGTTTTTGTTAAAACCTTGAATTGCGAAAGCGTTTGAAGCTTTCCCCATTGACCTGTCACTGAATAAACAGAGCTTTTATGGTTGTTTTTTGAAAAACAGTATTGTAAAGATACGAGAGGTCATATCACTATTTGTTTTATAGGCAAATTAATAACTACGAGATATATGCATTCTGCACTTGATTGTCTTTTAATTATTGCGATTATGTCGCCCCAATAAAGCCATAAAACGACGCATTCTGAGGATGAAACAATAATTATATTTTATTGACATTGAACCAAATTATCTCCCAATAAAGAGATTATCGGTCATGTCGTTGATTGGTATATTATGAATTTATGATTTTTATATTTAGACGATCTTCATCCGAAACAATCAAGCGTGTGAATATAAAATGGATTAAAATTGAATAAATAAGATGGACTTACCACTCTTTTTTTCGGCCCCCGGTTGTTCTCCCATTTCCTCGACCTGAAATATTAATATTGCATAAGGATTGATTCTATATTTATAATAATTTTAATATTAAGGTATTAATTACGCTCTTTGAAGACGATGTAAGTATAAAATATTAGAGTATCTCGATGGAAACCAATCCGTATTCGATTTGATTTGATACTGAGTGTTTGATATAGGGTGAGTAACTAAATTACTATAGTTAGAGCATACGATTTCTAATCATTGTTTACTGAATATATTTGAAAACTTGTCAAATTCTCAAACACAAATAAATCATTTTGATTCAGCGTATGCTAAAACTAATATTTGTACATTCATAGAGTATGCATTTAAGAAAAATAATCATAAGATGTAGATTTTAAAGCCCACAATCAGTTAGGTAATGTTAGTAATGGCTCATGTGTTATTTATGAACTACAAACTGTGAAGACAAGATAGAAAAAATCTCAAAATAAAGATATTTATTGACATAATATTAATGTATGCTAATTAAAACGGTTAGATTAATTTGATGATTGAAATATTACTGAAATTGAAATCAAAATTATTAATAAGTCGATGCACATCCTTTAAAAATATTGGCGAAAACCGTACATATAATATTTATCCTCAAATCAATCGTATATGGATATCACATATTTAGATCATCCAAATGTAACGCATATATATTATTACTGTTTAATATTTACACGTGACGTTTTTAAATTGATATAAACCATTTCGTTTTAGTAGAAAGTAGTACAATTTTAAACATGTATTTAGTCAATCCTACAACAACGCGTTTATATTATTATTGAACAGCGAACTAGAGATCCATTATTTTCAAGCAAAATTTGGTTTGGTCACAATTAAATCATATTGATGTGTCTGATGTCTATTTACAGCAAGACAACTCGAGAAAACATCACAAAAAGAAAACCATTTAGGCGTCACATTTGGATGGCTTTCTTTTCTATGCAAATTCAAGTGGCAATTCAGCGATATTGTAAGATACAATTTCAGCCCAATAACAATGTAATAATGGCATTTTGTCAGAGAAAACATAGCGGTGGACGATAACCATGAACATCTTGATAAGTCTGATATTGGCTTCTTGAAAATACAAAGTCGATGCATGACATGTATGTGCATCATATGATTAAAAATCACATGAAGTACATCATTCTAGACAGAGGCGTGCCTGATGACACATGATGGGCATACAATAGCTTTGATTTGCACGGATGTTCGATAAGTTGCATCTTAGATCATTGGCACTGCGAAACATCGTGGAAATGCATCACGTTACCGACGATGAAAGATTTCGAATCTGTGCCAAACTAACCAAAATTCTGCTTCTTATCAATTAACATATTGGCCTATGTTCACATTTATACATGAAATTCAGATCCGGTGTCAGATTGTTCAAAAAAATCACATTAACAACAAATTTGGAAGATTTGAAGTATGACTTATTAGATGAAGGATGAATGGATGCTGACGTTTCCATTGTATTTTTTGAAATTAATGATCATCAGGGCTGCCCATTGAATGATCTTTGAAATGCTCAAAACCATTCAGAAAGCTCAAAAATTCAATTGTGTCCAAAAAAAGTTACTCAATATTGATTAGTATCGCTCAGAATATACAGTAACAGTCATTTTTCAATAAATGTGGCCCATTGATCCCTTTGAACAAAATGCACATCAAACAGTAATTTTTTTGGGAGTGGACATCTTTCCTGAATAACACGAGAATTTTCATTGCCCAGATATGACAATTTTGCTCATTGACGCATCCACCTATTGTGAGGTGAGCTTCATTGCTAAATAATATTTCTCTCGTTTTTTGTTCAATAACTATTATCTTTGTATACGGTTGAACTTGTATTATCTTCTAGTAAAACAAAATGGCTTATATTATTTATAAACACGTTATTTGTATATATTATACAATGCTAATATATAAGCGTCACTTTTGGATGGCCCTATATTATCGAATTATGATTCGATTAAAATTTGAGTAGCCTTTCTTTTGTACGAAGGTTTATCGAGACGACAATGATGATTGATTTGCCATAATTTATATAGTCTAGAGCATCACTATTGTATTTAATGACAAGTAGTCCAATATATGTCAATATTAAAGCCCTGGAGCTATTTCAAAAGACGTTGTGATAGTATGCAATTATTGATATGTGCTACTTTTAACTCTGTGACAAATTAATCTATTGTAATTTCGCCAATGTAATTTATATCAGCGTATCGCACAACTATAATACCTTTAATTGTTAGTTGGCCGATAATTATTGAATATTGATGAATTGGCGAATTGATAGCGTTTAGTATGAAATGTTTCAGAAGTTTAAGCAAAACAATGTCGACTTTATTCCACATTATGTAAATCTGATAAGTTTTATTAGGTTTATAAATATGTAAAAGATCGCCTAGATCTTCATCGCTGTATTATATAGGTACCTAATTTATCATTTTGTAATCATCGGAGAAATGATTAAAGATTTACATATGTCATCGATAAATTAAAGTGGAAATATCTCGCTGTCAAGTGACAAGATTCCAATGACACTTTGACAGTAAACGTTAACGTGGCGCTATAGTAACGTTGTCAAATTTTAACCTCATGTCAATTAAAACTTATACGTTGATAATGGCGTTTATCAATATGCAAAAAGATGGCGTTGCCTGAAGTGAATTGTCGAAAATTTACATTTCGAGCTTGGCTTTGATTTAATCCATCGATTGAGATATTGGCGTATTGTCAGAGATTGCATAGACAAAAACAAAAAAGTACATTCGTCAAAATGGCAAAAAAATCGAAATATCGACACGCCAATCGTATGACATGATTAGCACGTATAGTGATTTTAACCCTTTGTGATCCAATGTCCACGCGCAAACGCTTTTTTTAAGCTGTGGAACGAAGCAAATGTTCCAGAAGGAATACTATTGCTTTTCTACTAATCAAAAGATCATTTAATTGTTTCCTGAAATGTGAAAAGAAATGTTTGCGATGGTGTATTTTTGTCCGCTGCAGATATAAAATCACAATTTCAAACAATAGTTTTTGGCAAATTGTGTCATTCTGAACATCTCATATTTGTGAAGTGAACTGACAGTTTAATTATTTTTCGTGAGATTTTACACTAATCCAAAACTTCTTGAGGAACTTTTAAAAATAAATTATTTCCTTACTGGTAAAACCGTGGCGGTTTACCGGTGGCAAATAAAATACATTTTCCAAAGGATATTTTAAAAAAAACTAAATTAATTGTTGGGAAAAATGTAATTTACAACAAAAAAGAAAAACTTGTGTTAGTTTGGCGAGTTAAGAGAAATATAACGATGCTTAGTGATTTTTGTGCAGCCAAAATACAGATACCGGGCGTAGATCGACGATTGATAACGAGGAATGATTGAATAGAAATCCTCATTATATATATGATTCTACAAACTACAAAGATTGTATGGTCTGTTCGCATTGTAATATTCCAGAAAAACGAAGACGGACATCGTTATATTGCGATAAGTGCGAGAAAAAGCCCGCCCTTCCCCGCCCTGGGGATTGTTTTAAGAAATATCAAACTTACGTAATTTTAGGAATTAATTTTTGCAAATTAGTATTAAATATATCAACAAACATCGTTCGTACTAAATACACATTTTTATTTATTTATATTCCTTCATTTTTCACCATAAACATATTTTTTAATAAATCCACTGAAAATAGCTCGGATTTGGTGCAACACATTTGATAAAAATCTTCAATCAAAATCAATGAAGTGTAAGGAAAAATCATCGAAAATTTGAGCTTCTGAATACGCGCCAATAAACAAAACCGCGGTGGACAATTGAACGATTTTATATTCCATACTTAATGCCATAAAATATTCTTTCAAATAAAAATATAATCAAATGGATACCTCATACGCAGCTTGTTTTATTTACATTTAAAATTTAAGCGTCTTAATTGAAAGACCCTGTAGATCGATCATAAATTATATAAATATATTAATACATATATAAAGTAAATCCGCTTGGGATTTTAGCACAGTGCTTTAGATTTCATTTGAGTTAAGAGTAGTTCATTGATACGATATTGAATTGTTCGATTACTTGATCCACGTATCACATAAGCTGATATTTTCATTCATATTAGCGTTCTTTGACTTTGACTCGTATCTGTACGTGAATTAAATAAATTCAGTATATCGGTCGAATGTAATGGCATTGCCTTTGATCATGACCGAGAACTTCATATGCATACAATAGTAGCTATCGATAGCATTGAAATATTGCCGAAGATTTTAACACATTTTTTTCAGCATACGCGCTATGAAACTTTAAAATGTCAATCTTATAAAATATATGTAAATGTCATCCATCGGCAAAATGTCTTACAAATACGCGTTTAAATACACAATTCAAATATAATTTTTATACGAAACGATTAACTGATTGTATGTTGTCCTTATGATGTGTTTACATGCCATTTAATCGCTGAGAACCGCTGTTATATTCAGATAAATCTATGCAATGAACTCTTATGCAGGCATTATTGAAATTTCGTTTCAATCATTTGGCTGGTTTAGGAATTATATAAATTTTACTAAATACTTTAATGAATTTGTGCGAAATTGCCCAGACTGTAAAATGTTAATATACGCAATTTTAGCGTGAATAGTGCACATTTTTATATGCGTCACACAATGCATCAAAATGCATACATTTCGCAATGATATGATAATGATCAATTAAATTTGCGCGAAAATTATATCAGCGGAAAAACAACTTAATATTGATTTTCAAAATATATTTTAAAAAAAATGGTGTTTTTGCCCAAAATTATCGCTAATCGTGATCAAAAGACAATTCATCATCGTGCCGAATTTGATTAATCCTGTAATTTAATTGACATCTCGCCTACAAATTTCCAAAAGATGGATCGGTACTATTGACGGAATGTATTTTTCAATTATAAAATATGCGATAAATTATCAATTTGTTCGCGAAAAACCGCAAGCGGTGAATCAATAGAGGCTTCGAGGGGCGTATAAGTTTTTTCAAGGCGATCTAATGCAATTAAGTCGGCATTTAATGATAATTAAAACTCTCTAATTCGGTCAAAAATCCAAGATAAGAACACAATGTGGAAATTGTGTCACTGTCGAAAATATCGATGCAAATAAATGTAATCCAATTGTGACGCCCATATTTTAACACCGCATAATGCATACGCATTGCTTTGTTTTTCAGATGATATAAGCCATTTTGTTTTGGTAGATGGTTGTACAATTACAATCATGGACAGACATATTGCAACAATTTTACTGAATGGAAAAATGCGGGTCTATAAAAATAAGGCAATTTCGAACCACAAGGATTGAATTTTCGCCTTTTTAAGCCATTTTCATGCATAACTCACCGGTGTGTCGATATGTGTTCCGCAGAAAAATAAATAGTTTTGAATGCCTAAAAATTATTGAACCTTATCCTGAACAAGAAATGCTCAAAACCCGTAAATGATCCCGCAGGAAATTCAGACAATAAAATACAGAAGTCGAACAAATTCTTATGCAATTTCTAATGCCTCTAAATTCGCTGACAGTTATAAAGTGAAACATTCAGAGATCAAACTCGATTTGGACGAAGCCAAAAATATGTAATTTCGTCGAACATAATCCCGATGCAATGCACTGGAGGGCGATAAAAAAAAGGATGCAAGCGATTTCGGCGTAACGTTGATAAACCAAAATCGGAATTATTTTCGATCCAAATGATTGGTTTGACGCAGCGAGGAAGGATTAACAGATTTATCAAACGATCGAGATGATGTTGAATGTTTTTTATTTGTAAACATATGACGTTGTACTATTGATTCGGCTTGTATCGCATTGCCTATTATGTCAGATTCAATCCTGAAGGCTCTGAATAAGCAGGAAAATCAATTTGGAATCAAGGCAGATTTAATGCAACGACATACTTGCCGAAATATTTTTGCCAGGTTGTTTTTGTACATTTCAAACATTCTGCAACGAAGCACGGGGACGATACGAAGAAGACTGAACGAAAGACTTTCCATCGTCCAAATATCACGATGATTAAATCGCAAAATCCGTCCAATTGAGGCTAAATATTCGCCAATTTGATTAGCACTTTGATCCAATGGAAATCGCAAGAAAGTGACATTATTTTAAAGCGAAATCGATCTTCGACCTCAAGGCACAAAATACGTTTTAATTGGTACATTTTATAGATCATCCAAAATGCCTAAATTTATGTACGATTTTCGCGCGCTTTTATTAGAGATTTGATCCGTGGATCGACTCGATATGACAATATCCAATAAATGTAGCGAAAGACTCACCTTTGGTTCGCTTTGGCACCTGCAAATAAAAAAATGGAAAAATCAATACAATGGCGCGAATAAATTGATAAATTCATAGATTTTGCGTTGAAAAATTAGGAATTTAAAAATCCCTATGGTGTTAATTGTCAATGGATATTACATACATTTTGAAGATTGTGAGCTTCATTGTGATTGTTCTTCGTTGGGTATTTTTCCAGTGGATATCTCCTCAGCCTCTTGTCTCTCTGGCCTGTTTGTAAAATAAAGCATAAATCAAATTATGCTCACAAGGATTATGCTTGATTTTCTTATCATTTTTTTAAAGCGAGCGTCTTTGTATACTTCAGCAAAGATACGCCTTTATAAATCACATTATTAAATAGTCAAATAGTAAAAAATGATAAGAACACCAAATATGGACATGGCATTCTTGAAAAAAAATCGTTTTAATTCCACTTTTCAATTTTTTCAATCGAATTATGCGCTAAGGGTCGTAAGATCCAAGGGTCAACTTACAATTTCAAAATATTATTTTTTGTGGTACTGCTGCCGATGATGTGAATTGATCAAGTCCAATTGCTTGATAGTCGATGTCAAAAGCTTTTTATAAAGTGAGGTGCGATCGCAAAATACAAAGAGCTACACTCTTGCATAAAATATCACAACTCACATGATTTTTTTGTTGATAAAAGCCCGCAGCGATTTTGGTTGACGTTGAAATGTCTTTAAATCTAATCGAACATGATGCAGCCCTTATTAGCACCCTATAGCAGTTTAATATCTTTAATTCTTATAATTGAGGAACGAGCAAAATGATTTGATCGGTTAAATGCCACAAGCGTCTATAGACGCATCCTTACAGGCCATATAGCTGCAAACGTTGCGCGATAAAAGTGAAACTTTTTAGCTCCTGGGAAGTTAATTGAAATATGAAGCTATGTTTGTATAATATATAAAAATGTACACAAATACACGAGGGAGAGAATATAAGTGATTATCTCTTTCTATCGACGCTTGTCGCTTGGTGTTTCAATTTTCGTCTCGTACAAACCCAATTTGCCCTAACACGCCTATATGAATCGATTTTTCAGAAAAAATGTATTTAAAAATGTTTAGGAACCCTTTAATTGTGTGTAATATATATTGGTTATTTATTTGTTAAGTATGAAAATATAAAAAAATAGATTTTTTCCCTACTTGGCATCGATTTAAATCCATCAAAATTGATGGAGGATTTAATAAATCCATGATTTAGACTGGAATCGATGATATAAACATTGATGCAAGTATTCGAAATAATTAAATCCATGATCGAATGCTGCTTTGGAATGTTGAAAATATTAACCGGGGCTTCAAACCGGAATTGGACTGAAATCGACAACCGATAAAACCGTTATTTTTTCGAGAACTGAAGCAATTAGAAAATAAGGGTATGATAGACTGGGATTCTAAGTTTTAAATTTATTTCCTTGTGTTATGTATTCCAAACTGGGACGTTGATTGGTTTTCTTTTTTGAAGATAATCAATCAAAATTATTCCAGGCGCATCCGAAAAAACTGACGCCATGCCTGCAGATGGAATTGTCTTCGTCTTCTTTGGAGCCAATTCTCCCCTTTCAGTCCAGTATTTTGACTGTTCCTTTAACTTAGATGTGAAATGATGGAGCCATGTTTCATCCATGGTTATGAATCGACGCAAAAACTCGGCTTTATTGTTGTGAAACATTGCCAAACACTCAATTGAAAAATCCACACGGCGTTGCTTTTGTTCCATTATGAGCAAATGCAGCACCCATCTTGCGCACAGCTTTTTCGTATCCAAATTTTCGATCAATATGCGATGTACAGCACATTTTGAAATAGCTAAAATGTCTACTGCACGCACACTTTTAGTCGATGATCATCAATACATTTTGTTGATTTTCTTCACCATTTTCGGCGTGGTCACTTTATTTGGTCGACCACTACGAGAATCACATTGGCAGCTCGTGTGGCATCGTTTAAATTCTGCCAATCAATATTTTACTGTTGTAAACGATAGAGCAGACTCCTCTTGAGTAGAGTCTAGCTTGGATTTAATGTTGGTCGGACTGAGGCCTTTCAAATAAAAGTATTGTATCACATAACGACGACCAATTTTATCCATACTTACAAATTCGCCGAGAACGTTCATTATTGATGGCTGCCAAACCAATACTAAACGACATCAGCGTTTTCAAACTTAAAAATTTTTAAACAACAACCGCCATTTATTCGTCAGGTCGGATACTTCTGGGTCTAATCCCATATGTGTCGCCTATGTGATAGCTCTAAAATTGTAAACATTATCTTGAAATTAAGTCCGAATTTAAACCTTTAAAATTTGCTAATTATCTTTGATCATTTAATTAAAGCGAAGATTATTGCAAATCTCCATAGTTAACAACATGCTTGATAAAATTGATTGATTTTTAAAATCTGTGTATATTCAGTTAATACACATATTTTCACAAATTCAGTCAGGTTTTATAATTAAAAGAACACCTTATCAAACTGCTTTGATAAAAAAATTAATATGTGCAATCAGTATCTAGAAAATCTTTTCAGTTATCATTTCATTGGATGTTTAGTTTTTTTTTTTGAGAGTTGTGCTATGAATGTTCCCGGCTGGATAAATATATCCTTCCCTGGATAAATATTCGATTTGATCCTGAACGCTGATGATTATTTGTGATGTTATTTATTGAATTTTCGAAATGAAGGTTCATCGTAATGTCGCACATCTACAAGAGAGCAAACTACGCACATCTCAGACGTGTCATATTTCATCATTATCTGAGTGCAGATATACTATTGTCAAAGAATAAAACCCTCGACTGAGTTTATTTGAACATCATATTTGTTTTTTTTTTTGCCAAGGCTCTTAATTGAATCATAAATGGGAAAAAAATCGAGATGGTGAACCAAAAAGTGTATAATTTCATAGCGCTATTGAAATGTTCGAATGTGATCGATCTGTATTGAAAAAAATCTTTGAAAGAGATTATCATAGGTGAGTTTTTTTAATCATGAATTTATTTTTTTAATATATGATGGTCATCAAGAAAATAAGGTTACAACATTGAAATTCACAGTCTTTTGGATTCTAGGGAGTAGTGACATTCATCACCCGTTACGATAGAGTCCAGAAAAGTCTTTCTTCCCTCCTGTGCAAAACGATTCAAAAAGTAACACGATTTTGACGGTGCCCCGGTGTGAGCATTTTGGTGCACCATTACCACAGAAGTAATAATTCTAAAAATATCGTTTGAAATTTGAAAGATTTATCTTGGCTAATTAGGAATAATAGAAAGAATGAATTTTATTTTTCTTTCCGATAATGAATACATTTATTGCAATTGAATGATATATAAGGGAAAAGTATAAATTATATTTATTTTATTTTGTTGGTTTTATTATAAATATGAACAAACATACCAATATTGATTTTTATGTATAAGATACTGTAAGTTAATTATGCTATGCCTATATTATTTAAGAAAGTGCAAACAATAAGTGAGCAAAGTTTTATCGCAATCAAATGAACGGTATGACAGCGCATACAATACGAACAAACAAATTTTTATTTTTGCATATTAGACTATGCCTATGTTACTCACGCAATCTTTAGCAATAAGTGGACGAAGTTTTAATGCAATCTGTTGAACGGTATGGCAGCGCATAACATACGAACAAACAAATATTCATTTTTATATATAAGATCACCAAGAAGACTTCGAGAAATCTCAAGAAATTCTTCGTGAAGATCGTCAAGCATCACACGGTGTTCTTTAATTTTTTGTACAAGTTCGCCAGAAATCACTGATGATCTCCCACTCCTTGCCTCGTCATCAGTACGGCCGTATCTGGACAACCTAACCCACTTCGTGAGATGTTATCGACTCAATACATCACTACCATAAACTTCCTCGAGCTTCCTATGGATATTCGTGATGGTAATGTTCTGCAAAGTCAAAAGACGGATGACTGCGTAGATATCGCAAGGACGAGAGGTGGCAGGAGCGCGCGACGACCTTTTCATCGAAAGAATTTACTGTAACTGAATAAAATGGCCGACAAACATACACGACTAAACAAACTGACCGTTTGGATCTCCCCTACACGCCAGATGCGCCAACTTCGAAACAAAAAAAATCTCTTTGCTTCAGGAGCCCAAATCTTAAAATGTGGCAGGGAAAGTTCCTTATTTAAAACGTGCGCCCTGGAACGAAAACTATTCTGAAAAAAATAAGATGGCACTCTTTCGAAAGAACAGAACTTGACGTTTTATACAGTTTTAGTAAAAATTATGCAGTTTATGCGTACATTCGCCTTAGAGGCGTAATTTTCAAACAGTTGTCGTGTTCCTGGTCGGAAATCGATTCTATTAGGATAAACAGATTGAGGAAAACCGGTGATGTACAGTAAAAAACACTTAAAATTTCAAGGACCACCAGGACACCTGAAAACATCGAGCAGATTAGGTAATCAATTTTGCGATATCCTAGGCGATTTACATAAGGAGGATCTTCCTGATTGATTAATGTTTTCTACCTAAGCTTGAAAAAATATGCTGGAAAGAGCGAAGAGTAGCTTCAAAACTCGACTATCTCAATGCATTAACCAGACCGAAGACAACCTTAATGATATCATTTTTAAAACATAATAAATAAAAACTTTAAATGTCTCTCTGTAACATGGAATATATAATTAAACTGCTATCTCCTATACTGTTTATGTTGTTCAATTTAAAAATACGGTAGTTTCCCTGCCGCATCCCGCACTTACGAACTGTGAACACTGTTTAGAATAGATTATTTTATCCGTTGTTATCATCAGTCTACAATAATAAATTTAGCACGTTTCGACGTTCGCCGTTTACCGCAGATCGATCATCACTATTCTAAACACAATACTATAATTAACATCCAACCTTATATGACCAAACTCGGACAGGTCACTACTAAGAATGACTGGCTTATACAGGATAATCTGACGCATGTGAATATTCTACAAAATATTATCCGCGTGTATAAATACGAGTTTTCGTATGAAATATCCGCAATAGTGAGACATAAGGATAAAGCCGCAACGAATACGAATTATAAAAAATGGTTGTGATGCATAAACACGTTTACAACGTGATTGAAATATTAACCTTCATTTTAAAAAACTGGGATGTTCTAAGCCTACATGCCGCGTAATAGTGAAATCATAATAGAAACTGCGCATATCGAGGACCGAAAGTTAAAATTTGATATCGTAAAATCCCTAGGTTTGGAATGGGGTCCGCGGACTACATAAGTTAGTAGTGTGAGATATCCAATATTTTATTCAAAAGCATATTTGATGGCATCAAGTATGGAATCTGTATGGCATCTGCCGTATAAATTTGGCTGAATTTGCTGGATGGCGTTTGTTATGTTGACTTTGAGGATATCAATTGTTTGCGGTTTATACGCATTTGAGACAGCTGCAAAGAAAGAAGTCCAAAGGTGTTACATCGAACGATCTCGGTAGTATGTCCTCAAATCGCTCATGCAGAATGGCCATCATCGCATGCGTAGCGTATAGTGATTTGCCATATACTATTGAATAATTTATAATAAATTTGATAGATGTCGCTTTAACAAAATGACCGCCAAGACCTAACAAATTTTGAGCGTCCTTATTAAAAGACAGAGACACAGACAAAGACATTGAAGAAGAATTTAATCAGCGCATCTACAGAAGGGGCGCTATGCTAATTTTCATCGTGTGTTTTAAAAACTATTTAAAACGGATGTCTTAAAAAAATCGACATTTGATATGAAACACCCACAACAATTTTGCACATCTCGATTGCTTTATAACAAGTCGCAAATGGACTCATGTCATCAATTTAGGGATATTTGATGTTATTGTCGATCCAATGGAGTATTTTGCTTAAGAATTTATTGCATTTAGGCAAGGCTAAATTATTTTATATCACGTTGGCGATCATTAAAGAGATTCCATTGGAATTATCTATTATAGGCCGATAATATATCTAGATCTGGTTAATTCAGGTAATTATTTTGCTAATTCATCCCATAAATAAAAATAGGTATGCTTAGTGCGTTTTATGGCATTGTCAGGATCGATCATTCGCTTTAGTGATTTATGAAGCGCATAAATATTATTGTCTCGCTTACTTTCATTGAAGATGTATGAAATTCGGCGTCGTACCTTTTGGGATTAATAGAATCATGTTTGGCACTATTTTTGCGAATTAAGCTGATGTCATAGCAAATTTCGATAGATAATACGAATCAATCGGTTGATTCAAAATAGAATCAATCAATCATTAAGAGCTTACGCTTATGAAATCTTTAGAGAAAATCAAGTAGAAGCTTAGTGCAAAAATGTATACATATATTGTTTTACAGCTTTTGTGGGCGGTTATTTATTTATCAGGATTTATCTGCAAATCTCTTAAAACCTGATTTAACATTTTTCCTTACTCTTGAATGAAGATAGTATGATGGATGCGTAAAAATTCTAAGTTGTATAACATATCTACGGACGTCCAAATCTATGGAACTATCTACATTGATACATATTAAAATTTTGGCACCAAACAAAACGAACGATAATAATCAGTTTATTGTTTTATTGACGTAAAAACGTAAATTATACGAGCATAGGTTACGACCTGTCGAAAGTAACAGTATGTAATTGATAAATTATCCATCTTATCAAATTGCACGCACACTCTTTAACTTCACAAATCATGTTACGTATGTCAATTATCGATTTATCTTATATGTATTCATAGTTTTTCTTATGTCGTTTTACAGTATGACATTGTCGATCGCGATTCAATTAAAATATTCAGAAAATCTCTCCTGGAGCCGTAAATATAACTGTCAAAAGGATATCTATGTGTCAGATTTTATCTCGACATGATTCCTTTGAACTTTTACAATGCAATAATTGCTATAATTAACAAAATATGCAGGCATGTAATAGTGTTAATCTGGTATTGTAAAAGCTATTTGATATTGCTGCAATCATGTGTCCATAAACAAAAAGGAATTTTCGCCAATTTTGAATGCCAATCGTGTCGTAAAATGGGTCAAATCACAAAATTGCCACCCGTCATAAATCATTGACGCTTTAAGGATGTCATTTAAAATATACTGTAAATCATCAATGTTTGTCATGTATAAATAATTTATATAGAAATCGCCTCTCATGTTTCTTTCTGGATCAAGTAGGCGACATATATAATACAAATATTGAATAAATCTGAGAGTACAGGATCTTTCAATAGGGACGCTCGAAGCTTGTTAGGTTACAGCGGCCATGTTGTTAAAGCAACATCTGTCAAATTTATTGTGAATTATTTAGTAGTGTATGGCAAATTGAAATTGACAAAACAACACTTGCGAGTAGTATCAAATATTGCTTGAGAAACGTTTCTGCATTATCATAACCATCAATGGCGAGCACTACGGATCGATGATAAACAATTAGTCTCGTCTCTTTGCAGCTGAAGATTTAATCAAATTTATTATATAAACCAATCAATTGAGCTATACGATTTTGTAATTTGATCAAATCTTTTTAGAGAGCGCGGATAGCCAACGAAGCTTTGTGTGTAATAGTGGAAATTTTCATCGCTTTAATGACAAAGCTTTCTATCATTGAGAGTATTACTTCTATTCGTCTTCGTGGTGCCGGGGCGGCAGTTGGTCCTCAGCGCCCCCTAAATTTGCCTTGAATCACAAATGGCCCTTTCGATCTTTTCAACTTCTCGGCGGAGCTCTTGAAATAGGGAAGAAGGCCGCAATATGCCTCATTTGTAATAAAATGAATATGCTCCTGTGCTCTAACTATGTGAGTACATCCCTTTTAAATATTGCATATAATTTTCGTAATCAGCAGTCCGAAAAGCGGACCGATTGGACATACAGACCTTCTGGCCACTCCGCCCTTTTTTAGGGCTTTATGCGGCATTCTCTATGATTTGTACGATCGCGAAAGCAACGTAGCGTCTAGACCAGTGTTTCCCAACGTGGGTTCCACGCCCCACAGGGGGGCAATTTGATAGTTAAGGGGAGCAATTTAAAAATGGACTCGACACAAATTTAACCCTTTCGCTTTGGGTTATTTAAATGCAATGCAAGATATCGGTGACAAATTTAACAAAAAAGGCAAATTTAAAAAAAAATCTTCCTAAAACTCTTCATTTATATTTATTAAGGGAACAAAACAATTTTTAAAGATTAAAAATTATGTATGGAGGGCGTAAAAATTTTAGAAATGTCCTAAAAGTGGTTGAGAAACACTGGTCTAGACACTTTCTATTGTATCATCATCATCATAGCGCAGCCACTAACAGTCCACTACAGAACTATGGGCCTCTTCAATATCCATTCATAGGAAAGGGGTTACATCCATTTCGTCTGTATCATACATTCACCTCCTCATTCGCTCGATATTGAAGGTAGCATTACCACCGAGTTTTATTTTGAACGCTCACCCAACGGGTATCCTGAGTGAACGTATTGACGAACGCTTTCGCGAACGTCTCGATAAGGAGTTTGGGGTGTTTGTAAAGACTGAGTAGTTTTCATAGGGAGATGGTGGAAAACTACTCTAGACGACCTTTTTGACTCTACTGGAAAGGGCTTTCTGGAGTACAAGGAGTCCAGTCCCCCCTTTCCTCGCTAGGGCGTTGCCGGGGTAGGGTGAAGACATACGAGACGCTTAAGTGCATCTCGGATTCGCTCCTACACCAACTGAGGGTGTCTCCCCGTCACCGTACAACTTACCCGAGCGGATTCGAAACTGAGTGGTTTCGCCATTTTTTCAGGTTGCCCCTCTCAGTTCGGCGATTACAAAACGATATAGAAGTCAACGGAAGACAATGTTGTTTTTCGTTGCAAAGTAAAGATCATCAAATGCATCTCCTCGAGGCCGTCTTCTTGGTGTTCTTCTTGTTCCTGCTCCGTTCCTAGAGTCTCTCGGATCCGAACCGGTAAGGTTCCTCGAGTTCCATACTGCTAAGTAGGGAAGACCATGCAAGAGACAACGAGCGACATGCAAGTTAAGATTCGTTTCTATTGTATAATAGTATTTTTTTTTTAAAAACAGTAACCGCTATCTATACGTTAGGTCGGATACTTTTGGGACTGTGTATATTATTTTTAAATTATTATATTAGTATTTAATATATTGTATTTAAAATAATATTAGTTTTATATTTTTATATATTTAATATAGATTTTCAGGGGGAGGGGGAGGGGAGGAAGTTAGACACTTGCCAGAGGCGCTTCAAGCCCTTGTTACGGCTCTGGCATAGATGCCGACTCACAGAGTCCCTCGTGTCGTATTAGATTCGGGACCGAGTGGCAGTAGATTCGTCGGAAGAGACAATTAAACTCGTCTGGGAAGAGGTCTAGGATTGACGGAAATGGTGTAAAGCGTTGTCAATGGCTGGGATGGCTTCTGTATAGAACTGCATGAGCTACACTTAAAGTAAAGCAATGTGATTAGGATATTATAATAATATATACAAATCTAACAGTAAAAATAATTCTTTTAAATGTATAGTGGGACTCCAAAGGGATAATCTACTATGAAGCCTTTCTAAATGGTCAAACCATAACGAGTAAGATTTATTGTTCAAAATTAGTAAGCTTAAAAGTGGTATTAAATACGAAGAGATCGGGGATAGTCTTTTTAAATTTTATTTTTCTGGAATAAAAAAAAAATTCAACAGAAGGGAAAAGATTGCATCTCCGGAAGGAGAAATTATTGTATGGATTTAATAACTTTTTGTTTGAATTTAATTATTTCATTTAAAAAACGACATTCCTAACGGTACAATCTATTATCAACTTTCAAATCTTCAATAGAATAACTAGGCCAAGGGCCTTTAAGTGCTAAATCCGCCACTATTTATACCACATGTTCTTTATCAAATTATGACCAAACGATCATTCTTCGTACTTGTAAACACGGTTGTGTGTGGTTAATTGTGTAAATATCATTCATGTTTTTTAATGTGTTTTTTTCTCGAACTTTATCAAATTACATATGTCAAATTTGCTTGGCATTTTACGTCCAGGTACAGTTTTTTCGGTCGGCACTTCTTCGTTAAAGTCTTTATTATCATGCTGAGAGAGAGCATTTATGAGGTCGTAAAGGCCGGCAATGGGAAGATCATGTCTTCCTGCGGCCAAAATCACTGGTCGACTCTTTTGTTCTAGGAATTCAATGGAAGAAAGAAACTCGTGTGTTTAAAAAATGGGACGATGGAGTAAAAATATGACTGAAATTATTTTAAAACAATTATGCATACACAAGGTTAATTTATGATAACAGTATTAAAATAATAGAATTCAAAAAAACATTAAATTAAACTAAAATATATTTATTAAATTAAAATAAAACATAGTGTTTTATACATCAACAAAGTTATAAATTGAATAAAATAATTTAGATAAATGCATCTTTAACATAAGACTGGTACATAATCGCTTTCATAATGTAGTGAGGATTTCGCAGTGCTATTTTGGGAAAGAATTGACATTTTCCATGTTATTAACGCTTTATTTGCTTTGAATATGAATTTGATCGTCGATCATGTTGCATTGATTTCGGATTATTATAACGGCATATGAAATTCTCTTTGGCTTATTTAATATCGTAAAATAAATTTATTAGCAGCTACTAATTGAAATACATCCCTTATCAATCAAAATGTCGTCAATACAACTAAGCTTATTATTTGAATGTCGAAAAAGTAGATTCCTGAGAGAATTTATTACATTCTTTTTAGATGTATTTTTAAAGCAAGGCATTATGAAAACGGTGGATATAAATTAAGGGATGAATATAAATTAATGACTAATTAACCGCCGCAAGTATCAGTAGACGTAGCTGAAAGCCAGTCCCCAAAGGCCATACATTAATGGCCTGTGGGGACAGCTTCCGTTTTCATACATGTCGGTTAAGCATTATTTGTGAGTGTATAAACAGCTTTAAAAAAGATACTTAAATATTCACTGATCAAGTCATAAATATGTATAACATAGAAAAAACAATCAAATAGATCTATCAGCATCTATAAAATATTTTGAATTCAGCGCAACTAAAGTTTAAATAGTCATGATTAGCTATACATATTGATCATTAAGGCCTTAAATTAAGAATACTTTGTAAAATAGGTTTCTTGGTTGAACCTATTCATATGAAATAAAAACAAATCTTAATATTTAGGATTGTTCCTTTGGTTGAGAGAGTTGGCGAAGCTGTTTGAGAACGGTATCCAAAAGCTTTTTCCGATCGCGTTCTGACTTTTTCAAAACAGAAAATACTGATGTGCGATGATCTGCTTCTCTAATTTTATCAAGCAGTGTAGCGGCTTCAGCTGGCGTAACAAGTGGATAGCGACCTTCTTCTACGCCGATATCATGCAAATAGTTGAGCCAATCCCAACCCATTACCAAGTCGAGAAGTTGTCTTTAACAAAATATATACATATATTAAACAACACAATTATAAAGAAAATAATGTTTTAATTGTATTGGATGTGTGAATAAGTTCCTGCCGTTTCACCATCAGGTGGCGGTATAACAATTGTGTATGTATAATGATGATGCATCTACTTTGAAGTACTATAATCAAGCTTTAAAATCAATTAAAGTGTAAAAAACTTTTTTTTTTGTGCTGTGAAACAGGTCGGTGATGTGGATTTCGAATACTGCCAGATTCGAATATTTTAATTAACTAGCTTTTTTTAATTACTTTTTTAAAATAAAGGATTTATTTTTACGAAAAACGGCGAGAACTTATTCCCATAATCAATATATTTACCTCAAAGGAGCAAAGTATACTAATAAGTCACTATCTCGGACTCCAGGAACTGGTTCACTTGCAGCAAATTGTTCGCATTGAATTACATCTAAATTGATTTGATGTAGTGCTCCCATTGAAATTTGTTTATTTTCAGGACTGATGACGAGTTGATGCATATTATGAGCCATATGTTCACAAGCAGCTTTGCACGCCTGCGCTGCTACTTCGTTTGGCAGAGTAGTTAATGATTCAAAAACATTCCCAAGAAAGCTTATCATGTCTGTGATGAAGCTAGAGGCGTGCCCCATAGATTCAGCTGAAAAAAAAGTAGGATGTGTTACAAAAAACTTCTATCCTAATTAAAAGATTAATAAAATATTTTCATACTCAATAGCCAATTGTAGTTTTCCAATTCAAGAAATTCATCGAGTTTCTTCTTCAGTTTATCACATATTTGTTGCTCTGCATCATCTCTAGCCACTTGGAACATAGACCCCAAAGCCTGTTTTTATACATATAGTAGAAATATAATTATCAAATTACATACAGGGGAATATTACGTAATGGGCAATCTTTTAATATTGCATGTTAAAAACATTAATTTAGTTGAGTTAGTATAAAATTATATGAGTGACTCAGAAAGAGTATGCACAACAATGTTGTGTGCAGCACTCCATAACGCTTCATTTACAATGCCGTACTTGTATTTCTAATAGAATATTATTTATTCGAAATAGTATATTTATATTTATTCTCTGTTAAATTTCGAACGAAATTTAATGAACATATATAATCAATTAAAAAAATTAGCTTACTCCCGGAACATGTGCGTTACAAAAATGTATCCGTACTTAAATATCAGCTGACATAGAATGTATTATTTTGCTTCCCATTTATGCGTTAATACACTTTGTGATATAATTTTAAATTCAATTTTATTACCTGATCTGGAGTAGATTCAGCTCCTGTTATATTTTCTATAAATTGATGTAAGTATGTTGTAGCACTCTCTAAATATTGTGTGTCTATAATTATTTGGACAACTTGTAGTAAGGCTAATGATGGTCGCCTAAATAATGATGAAAGGCAGCCCGTGAATGAACACGTTAGTAGAAAGGAGGCACTTCTTCGCACTTGGGCAGCCTTTTGAGAAGGTGTTAAGCCAAGACCAGTAGAAAACTTCAAACAAGCATAAATAAATTCTTTGACTTGACCATATACTGCGGGCACCATTGAAGAAAAGGGGAATCTAAGAAAAAATAAAGTAAATGAATAATTGTTCGGCAAATTTTGATAACAATGAAATTTTAAAATGACCAACTTTCTTGGAAAACCTTGTCCATCAAGACCTTTAGTATTAAAGGGGAAATTATTAAGTACTTCATCATATTCAGCTTGGTCCTCAACCTATAACAAAAATAAACCTATACATACACATTAGCAATATTTAGAAACAAATTGAAGCTAATTGTTATGTAAAAATTGTAATTTTCGCAGATTACATTTCGCTATGCAAGAATTTTTATATGGATTGAATAAATTCATATAAAAAACAGGAAAATTAATCACATCAAGTGCATCAATGAATCAAATAAAGATCAACGCAATGCAGAAAGTATAAATTTTAAAACCTGAATAGGAAGAAATATTTCATTATCAAGAATCTCGCGGAAAATGGCAACCCAACGTTGCATTAAAATTTCAGTATAATGTTCTGCCATCTCTTGTAAGAGTCCATGTAAAGGCCCTTCGGATAAACCATAATACCTTAAATAAATTATCAGAAAATTAGTAAACCATTTGATTTGGATTGAAATATATTTTCAACTTCACTATCATTACTTTAATGTTGTGTTGAATAAAACAATGTGGTGTTTGATATTCAACATGAGTTGTGGATCCGTAACTAAAGATGTATTTTTACGTAGGGTGGCAGCAACTTTTCCAACGGCCATTTCCCATAAATCCTGCAACCAATCTCTAGACACAAGCCCTCCGCCTGTGGATAGGAGGTGATCTTCGACAATGAAAAATCCCAACACGCTGTTAAGGTAACTACGATAGCTTTGGATCGATTCTTGCATTGTTGTTCCGGGTACCAACACTAATCTGGCTTGTTGTTTACGTTGAGCTCTTAAAAATGTAAACAAAACAATGTAAAATCACTTCCAAGGATATAACGTTCAATTAAAATGCATTTTCTACCTATAATACTCGATAAAATCATGTCTAGCACCTAAAACGGAATGAATATGCAAACATCTATACAATGGGCTGAAATCGACGAGGTCTTGAGGACAAGCTAGCTCCTCTGAGTCTGGTTTAATAACTTTTTTTCCATCTGAAATTTTTTTAACATTATTTATCATAATAATTTAAAACATTTACATAATATACATATACAATTAAAATGTATTTTTAAACAATAGTTACAAAACGTGTGTCGCATTACAACACATGCTGGGTACTCGCCAGTAGCGTATAAAACCTTGCTGGTTAAAAACAAGCACAAGAAGAACAACAAGCAAACCACCTTGAGAAAGGACAAACGAAGAGTTTCACTTTGCAATGACAATAATATTGTGTTCCATTGCATTCCATATAATTTTGAAATCATTGAACTGGGAGGGTTTACCTGAAAGAGGAAACCACCAAATCTCAATTTTGGTTGGGTAAGGTGCATGTGGACGGGGAGATAACGTTAGTTGGTGTAGGAGTGAACCCGACATAGTTCGGCAACGCTCTTCTCTTGTTATAACCAATTAGTTTTTCACTGTCTTCCAAAGAAAACTATTCGGTCTTTACAAATCTTCCATACTTTCCATTGAGGCGGTTGCGAGAGCATCAGATAAATTAATGTGTCTTATCACAAGAAAAGGTATAGAACTTATCATTGTACTCCAGAAGAAATAACTCTACTCCCGCAATAAAATTTCTTATTATAGGACTAGATATTACGCAAACGTTTTTAAAATGTAATTTTTACCTTTACATTGCTTGACAATGGTGGCTAAATCCCGCCCCAATATATCTTGTGTTTGTTGCTGCGCTAACAATCCAATTTTAGGCGTGTGTTTTCGAATATTCTCCAAAAAATCAGTCAAATCTGTCATGGATTCATCCCGAATGGCTTGCCTAAGTTTTGGCACGCTTGCGGATATTTCAGCACAAAATCTAAATGTGCTCACACGCGGAAGCAAAACGTGTTCTAACTGTTCTAATGTCTTCAAAGCAGGGTAGTATCTATGACGAAATTAATGATATATTAAAACATCTATTATTCCAAGTACTATCAATTAAATTATAATTTGAATAAAACCTTTTAGCGTCCACTTGTGTTTTTAATTTAGTATACGTCATCATCAGTGGCAAGAATAAAGCCATTTTATCCATAGCACCGACCATATTTTGTTCCACTTTTCGAGCATGAACAAGCTCATCGCCATGATTAAATAGTTCTAAAAAATAAGTTTTATTATAAGATGAAATGAATGTTCATCCGTTATGGCACATATACAAAAATTTGTATTTAGAAAAAAGTAACCTGCAGCCACTGTATGTAAAGTGGTATCGAGATCTTTCGTTTGTGAATATAAAGCCGTCGCATGGGAGCTTACTTGAAGCAAATCTCGAATGGAATCGATGAAACTCTTGAAATAAAACCAAATAATTTAGTAAAAACCAATAATAACCAAAAACACAGATTTCGTGGGTAATTTACAACACAACATATTAAAAAGTATTTATATGTGTAACGAAACAAACCTGATTAATATTTTAATAAATTATTATTATACATGTTAGCAAATAGTCAGTTTCATAGTAAAATCGTCTCCAAATTACTTGTATTATTAAAATTTTGTAATTTATAATACATCTTCATAGTCTTTTATCTTCCATGAGATATTAACTTTTGTCTAAAATTTCACAGCACCTTACCATTTAAAATAAATATAATCATCATCTGTGCGGCTACATCCAGATGTTAGTCCATGTCAGAATTAGGCCCTTTTCAATTTCCATTCATAAGAAGGTGTTACATCTATCTCATCTGTATCATGCATTCACCTATTTACCTTCTGTTTCTTATGAAACGTGTGGAGCAGGAGGCCAGATGCAACCCCGAAATCACACTCTGCTCTGACATTTACGCTTTTAAATGGATGACCTTCCTTAGTCTTGGGCTTCTTGATCAAAGTTTTTATTTATATGATGACAAGATAAAAAAAACAATTATGAAATCGGAGAAACCGATGTGAAGACGATTGAACTGATCCTAAGACTTACTTAGAAACTTACCTAAGACTCAAATTAAGTCTTACTATGGCTACCCATATCGAATTTATGCCCAACCTATCTTAATAATTTTACAATTGTTCTCGAAGTTTCATGTTCGTTCCAAAATTACATTTATCATCATCAGGAATGTTATTGCTGATCTTGGCCTGGCACATGTGTCACATTTTTCAAACCCCTAATGTCCGTTTTGTTTTGAAACCAGGTGGTTGTTTCGGTAATTTAGTCATGAGGATCACGCTGTTGCTGTGAGGAATCACCTACTTCTTCTTTATGTACCCTGTCCTCCAAGAATTTTGGCAACTAGTGCCAAGACCGATTCACAGCTGGAGTTTCTTCAGTCATGATGTCTTCCAATGGCTTAAACTCCGTAACCAATGATCTTTTCCTGTATTATCCGATGTAGTTTTGAGTATCTTGACCTGTTTATTCACCAAAGTTAACACATTGGCATTGGTCCTCTGAACAGTCTATGGAATTTTCAGTATCCTTTTGTACGCCTATATTTTGAATGCTTGGAGTGTTTTGGCAGAACAAAGTAGAACAAATATAGAACCAACAAAGTCTTAGCCTTTCAAATACACATTCTAATATCAATCTTGATTTGATCAAGCTTATTGATATGTTATAACAATACCTGGTGATAAAAATTACACATTCTCTCGATTTCTTTGTCATGTTGTTTGATACGACTTTCTAACTGGTCTATAAAAACAGCATGGCCATCGCCTTCATATATTGATCTAAAAGCTGGTCCCCAGTAATCATCGATGCCTTCTATTTCCTGAAATAAATAAATAATACATTAAGTACATATTTTAAATACTAAACTATACTTATAAAAATACAAAATTAATTCAAATGTTTGGTTTTTAATTTTGTAAGGGCATTCTGGAATCTTACAAAGCATTTATATTTGTGTTACAGCAAGTAGAAAGCGAATCTACTAGCTGCTGCAACAAAATTTATGTTATGGACGTGGATGGCTTGGGTGATGTCTTCTTGATGTAAGAATGTTGATGATTTAACAAACTCATCAGCAAAACGAATAGGATGAGTGCTATGGAGTAAGATGGATACCACACGCGTTGATCGAATACAACAAAAACTAGTGACGACACAGGAAAGCTATATCAGCCGTCATCATCAATATTTGCAGTAAAAGGATTTTTTATCCAGTCATATTTCTTCAAGTTAAAAATATCTTTAAATCGTTTTATATCCAATTTAAGTTCATTAAGGTGGCTACTGAATCATTTAATCTTCTCTGGAATTACATCATCTTTCATAGATGTACCGACATAACAAAACTTCTACCGTTTACAATGCAAGGGTGTTAGGAAACAAGTTGACGACAATTAGCGTATAAACAAGATACACTAATTTATTGTATAATATTTTTACAAATAAAGGTTATTATTAGTATAGAGAAGAAACTTATTATACCCATTTTATCTTTATGTAATCTTGAGATATGTCACAGATAACAGTAAAATAATTTGTATATTGAATAAAAAATAAATAGCTATGAGGGTAGTCCTAGAAGTGCCCGATCTGATGAATAGATAGCGATTGTTGTTAAAAAAATACTATGGTAGAAATGATCTACCTTATAAAGCTTAAGTTTTAAATTTGAACACATTACGTTGTTTAGTATTTGTTTGATAGTCATCAATAGTAAACATTCTCAGTTGATTTACAAATATACAATACATTTATTTGAAAGGTTTCAGTCCAACCAATATCGAAGACGAGTTAGATTATACTCTGGAGTAGTCTGAGCCTTCTGAGTCGACCAAATGAGGTGATCACGCTAAAAATGGTGAAGAAAATCCACAAAATGGTATTGGATAACCGTCGACAGAAAGTATGCGAGCTAGCAGACATGGTAGGCATTTCAAAACGTGCTATATATCGCATATTGACTAAAAATATGGACATGAGGTAGCTGTGCTCAAGATGGGTAACACGTTTGCTCGCAATGGAACAAAAACAGCGTGAAGATGTTTCAATTAAGTGTTTGTCAATGTTTCACAGCAATAAAGCCGAGTTTTAGGGTTGATTCATAACCATGGGTCTATCAATTCACATCTGAACAGTCAAAACCAATAAAACAATGGACTGAAAGAGGAGAATTGGCTCCAAAGAAGGCGAAGACAGTTCCATCTGTAATCAGGGTCATAGTGTCAGTTTTTGGAATGCGTATGGGATATTTGTTTTGATTGTCTACAAAAAGGAAAAATAATCAACGATGAACGAACTTATTGCACATTTGAGTAATGAAATAAAGAAAAAATGACAGTATTTGACTAAAAAGTATTGTTTCATCAAGACAATGCACACGTCCATTATCGTAGTGGACAAAATCAATGAGTTAAAGTTCGAATTACTTCCTCATGCACCCTATCCACCAGAATTAACCCACTCAGATTAAATAGTGTTTAGAAGGTATTGAACATTGCTGAAAAAAATGTATATATCTGAAAGGAAACAATTTTGAGAAATTACAATATGTTTTTCAAAACTTTTTGTGGGTTTTTATTAGGCCGGGTATTTCTGGGACTACCTGATTTTAATTGATCCACATGACATGCATAAAGTGTCGAGTGCGCGCCGAATGAAGATGCATTATATATGCGATATTCAATACCAATGATAAATGAATGGTACAAATTGAATTAATCAAGTGCGGGCTCCGATCACTTAACCAAATTAAATGATCACCACAATAATAAATCTGCTGTGCATTGCCTTTTTAATAATTTTGATCTCATTGAACTCGGTCTATAGGCGGATTTCAATACGTATAGTCATCGTGTTATCGTATTCATACGGGATGTTATATCATTCTATGAGCTATTCCTCGACTCAATTTAATACATTTGCAAAAACAAGCTCGACTAACCCAGCATCGTTTGATGTGCCGACTCTATTCTAATCAGCAATTAAACATATTCATTGTTGATGATTTGATATAGGATTCCTTTTTGACAATTGATCTGGGATGCATTTTTCAGCTTATCAGACATGCAAAGCGACGGAAAGACAGTCTAGAAATTTTTGTTGTGGTCGATTCGGCAAATATATAAAGATATAGATTTCCAAAAACAAATTAGGTACAAATTTGCAAACAAACACACAAAAACAGTACAAAAAAACCAAAGCAATATCGCCACAGTGTCGAAAACGATTTAGATGGATAACTACATAAGAATTTACACAATTACTATCTTAATATATATAATAGAGCTATAGGCGAAGAATGAGGTGAAAAATTAAGCATCAAAGTAGTTTATTAGCTACAGTTTTAAAATAATCAGTGTGAATCAGGAAGACCTGGACGATCAATTTCAGTAATGAAATTCCTATGACAAAATATGAACTTCGATCGAATGATTTTATCTTTTTAAAAACTTACTTGAATCGTGGTGTTGGTCATGATGAAGATTGAACAATCGTAAATAAATCTTTACATTGAATACTTCATCACGAGCAATACGACACTAATGACTTGCCCGCAGCCGATTTAAGTCGACCATGAAGCTTAGACGTCACCCGCAAACTGGTATTGATTTGCGCCAACGTTTTTTTTATAAACGCGGACGTATAAAATTATAAATACGCTTTAAATGCGGCCGGCTCATTATAACAATATATATTGGTTATATTAAATAGTATTTAGATTTATTTTAATCGTCAATCGATGACACAGCGATTCATTTGATTTAATAAAATATAAATGCGTTTTAATTTTTTTTGAGATTCCAAAGTGAAAAACATAAATATTTTTAATTTAATCCGTTGATGTTTGTGTAATAGTTATAGTTATGATATAAAAGGGATATAATATTGTTTTGTATCATAATTATCCTTATAATTGAATCATTTCCTGCGCCTTCTCAAAGAAGTATGCAATTAATTTATATTATCAAGTACATTGCATTATTTGTTGTTGTTGGAGTTTTTGTGGTTTTATCGATTAGGACAAGTTAAAAACTTTCGGTGTATATTTAGGTGTAATGATGGTAATATTGAAAAGAGCATTTCGGCGTTAATTCTATATTTGAATGTTAAAATTGCTATCTAAGATCTTTTTCCTCAATATTGGTTTTTAAAGTCCAGATCTTTTATTATTTAAATAATTTAATAATATTTCATCTGCTTTTATCTGTTTTTTTTTTATCCATCAATACCTATTTCTTACATTTTATATGGAACAATATTTCTTGTTTATCTGTCCATATTGAATTTATTCCATTTTTTTCTTTCATTTAAGTCTAAATAGTTGTTTATTCAAATTAAAATCAATGAGGTTTAAGTTTTATTAGACAAATAATGTGCATTTAAATTTTGCATATGAAATGTCCGTTAAAGATTTTAAATTATTCCTATAAAATAAGAGGTGCTTAAAATGCACAGTATTTGAGATGCATCCTAAAATATATATTATTTAACAAGGACCTCAATAAGGACATCTTCTCTGAGAGCTCAAGTTATACGATTTTTGGGCTGGCAACACATTACATGCTTTCTTTATTTTACTTGAATACAGACAGTCGGGGTAGAGACACGTATCAGCGGGCCTGAACACGTGGTTTCCGAAGTTTAATTTCTTGAATTAAATTTTGATACATGGCTAGACTCATCAACTTTCAATTTAAGCGACGTTAATCAAGATTTAATTTGTATTTGGCGAGTTTAACAGTGCTTTATCAATTTCCAAGACGGAAGAGTTCGCATAAGGTATTTACATTTTCGATTAAAATTGCATCATCTTCAGCTGCAACTGAAAAAAATGACCATATTCGAGCATGAGGCTTACTAAAATGCGCGATTTTTCGGATAAATACGATCGGTGTTAATGTTTTCATTCATACTCGATAGATCATACAGATTCAGTTCAAATTTCGCGTTAACACTTTATTCGATCGTATTCTGAAATCGACGAATTTAGTCGTCGATTGGATGCGTTTTCATGAAATACTTAGCACATGGTAAAATTGCATCATTCAGTTAATAGTTTGTTGGCCAGACTATTGATGAATTTTTGAAGAGTTGCAATATTAATATTTTTTAAAAATATTTTTTAGAATTTATGTTTTGTATCAATTTTGTTATTGCATAGATTGCAATAGCTTATGAAATTTCATCATACAAAATATTTTGATGCTATACGATAATATTTTTTAAGATTGATGATGTAATTATTTTGTATGAAAAATACCGCGAAAACTAAATCAAGGATCCAGATAGATGGAAATTTCTTTGGAACTGGAATGGAAATGAGTGAAAATCATTTCTACAATTGAACAGTGATCACGATGAATTTACTAACATTCTATACTTCTGAAGGATCTGAAGGAACAGTGATCACGATGAATTTACTAACATTCTATACTTCTGAAGGATCTTCCAATAAGGACGCTCAATTTCTAAATGTGAATGAAACATACTGTATGTGAGACATATGCTCGATTTTAATTTTACTTGAAAGAATATTTTATGGCATTAAATATGGAATATAACGTCGTTCAAATATCTGCCATGGTTCTGTTTGGTGATTTAATTTTTGACGACTTAAATCTGGCTGAATTTGCTGGATGGCGTTCGTTATGTTGACTTTGAGGGCATTGTTTGCGGTTTATACGCATAGAACAGCGATTTAATATAGCCCCAGAGGAAGAAGTATAAAGACATTAAATCGCACGTGATAACCATACCCTCAAATCGCTCGTGCAGAATGTCCATCGTGGCATGCGCTGTGTGATACCGTCGTTGGTATCCACATCTATTGGTATCGTCTCAAATCAGACAATTTTACTTGTTCACACATGCATTCGGAAAATATGATTTATTCGATTTGATGATGATTGTTAAACGCTATAACCTTCCATAGTGATTTGCCATGCAATACTGAATAATTTGCAATAAATTTGACAGATGTTGCTTTAACGTCATAGCCGCTACTACCTAATGAACTTCAAGTGCTCTTATTGAAAGACCCTGTTGATATCGAAAATGCCTTCTAGTCAAAAAAGTACTGCAAGGATTTAACCTGTTAAATGCCAACGACGCACCGGCGCGTCGCATTTGTATGCGCTCGTTACTCTCTGGCAGTTAAAAGGTTAAATAAGTGGTTATCAGGAGGAACAGGGTAGAGTGATTATGGTGAATGATTATTCATATTCCGTTAATTTGAATTGATTGATTGCCCGAAACATTAGTCGCCCAAGATGGGGAGTACACCTCTCTTTGGCGACAATTCGAGGGTTGTTGGATTTGATCAATTATACAACAAATTATATCTGTTCAAGTTGGTCAATCGTCCATTAACAAACATTTACTCCGTAATTAAGATAAGGATATCATTTTAAAACGAGTTTTGTGTAAAGTCAACATAAGTTTATTTGTGTTATATTAATTATCTAAACAAACATTGATCAATAATATAACAGAGATGATAAATGAAGACGTCACAGTCTTCCATTTCGATCATGTTTTGTCTATTGTACAATTCGATCTAGCCGGAAATATTTGAGGATTTTGTGCGAAATTGTAAAAATAACGAACACACAATTGCATTTATGCATAGATTCGATGCATCCTGGCGTTAGTATGGATTCACACCGTCATGTCTTCAGTGCACTCCTCCCATATGACGCAAGTCATGCAATTTATACAGATTATTAAATCTATTATATATTTATAGCGCATTTTGCATTGAGTATTTATTCAGTGATGTTAAATTATGCTAGAAACGGAGAAGGATAATTAGCTTCTTAAGTAGTTCGGTGTTACAAGCGTCTATAGCCGCAAAACCCATAATTTAAAAAAATATTTGGCGCACCCCCACTATTGTGAGTAATATGTATTTGTTCATACTATTAATCGTAAAGTAACATATCAGGGGTTGATTTATCATGTCCTGCGTTACCTTCGGCGCTGTGGCAGTTGCCGATTGTCGCGTTGTTCGGCCGCACTGGGTGGACACTCGGCGCACGAGGCGCTCCGTAACATTAGCTTCGCTGACGATAAACGACCGATATATCGGACGGATAAAGTATTTACAGTGAAAATTTTGGTCCACACAACATTAAATTATTTTCATTTAAATTTTAACATGAAAATATTTTAATGAATAAAATCACATGCAAACGGCTCCAAGTGATCCGGTAGTATTTTTGTTCTAGGTGTGTGATTCATGTGTACTGTTTTAGTTACTCCCACAATGTATCGTAGATATTTCATTACATTCTTCTTAGATCTCCGACTGCTTTCAGATTCTTTCGGAATTCATTGTTCGTGCCAATAATTTTGTTTCTTATGGTTCTTGAATGAAATATCACGTTGAATCTTATCGAAATGTGTTATTCATATGCTCACCTTTTTGGTACTTAAAACAACTTGGTTGTACAAATCAGCATGATTGTATCGAATGCTCTTAACAAGCATAAACGCTTGTGAACTCTGTATATAATATAGCTTTTAATTAAATTTAATCAATACAAAAGTAAAAAATTAGCCTGGATAGGTTTCTTAAGATGATTTGCCCAGTTTACTGAGAAACGCCCATATATCTTGCATTTCTCTGGTGAAGAGATTCAATCGCAAATTTAACAACCGTCGATTATTAACCTATTACATAATTAGTGTGTTCCAATACAGTAAGCAAATGAGCAGTGTGGATCTTGGAATCGTTATTGAAAAACCTGTTGGCTTGACAGTCTGTCAATTATTTGTTTTAAGACAATTGCAACAGATATTGATATGCACTCGACAACGTCTGGTATCTTAGACACTATTGATGTAGACACATCAAATATATGCTCAAAATAGTAGCATATGTGCAAAATTGGCCCATAACTAAAACTTGCTCGTAGCCAATTCGTATACCATGGAATAGCTTAAACACCCCTGCCTAATACCATAAGACACATGCTTCATAGCAAAAATGTCGGTAACATCCATCTGCTGATTTGGACAAAGATTATATTAATGGTTTCCGGCAGTCTAAATATTTTTTGCTCTTCTTAGTAATTCGATATTCTATGGAGCTTTCGTTTGAACGTTGTTTATCTACTTTTGTCAGGTTTCCTCAAGCTCCAGTATTTTATTTCAACACACAACAAAACTCATTTTTTGTCATGTATACAAGTAGACATACAACAACGTGCCGCATCGACAGTCTAAAGTGAAAGTGGTGCAAACAGGCGTTGGTATTGAACTATTGGCGGTGCATTTGGGTCTCGTTTTTTTTTTTGTTGTCGCAAATCTCCAATCACACGCTAAAAACTAGTTTTTGGCCAGTTCGTATGAAGAGTGGATGACGAAACTTAATAATCTGGTGAGTCAGCATGATATCGCGTTTCCACTAACAATCGTTACTGCCGTACTCACCCCAATCCACCCTACAGAAGATGGGGTTGCGGGGTGGCCATTTGGCGCGACTGTATTACGTCCAGAATTCGTCGCGTCCACGTGGAAAAAAACGCACGCACACCCCAGAACCTACTACCCTAGTAAAACCCAATTGATTCATACTCGCCTTGGAATTTAGATCACTACATTACTACGCCTGATCACATTTTTGCGGCTTAAAAATCAATAGAGCCCGAAATAAGTATGATCGCTATATTTCGGCGATATTTACAATGGTCATCTTGAGACTTCCTCAGTGCTGGACGCCAATATATCTTTTTTGACGCTATTCTTCTTTAATTCTTAAAAAAAATCGATGTTAAACTATGATCGAACGATCTTACGTTTTTTATTATCTCTTTGATCTTATTGATTATACGTACAAGCGTTAAAGCTTGCTAAAAGTTGAGGCCTACCCGAAGAGCTATGGAGCGTGATATGCCGGGAGTAATGGCATCGTAAAAGCAAAGATGAAAGATTGACATGGTTTTGAATGCAAAGCGTTTGGATGTGGCAATTCGAATGGACGAGACTCGTGTCGCGGAATGGAATTAGACAGATGAAATCATTACTAATATGTGTGTATGGAATTAGAAAGAGGCTTAAAAATCCATCAGGCTGAGGAAAATAAAATAAGATTCACGATAGAAATTATTCTTCTTAGCTGCTAAAAAAAGTTTTTCCCTCCCATTTGTTAACGAAAATTATTAGCTAAAATGTACTGTGTATTGTGTAATATATAATAAAATAGGGAGTTTTTTTTGCGACGCATGCGCGTAACGTCTATGATTTATGCGACGGACACATTATAAACGATTCTCCCTCTCTTTCTGATTGACTGTCGCTTGGAGTTTCAATTTTCGTGGCGTTCAAACCAATTTGTCCTGCAGCATCCATGCGAATTTCATTTTAAAAAAATCAATGAAATACATTTATATGTTAACTACGTAATACGTGATTTCTAAAAATGCCGTGTACTGCGAAATATCGGACTGCTTCAAAAACTGGGATAGATTCCAAATTTATAAAAAACTATAAAATGTTATAGTCATTTTATATCTTAAAAAAGATTGTTGGCCGATACCGAGTGCGATTTTGGGATTTAATTGGGATTTTACTGTGCATCGTTTTGGTTTAATGAAGCTTCCTATTTTTGTGAATGCTTGCATCTTCATTATACTTTATCGTTTTGATTAGGCGAAGAAATTTGATGAGTTCGAGTTTTATGATCCCACATTTTCAGAGACTGCAGTTGGTCTGCTTCTCCGATCCGAGTTAATATTGAAGGCCTGAATTAATTTATTGCATTTGCATATTAATTTGCGAATAGTTTAACGACTCGAATGCGTCGTTCTAATTTTAATGCATTTAATCCCATGATCGCTTGAGTAATTCAAGCAATTGACCGATACGCTGTTCGCTTTTTGATGCACAAGCTAATTTAACCGAGTTCTGGTGAAAATTCCGCAATGCCGTATTTGCCAATTTCCAGGGAGTCAATTTATTTGTGTTTTTCTCTGCAATTTAAAGTTGTAGATTTTTTGTCATTTCTGTCAATTTAATAATTGTATCATACGAAAAGTCGATTTCATGCATGTTTTCATTTTGCATTTGTTAACGGAAATTGTAAGTTAAAATATTGTGCTGTGTGTTGTGTAGTATATAATAAAATAGATGCGCTCCTCTATGATGCATGGGACGGACACAGTACAAACGATTCTCCCTCTTTTCCAGACCAACGGGCGGTTGAAGTTTCACTTTTCGTGATATTCAAGCCTATTTATCTTGATCCAATAGATGAAGTTTCCACTGGATCTTCCTTTATTTACCTACCTAAAAACACAAAAAAACCAGTTTCCCAGTTCAATAACTTCGATATCCTGTTTACAGTAAGAACCGTCGAGTTCCTCTTCTCGCCTTCTTCTCTACCGACGCCACTTTTTAATTGCTGACAAATATTTTACCACCTTTTTTTCAAGTTTGAAAAGAAAATAATCCAAGGGGACTAAATCTGGTGAATAGGGTGCATGAGGAAGGTATTCAAACTGTAACTCATGATGAAACAATACTTTTTAGTCAAATACTGTCATTTTTTCTTTATTTCATAACTCAAATGTGCAATAAGTTCATCGTTGATTGTTTTTCCTTTTTTGTAAATAATCAAAACAAATATCCCATACGCATTCAAAAAATTGACACTATCACCCTGATTACAGATGGAACTGTCTTCGCCTTCTTTGGAGCCGATTCTCCCCTTTCAGTCCATTGTTTTATTGGTTTTGACTGTTCAGATGTGAATTGATAGACCCATGGTTATGAATCAACCCTAAAACTCGGCTTTATTGCTGTGAAACATTGACAAACACTTCATTGAAACATCTTCACGCTGTTTTTGTTCCATTGCGAGCAAACGTGGCACCCATCTTGAGCACAGCTAGCTCATGTCCATATTTTTAGGTAATATGCGATATATAGCACATTTTGAAATGCCTACCATGTCTGCTAGCTCGCATACTTTCTGTCGACGGTTATCCAATACCATTTTGTGGATTTTCTTCACCATTTTTAGCGCGATCACTTCATTTGGTCGACTCAGGAGGCTCAGACTCCCCCAGAGTATAATCTAGCTCGTCTTCGATACTGGTTGGACTGAAACCTTTCAAATAAATGTATTGTATATTTGTAAATTCACTGAGAATGTTTACAATTGATGACTATCAAACAAATACTAAACAACGTAATATTAGCTTTATAAGGTAGATCATTTCAACCATAGTATTTTTTTTTAACAACAATCACTTCTTATCATCAGATCGGGCACTTCTGGGACTTCCCTCGTATTAAAATAATGTAACATGTATCTGCTTATTGATTTGTAGTATGAAAATATTGTTGTGTCAATTTGATGGTCTTCCTGCGTTACAGAGGGCATTTTACCCACTGACCATCAACGTTGCGCCAACAAATATTTTAAAACGAAACGCATTCAGTATAACGTAAGCTAATTACATCGGACAATATGTGTTCGTATTGGAAGCTTGAACAGCACTGGGTGAAGTTTTTTTATGCAAACGTGCCAAAAAAAGAAGAAATAGTAGTAACTGACCTTAGAAGAGACTGCGGACCGGTTAACGGTAATATACCAAAGCATCGACCACGTTGTCGATTCTGAATTGCAAATTAGCATCACAATGTGCTACAAGTTTATATTACGTATTCATATCTGAATTTCACGGACGACTTTCAAATTTTTAATTATATTACAAATAGAATTAATTCAAACTCTCGTGGCTCAAGCGTCGTTTATTTTACTCTGGGAATGGGGATGCTTTCATTGGGGGCTAATTTATTAATATAAGTGAATCGAAGATTGGCATCGTATCAAATACGATCCGAACAGCTTCTGGCTTTTTCAATGACCACTCGTTGCTCCAAATTCCTGATAGTTTTTATATTCCTGGATCTTATTTATCTGAGATGAAGTTCTGGTCACATGATTGCGTTTATAAATTTGTTCAAAGCTCCCTGTAATTAATTAACCCTTTCAATGGCCAATATTTCAATCGATCGTGTCGCTTTTTTGCATTACAATCATGAATGAATATCGACGGGCGGCTTTCGATTTGTCGCAATAACGGCAAGTTGTTAACTGTGTGCATAATGTAGTTTTGTTTATCGACACATGCTTAACCCTACTAATGACGAACGCTCTAAAATTTTGAGCATGTCTTCGTGATACATTGAACTAAATAAATATGAAATGTGGATATTCAATGGGCTTGATGGAAATAAATAAATTATCGCAAAATCGTGCAAAAGTTCCTCAACAAAGTCGAGCGTGTGTGAGAGGTTTACGTAATTGCTTTTTTTTATTACCTCCTGCCGGAGTGATATGGTGTTTGTACAAAGAATCTCATACATTATTTTTTTGCTATGATATATTATGTTTGCACAAATCAAAATGTGTTACGATCATGATGGATTTGAGTCTTTCAACGAGGACGCTCGATTTTAAAACGCAAATAAAGCAAGCTGTATATAAGATATCCACTCGGTTTTATTTTCATTTAAAAGTATATTTTATGGCATTGTTGTGAAATACAATATCATTCAAATCTCCACCGCGACATAAGTTTTACATCTACATAGTCATGTTAATATGTCGATAATCACAACGAGGCATAACAAAGAAACTTGATTCAGCCTCTGTATGCCATCAATGGATGTGTTAATCACTTATTAATTTTTCACCTCTGTATCGCCAGTCAATAACTTAGATAAAAGGTTATTTTTGAAACAACGACATATGTAGTATGTATGTATCTCGTTTGATATTCTCACTAATTGACGCATTCGTTTCTTGTGTGCCATTTTATTATTAATTTTTGCCGGTCCTATGTCTCACTGTTTTTTGAGACATTGATTTTGTTACGATGTTATTGATATTTCATAAAATTATTTAAAAAGACATGAAATATAAACACAATAAAATATATTCAGATACAACGTAAAACGTACCATCGCGTCAAATACAATATCGACGTCTATAAATCGCCGCGCCGCACTTTTAGCGGAAATTTCTTGCAAAACATTGTTATCTGCTTAATTGATATATATTTTTGCGATTTACATGTGTAACCCACGACCCGTACCAATAATCTGATGGGCAATATCCGGAGATTGGCGTATCGTTTCAGTTCAATGATTTTTATTTGAGTACCTTTTGGAGTATGTGGTCGAACATATTGGAGCTAGGAATTATTTTTATGCGTTTTTTAGCCGGGATAGATCGCAATGAAGCTTTTTAATAATTTATGTCCCTGCAATCCATCAGGCGGATAGGGATCCTTTTTTGCTGCAGGTTTAGGCTTGGGTGGGTTTTAGTACCTGATCTTTTTTTTTGCATCCTTGGTTCGAATACAACGACCGTATTATGTTTTAAAGTGATTTTTGCTTTCAATTTCAAAAGCTCTATTTCATTCGTCCAAGTTAGTCATTTTTAAAACTTTTTTGATTATAAAACCATGTCTATTCGCTTGGGACATATCTCGATCCAATTTTTAGATATTTGTGGGCACCGTAGGGTTAATTGGATGGAATCATATTACGTGCTGGGTAAATAACAGCGGTCAAGAATCGATACCCAAAGTACCAACAACCATACCTACGGTTTATTTGACGATAGAATTTTTGTATGTATTTGGATCGGAACTTCAAAACAGAATGTATTCATATACGTAAGAAGATTTTGTATAATGAAGACTCTCAAGACGTGTAAAAGACATTCTTCGGAATTGATTACAAACGATGTGCGTTTCTCTTCCTTTATTTTTGGATCTCTGGATTGAGCGAACATAGCCCTAAATATAAATGCTCTAATATTATCTGGCTCATTCCTAGCAAACTTCAATACATTTCCTAAGCTAAATTCGCAAACGGAAGTCCAATTCACTAACCATATTTAGTCAGGTTAAATCTAAGTAATAATGTATACTTTTTCATACAATATTGGCCTGAGACGAGTCGCTCAGTTTATTGAGGAATGCCCATGCTAAATATACTTAAAATAACACGTTTGAATTGGATCGTTGTTCAGGTAAATCAGTACGGGGAAAATCTTCAAATATAATAATGGCATCAACCCTGTAAGTTAAAGCACCGTGAGGTAACAATAGTACGTAATCATCAACGACGTGTATAACGAAACGGCGTATCGATTTTTCGATAAGCCTTAAATTCCTTCCATTTTATTCCTACTGCATCATCAGTGCATCGTTTGAATTGTGAATGAAGTGTGGTGTCTAAGAAGGAATGCTCGTGCATTTGCTCCGAGTGATTTATTCAATGTATCATAGGGAGTATGCACGCACATGTGGCGCGCGCTTATTTTAAATGCCGTTAGCTACCGTATTGAGCACCAAAGATGGTCCTATGTGAGACGCCATTATGGGTCCCAAATGCATCTGACTAAATTCACGATAGTGATTTAAGTAATTGCGAGCTGAAATTTGGGTTGATAACAATATTATCTGAAGTATTGATCAAACAGGAGGACCTAAATTAAATATTATCAGATGAATGTAATCAAACAAATTCCGGTTTTTATTCCGATAAAGAACGGTTTTATCAGTTTTCAGTTCAGTTCCGGTTCGAAGTCGTTGTCAATTTTTATGTCGATCTTGGCGATCAATTAACGACTTGATGATCGTCGCCTGTTGTATGGTTTCCATCTTTTTTCGTTCAGCATATCCAACTAACGACGAAAAACGAAATTACTTTGTTTGGCACCTTTTATATAGTTTTTTTTGCTAGTGCTTGTTCGTTTGCAATTTTTATGGGGGAATATAGATTGGGGTTCCATTCTTTGTTGTATATATTATTTACAAAAGATTTTGTCTTTGTGTGTTGAATTTCAGTACCTACCAATTTACGAGATCGATGTCTCAATATTCAAATTCAGCCTGATTTTCTGGTTTTGAAAAAAATAAATACTGAGGTGATTAATGATTCTGGGCAGTGCTAAAGAGTGATTTATAATGAATTTTTAAATAGATCATTACGGCGAAATGAACGAAAATGAATACCATCGACCACGTCTGTTCGTATAACCACCCCTGATCGAAAAGAATTCCATTTGTTATCCAGGACTGTGCAGGATGAAGGTATTGCTTCGGGTTTACCTGCTTTTAACAAAGGATACACTCGGAAATTACCATTATTATCGTCCCTTGAGTCGTTTATCCTGAATTTCCAGTATTTTTGGTTACGGACTTGAACCAACTTCAAATATGTTTGTGTTTTATCAAACACACTCGAGATTTGTAAGAAATGTGGCACTGGTAAAGTTTGTACATAACTTAAGCATTATTTATGTAATACGTTCCGACAAATAAAAAATCATCCTAATGCAACGCCTAGATATCAGCACTATATAATGTTTACACGTGACATCTTTTCAAATGATATAAGCCATTTTGTTTTAGTAGAAGGTAGTAACAACTTCAATCATGGACAGATAATTTTTAAATCGAGTTTTAAATCATTTAAAAACGGCTGCAAACGCTGCGACAGTTGATATAGCAAGCCTTTGTATGATTAAATCAGGATAACTATTTATTGATACGCAAATCCCTGGGGATTGACTTGTCGGTGATATTGCATGATCTCTTAATTTCGTGCTTAAATTTGTTGCCAGATGGCTTCCAATACCGTTGAAACTCACCTTCATCATGACCCAGTTCATACACAACATTGACATGTTAATTATTATCATTTTGAACGTTTTTATCAAAAGTGTATGTACGTACTATAAAAAAACAAGCCGAAAAAAAACATTTCAACATGATATAAATTGATCTGCCAAATGTCATTGACGTCGTGACACTGGACGACGGCAAAACATTAAATCACTGATTAGAAAAAATACACGAAAAGTTGTATTTCATTTTTATTGCGAAATCTATAATCTTGCGTGTTGAATTTATTACCTTATGAAGCGCTTTAGTTTATCTAGAGCAGTGAAACCCAAACATGAAACCAAAAATATTAGAACCCTACGTTGTCTTCGTCGCTGCGGCAGTTGCCGATTGCCGCGTCGTTCAGCTGTAGAAATCGCGCTGGGTGTTCATTCGGAGTACGTCATACACCTTCAAGTTCAAAATATCTTCAAATCGTTTTTCTATATACATTTTAAATCCAATAAGGTGGCTAATGAATCATAGATGTAACTACACGTTAAAACCCTTACCGCTCACCATGAAAGCTTGAACGCCCATTAGTGGCCTATTTACATATTTATATCATTGCTTTATGCTTTAAGGAGTGGAAGCCCACGCAAAGTCGTTTGTCGCGAAAGAAAGGTCGCGAGGAGACTTCCGCTTTATTGCTTTTGCCAAAATTTAAATCAACTCACTTTTACCTGTTCAATGACGCAAAGTGAACAAAAGCTCTTGGCAAGCAAATAATGAGTTTCTTTGGCCATTAATGCAATAATGACCAGCAGTTTAGCCAAATGCCGAGTGAGTGATTTATTTCAAATAACGGAAACATCTTTCAGAATCGATTTTAATCTTGGCTACGATAATAGCACACCTATTTATTGTGATTGGCTTATGTGTAAACTGTATTGCTGCTCATTTTTACCCTGTAATTTTATCGCTTTTGGCGCAAATCATCCCACGGCCGGATTAATCATTATGCCCGTTATCATTTCTGGTTTTAGATAGAAATAGAAGTACGACATTGAAAATTAAACGCGGTAGAGAGCTACACACCACGCGTGCAAGCATATCTGGATCGCTCGAGTGCACATTCAACATGTGAGTGCACACTCGTCAAAGGGTTAACGGAGGCGTCAGTGTGACCCTTAAGTTAAATATTTGGAGACATCTGGTTTAAACCTATTTAATCGTTTTTATTATAGTATCAGACCCACTGAAAGGTTGTTAGACTTGTAGGTTGAAGACTCGCTGCATATTATTGGCTTTGACAAACTGAACACGAGTTATTTGTTTAGCTTTTAAAATTGACACGCCTCAAGATATATTATCATGAACGATTGAAAAGCAATAAAAGAAGAGAATGATTAATGTGACACTTGACACAAAAAGGTTGCATATCAATGATTTATAAACTTGTGAGCAGACGTTCCAATGCCGTTATATCAATAAATTTGATTTTACCTTTTGTGTGAAAAATCTTTATTTAACACTTTACCGACCGCACAGAGCTGAATAAACGTACCCCGATTATCATAAAATTTTCAGAAAAAATATAGACATTCATCAATTTAACACTTTATAGTCCGCGCGTGATGTAACTTGAGCTTGAAAAAAATGTTTTACGAACTCGATATAGATTTAAATTTCTTTCTAGGCATGATAGTACACACACATGTCATCCGTCGTCAAATTATATTAAAAAAGTATTACAAATACTTTGTATTGTAAATGCACAATACAAATTTAATGTTTGAACGATGAACGTTGCCCTTATATTTTGATTGTGTTGTCCATACAATTCATACCAAAAAGTATCACTTTTTGCATTTTATAACGCTGATGCTCGCATTACACATTGAAAACGACCGTTATGTTTATATATATCGATGCAATAAACTCTTTCGTAGACACCATTAAAATTTTATCAGTACGGCCTTCTCTGAAGAACCTAACCCACTTCGTGATGTGTTGTCGACTCGTCACATCATTAACTTCCGATGGATATTCGTGGCGGTGTTAAAGTAAAAAAAATAGAAAACCGCGTGGATCTCGGGATGGGAGGTGGCGGGAGCGCGCGACGTCTTCTTCATCGGAAGAATTTCCTGCGACTGAGCAAAATGGCCGATGAACAACACGTGGGATCAAGCAAACTTGCCTTTGTTTCCAGAATCTAGATGATCCTCGTATATTTTTAAAAGTGTAGATATGTTTCAATGTGCAAAAAAAGTATTATTTTTAAGTTATTGGTCGTAATTTAAAACTATCAACAACTTTATATGATCTTTGATTGGCTATATTAACTCTTTCGCGACGGGATGAATTCGTAAAAAAATCAAAATTTACTATGAAATCAAATCATTAAATCCTTCTATTGGCATCTAAGTCCCCTGTCGCGAAAGAGTTAACCCTATCAGACCGGAAATCGTGAGACAGAGATAGGCGTCTTGCGTCTTATCATATATGTACTCGCTAGCAAGCATGGCGTAAAGTTGCCCCTACACGTCTAAACATTCTCAATATATTTTTTTATAGAAATTCGTAAATGTTCATATGTATGTACATACTATTAAAAAAATCGTATTGTAAAGAATTTTTTAACCGTCAGAAAATGTAGGTATAATTAATTGAAATCCCTATCGTCGGATAACCTAAACTTTTTCGTTAGTGAGCAAATTTAAAATCGATGAAGTCGTTGATGTCATAATCGCTTTACACCGATTACTTTCTGTCAGCTCCTAATTAGCGTAAGACAATCTTCAATTCGAGGCAGAGCCACTTGTCATGAACACTTGTCATTTCTTTACATAAACAATGCACAAAAAAACAATTCAAGTGCTCCTCCTTTAGAAGGAAATGATAATTGGACAAAGACTCATTCAACACGCAGCGAAGAACAGCAAGCAGTTAAATAAACAAACATTCTCGATAACACACAATATTCGGTCGTTTCTTTGCGTAAACAAATAACACACTTGAAATCGAAATCATTATAAGTGGATAAATTTGGGCTTGACGATCTATACAATCATGCGATGCATATGAAGAAGCTATCCGTCTCAGTCTCCCGAACTGCGCTAAGTTCTCTTTGTCTCTGTCCGCCTCGGAGCTTCAATGCACAAGAGTGCTCTTTCTGAATAGTGAAGGTCAAAACGGATATTTCCGAAAGTACTCACGAAAAGGTTAAGCTCTTTCAACAAAGACAAGACGAATTTCGTTCGTGTTGGCTTGAAAGCAGGCGTTTGTTTTGATAATTAAGATAATCGCATCATTCTTATCGTTGATCAATTTTGTTATTCCCTCTTGACTGCTCTGAAGTGGCGTCATTAGCCGAGTATCATCACTCCTTTGCAAAATCTACTCCTTCAGAAGTAAATGGCAGGATTGCACAGTAACCCTGTTCTTTTATTTTCGCAACACACTAATAGGCAAAAATAGCTAAACAACAAAAAGCAGATACCATGCAAGTTGAACATTAAGAAATATTCTGAAAAAAATGAACGAACACTGTGTGTTATCAACAGTGTTAAGGTTCATTTATTGATCTTGATTTATTATCAATAATTAACGGTATGTTCTCCGGTTTCAAAGGGTTAATCTTAGTATGCATAAATTTATAGCTATAAGTGCATATTTGTTTTGTTCGGCGCAGAAAAAATAATAATGTTCGCTCCGACGGAAATGTGTTAAGAAAGATTATTTTAATAGGGTTTTTCAGGTAGAAGATAATCAACGAGCGATTAACTCATTGCGAATATACCTGAATTTATTTTTATGGTAAAATTTTCTCTGCAATTTGGATTTGAATACGAACCCTTGTGATAAGATTCCAGAAACTAATCCATTATACCAATACCTTTTCAACCTTAATTGAAATAAAATGCGACCACAAATGCGGTTTATGGATACCATATGGATATGGAAAATAAAATTCCAAGCGATACCACATTCCAGGCAAATGTGGTCAATAAGTTTTTGAATTCGGATAAAATATGAAATCAATTAATTTTTCCTTAACACATTGCCGCACTCCTCACTTTTTCCTTACTTATCCGTTACTATTGTAATTTGTAATATAAGGGTTGATCCAAATGTGACGCCTAGGTGTGTAATGATTTCTAGAGTTGTGGCCAAACAAATTTTTGCTGGAAAACAATGGATCTCTCGTTTGTTGTTCAAAGACAATGCAAACGCTATTTAAACAAAATGGTTTATGTCATTTGAAAAGACATCACATGAAAACATTATACAATGGTTTTGGCGTATCCCCGAATTGCGAACAACCGTCTTGTTTTGTGCGTTTCATTGAATCATTTCATTGTACATAGACTCGCCTTCATTTGATATGACGAGGCTGTTTTTCAGCGTGATGTTTTGTCAACGATTGTCGCGTTTCACATCGAAATTAGCATGTTCTCAGCATATAACCATAAAAATAAGTCATATTATGAAAACTTGTTTTTCTCGGAGGATGTTTGTTCGAGAGATCAGAGTACGAATATTTAAGATAAATACGAGGGAGTGCGTGTATGTATTATCATCATCTTGAAGATGAGCATGTTTCAACAACAAGCCGCTCATTATCTTGGCGGTAAAAAAATTGAGCCAAAAAATGTTTATGGAACGACAAAAAGCAGAAATTGTCATTCAGCTGGTTTCGCGTAGAAATTGGAAAACGGCCATCGTAAACAGCTATTGCTATTTTTGAAAAAAATCCGCTATTTTTAGAAAAAGTACGACTGGTTATAAATACATATAAATTTGATTTGCAGGCGAGGTTATTTATTTTTTTCGTTCTCGTTTATTTTTTAAAGTTTATGATTGTTTGTTACCATTGATTTTTGCGATTATTTATAGTATAGATTAGGATCCATACATGACTTGTAAATTTGTTGATGATCGATATTTTGAAGGTGTTTGATCAATTACATAATTTTGTATTCAGTATTTTCCCGGAAAATGAAACATTTTGATATATTGATAACCACGATGGTTTTTTCCCCTTTTCTTGGAATTCAGGAAATTTGAAGCAATTTTATGGAGTATTTCAATAAGGACGGTCAATTTTTAAACATAAATAAAACAAGTTGTGTATGAGATATGTTATAAATTTTTCTTTTATTTGATAGAATATTTTATGGCATTAAATGTGAAATATAACGTCGTTTAAATGTCCGTCGCAGCTTTGCTTGGTGGTACGTATTCGGGATGTCCAATTTTCGATGAATTTGTCGCATAAATCTGGCTGAATTTTCTGAACGGCGTTCATCACGTTGACTTTGAGGGCATCGATTGTTTGCGGTTTTTACGCATAGAACTGCAATTTATGATAGCCACAGACGAAATTTAAAGGCGTTAAATTGCAACATGGCCACAAATCGCTCGTGCGGAATGTCCATCGCGGCATGCGATGTTGATACATAACGCTGCCTGTTTGAACAGCATAAATCAGTTTAGGCCACAAGAAGTTGTTTACCATTGATCCGTAGTGTTTGTCGTTGATGGCTATGGCAATGCCAGAAACGCTTCTCGAACTTAGCACTGATTTTAAAAATAAATTTTGATGTTACTTTAACAACATGGTCGCTACTAAACAACCAAAAATTACACCGTATAATCCTCTTTAAATTACGGGCATAAAACTTCAAGTACTTTTATGACAATTATCATTAATTTATGTTAGTTTGATAGGCGAAACAATAATTGGCAATTTTATTGCCACACCGTATTTTATATAAATCCATACTTCAAATTATGATCTACACAATTTTGCACTTTATATTTAAAGAGTCTAAAATGGATTTTGTGCATTGCTAAAATATGAAGCTGTGTTTGTGTAATATATATTAAAATTGGTGCGCTATTTGCGTAGTGGTAGACACACGCGTAGACACAATGGAATTGGAATGAAATTTGTGTCCAAATGAATTACAGTGGGATCCAGAAAGTGTGAATATAATCTGGATAAAGTCAATTGATTCAAAGCATACGAACATTTTTGCGTCGTTTTCTTTGTATAATTTATTTTTACGAACGCATCAAATGCACAAGGAGAAGCTCTACATGCGCTGTCACTTCGAAAAATCGCGCATTTCCAGCCGATCTTAACATTTTATATCTAAGATCTAAAATGTATCCGTATATGAAATAATTCCAAATTACGTGGATGATATTCGTAATCTGCTAGAATTGTTTGCATAATATTTGAACGGTGTGCACAAATTTTGCACGCTCGCTGTTGTTTGCGCTCGTTTCTTATTTTCATACATTTAGAAGCGAAAAAAACTTATGTAATATGGTACAAGTGCGAAATCGCGATATTTGAATCCGCGCAAATCGGGGAACACGCACTACAGAGTATAGACTTATGATAAAATTTAATAGACACTCGAAACGTTACGACATCTGATTTTTATCGCGAGATTAAGTCTAATTTAGAAAAAAGAAACATTAATGCTTTAGCGCAAATATTAACTCTTTTAGTGCCGGACACTGATATAACGTCGCTGTGAGCATTTACGAAAATTCTCAACGCCGATATTCACATTGCAGCACAACGCATAGAACATTATATAAGACCTTTATTTAATTGATAGCTGAAATCTAAGAGTTGTTACGTAAGGCGTGTTAGGCATTTGCTAAAATAGTATCTCGATTTGACATTTATTTTCGAAGGTGGACAAAAATAATGATTTGAGCATTTGGCAGCCATGACAACCTAAAATATTTATCTATCAATGCCAAAGACGGTTTAAAAAGGTCAAATTGGAATTTTTTCGATTGCTATGGCTGTTGAAAAACAAGCACTGGAGACATTTTTTTAACCTTTTAACTGCTAGTTAATTTGGGAACTTGTTTGTCGTAGCATATGCATGTATCCTGCGAGATCATTTACGGCTTTTGAGCATTTCTTTCAGTATATAACGCCGTTAAAATAGATTGTTTATTTAGGGCTGTCTCAATTCACTAATAATACTAATGAGAGCAGCTTTTTATAAGCTATTCTGACCAATACATCCCAAAATATAAGCCAAATACAAAGTAAAGATTATACATTGGGCAGTCCTGATGATTTCGTTTGAATTTATTTAAAAATATGACGAAAACACCAAGATCCATTAAAATGTGAAAAAAATTTTGGATTCACCAATATGTATCCCCAGCATAATCATTTTTAGGTATTAAAAATATTACATCTACGAAAAAACTTAGCAACTCGCAGAATTAGCAAATTTCATTTTTTATTATTTTTAGTTTTTGGCTATATTTTGCTTATGCTTAAGTGCTATTACAATATTGTGAGTGTTTTTTTTTTTTGCTTAATTTCATGATAAATAAGAGATTGTGCCAAATATGGCCGTGTCAGCCACATATGGCTGACACGGCGGTCAAAGTGTTAAGAACGTACCCATTGTCTATTCGATTATAATTCATGGCATAAATTTGTTTTATTCCATCCAAGCTGAATAATAATTTTCCGAAGAATTGAAGCTGAAAGCGCTTGCTGCTGAAAAGCCGGAAGGTAAAATTTTTGCAATAATAATGGACGTAATTACGCAACTGGTATCTGGGGGAAAAATCGAAGATTTTATTGTAGATATAAATTAGATCAAATTCGACAGCGTAGCAAATATCTACTATCATAGCGTGTATTTTTAAAGTGCACTGTACAAATATTTAATGTATGTACACACAAGCGCACCTTTTTTGCAATTTAATGTTTTTAGCACTTGAAAAGCGATTATCGTGTCGTTTTTAAAGAGGTCAATAATACGTAGCTTATATTTTCAAAAACATTAATAGTAAACAAGATATCGCTCTTAACACATTTCTATCGGGGAATCGCCACGGTCCATTTTTTTTATACAGGCAGAGAAACTTCTTTATTTGAACCTGAAGTCTTTTGTTAGCTAGGTTTAGTAATGATTATCCAGGGACCGTCTTTAAATGTCCTTCTGTAAACGCAGAAAAAATAATTAAACTGATATCTCTGATACTGTTTGTGTTATTGATTTTTTAAATAGGGTAGTTTCCCTGCTGCACCTGTACATGAAAGCATCAAGTCTATTGAAATGATATTTAATTAATTTTGAATGAAATCCTTGTGGTTCACTTTTCGTAAGAAACAAACGTAGGTTTCTTCTTTTATTCAAACTGTTTCCCTGTTTGTTTATAATATGATAAACATCACTAAACCTTGATTTTTACAAGATGTGATAGTGGACTCAAATAATCTTTCATATTTATAAAAACGTGACAAAATCCCTGTCGCTTCCTAAAGTTTGAACGCTTACTGGTGGGCGGTAGGGACCAGGCTGGCTACCACTGGTCTATATCTTAATGCTGACTTATTTAATGAGGCTGCAAATAATAATAATTTATCGATTATGGCAACATAAGAAGAATATACATATATCATAGTCTCCAATATATATAATGCATTATCAGGTCTCGTCTCCATGTCCGGATGTTATACGACTCTATTTTCCAGTGATTAATAGACCTCAATATTCGGTTGTTATATTTACAGCCACCACGTAACACACGTTATATTGTAATGACTTTATGATTCGGCAAACCCACGAGAGCATAAGTTCGTAAAATATATTGCACATCGTTTCCTACTGTTATTTTTGAGCATGCGACAATGCGCGCGCATTCAAATTTTAAGCCTATCGTATCTCATTTTAGATTGCACATGGCGGGTCTTAAAATAATTTGTCTGTGCCGTGGTAAATTTTATCCTACTGTCGAGGATCATCATGTGTTAAGTATGCATTGTGCGTTTTGGGAGATGCTAGTAGCTATTTCTGAAAAAATGTTCGGTTTATAAAAGGCAAATTTGGTCTCTCAAGGGACACTTGAGAACAGCTTTATTTAGTTTCTGATATTTTCATAATTTTTACCGTCTGCAAAGCCATTATAGTCTTCAACAACTAGATCATCCGTCATGCAATTCAGATATGCCTCCTCCTGATTATTTACTGTATATTTTTGACGATGAATTTAAATTTAATGAAGATCTTCTTCCGGATGGAACCAACTATGCACTATGAAATAGGCATTGTTTTTTTACCAATTCCTTCGTTATCATTAAATGTTGTTGATAAGTGAGACCTTCTGGTATAAAAATGTGCATGGTAAGCACGTGTTTGTTTTATTGCTTTACGCTCAAATGTATAATCGTGAAATGAAATAAAAACATTTGAACAGGGACTTGTGTTATCTCACCTGCCGTATCGTGTGTGGTTATAAATACAGTTCCAGTATCACCCTTCCAAAATTTCGAATGATGTTTTCTTTATCAGCCTTGACCCATATATTTTCCTCAATGGACCAAATCATTCCAATATTACGCCGGCACTATTCTTTATATAACCATCTATTTTTAACCCATTTCCCACTCTCCTGCGGACTTTGGTCAGTGGCGGAAGCAAGCAACGTCATTATCTTGTGCTTCTTTCAATGCATTGGGGTTATATCATATTACATGCTGACATTGAGGCTTTCATCTTTTATTAACTGGAATCAATTATAGTTAATCATAAAAGCTTACTCACAACGGAGTTGAAAACATATTTGATGCTATCGTCTATCGAATCGAACCTTGAATAAAATGAAGGTTATCGTTGATCAGTCATCGTCGATATTTCCAGGAACGCAATTCCCCCTCGTTTGTTGCCGGAATTATTGAAATGAGATACGCGGAAAGCTTACAGAATGACGCAAGTTAAGCGGCTATCTGCCATGCATGAAAAACGGAAGCTGTTCTCAACAGCTTTTAAATATTACTGTTGTCAAATGTAAAAATAATTTACTGTTGTCCGTCATATCCTTCGCTTGTCGGCAGCTAAATTATTATCGGAGTGCTTCGTGCTCCAAGTGACCACCCGGTGCGATTTCTGAAGCCGAACAGCGCGGCAATCGACAACCGTCACGACGTAACGCGAGACTTGATAAAGTAAACATATTTGAACGAAATTGGGGGGTTCTTCATGTATGATAAATGCATATTCGAACATCTTGCATAAACAAATACACAAATACAAACCAAATTAATCTACCATATTTTTCTGGGCGTATACAGAAACGTCACTTAAAAATGAATTTTACCACTATTCACGTCTATATGGAGACGAATTCTCGACTGCGTCTATAGACGCTTGTGGCATTAACCGATTATTATAATATCAATTGATCTAGAGCAGTGGTTCCTAACCTAGGGGGAATTACCCCTGCAGGGGTAAAACAGGTGTTCTGCGGGGGTAATCATGCTGATGATTTTTGGTATATAGATAATAAAATGGCAGATCAGCGCCATGTGGCTGAGCACAAATTTTAAAGAGGGGTAAAATCAGTTTCCCTGATAGGCCAAAGGGGTAACCATACTGAAAAGGTTAGGAAGCACTGATCTAGAGCCATGATGAATTGATTAAAAATACACGATACTTGTAGTCCGTGAAATGCAGCTGAATATAAGATGAGACATCTCGATACATCGATCATGTAGATCTTGGCTCTGGACCAACGGAAGGATCAAGCGAAGAATACGAATGCACATCGCAGATTGTTGGGATTATTCGAATTAGCAAAACGAGATATCGACGACCAGCTTCCATGCGGTCGCTCCGAGTCGAATGCATTGAAATCCACATTTCATCGATTTGGATGCAATAAAATTCATTTACGCTATGGACTTTCTGATTGCTTATAATATGCTAAACGTTTCATTTTGTTTGTACTGCACTTCCTACTAAGCTTAAATATATTTGGGGTTAAATCGGGGTTAAGATATTGTTAAAAAACGGATGTGATCTCCGTTTTGATGAAAAATTCATGAATGATTATTTTAAGCCTTTGTCATTTGTCCAATTGTGTTCACAGAGCTATCACTTCTTGACCTTATATGACGCATTTTTTCACATTCATGGTTTTTTGTTATGTGGCGTTTTCCATTTTGAAACAAATTTTGGAAGGGAATTATAATTTTAGACAGGAGAGGAAATAGTCTTTGAGCGGGTAGCGAAATTATCATCTATACAAATCTCCAATCATCCAAAAAAAATCTATTCTTACTTTACCACGTGTGAAAGGCAAATGGGAACCCACCACATGAAAAATCCTTTCCCTACTAAAATCTTCTATAGAGATATATCTTTATAATGCGAATAGTAAGACTTTTCGCAACTCGCCGGATCAGCCCTAAGAGATTTACTACTGTTAATGCCAGGGTTTGGTTAATCGAACTGACGATTTTACTAATTTAAGAAAGCCACTAACTTTAAACAAAAAACATGAAGTAAAAAGTTCGTATGTATGTTTGTGTTGTATACATTCCTATACCATTCATCCGATTGCGGTAAAACTTTGATGAGTTATTGGGCGTGTATTCAAGAAGGTCTTTGAATCACCACAAGCATTTTTTGTACGCGGTATTCGTTTTGCGAGACGTTTAACGGATGCACCATGTTGGCGCATATTGGTCTGGTGAATTGAAGTGAGAGTGATCATGCGCATTCTTTCGGATTCCAGTCCTTCAGTCCACACTACATATTGCCTGAAGCAATAAATCACGTGCTATTCTGAATAAATCACGTACTGTTGCAACTAGCTAGTTACATATAAATGATAATTTAATTATTGTTGCAAATTCAATCATTAATTTACGGGCGTCCCTGTACCACTTTATTAATCGCTCCTGCATCTATAAATCTTTGAAAAAAATTCCACAATCTGGATTTGAACCCGAACCTTTATAATAAGAGTCCAGGATCTAAACTATTATACCGACACTTGGTCAATATTATTTCAACATTTTTTTTCAAACCTTATCAAATTGGCTTGATATTCGCTTAGGTACAGTTTTGGTCCACATTAAAAGGGTTAAGGCATATGATAAGAATTTATTGAAACTATTTAATACTTAACATCCGCTATGGCGAAAGACATGAGTTATGGAATTCTTATAGATAAAGCACGCTTGACATGTTAAGTATGTGATTTTTTTGCGAAAAATAAATTCTTATAAAAATGTTGGATTGGACTTATTGAATATGAATATTCGGAAACATTGATTTTTATAAGCGAGATATTGCTTTTTCAACGTGTCTTTGATGTACGATCGTTGAACGGAAAGCCCATCAATAATTTAACTCTAGATCACTAATCATTAGTCTCACAGACTACAGAGTATCCTCCCCGTTCCACCCCACTCAGTACTTTTTTTAAATAAACAAATTAGTGATCTAGGTGTACTCATTCAAACGTCGGCACGTAAATATGATTATTGACATAAGGTTAAAGCAGCGTGTGATCATGTGGCAAGAACCTACTCTTTAACTACCGGAACCATAGTGTGGATCTGGCCTAAAATATTCCCGTCGGGTTACGCATAGCATTGTCTTCATCGCATAATCTTCAAATCACAGTTTATTTTCTTAGCTTAACACATTCCCGTTTGGTTGTTCATATGTGCGTACCCTAAAAACGCATATATGCCTAGCCGACAGGAATGTGTTGATAATCAAGATGCCACTCAAATAATACTGCGCAAATAACATATCAAGAAGCTAATGTATCTAATCTTAATTCAAAACTATTATCAGATAGTTGGCGAACTCATTAGGATTGTAAAAGTAAGATAACAAGCTGTTATTATTGAGTACATGTTTACAAATTGTCTTATAAGTGCATAATCCTTCGCTCTTACGAGGCAAAACAGCCTTCATTCCGCCTGCGAAATTCAATTATGATTTGCTTCAAATACTGAGCGTGGATGTATGCTGTTTCATCGATTTGAATTTGCTGTAAGCAATCGGGCGATATTTGTTCGGATTATTGTTTGCTCGCTTACGAATTAGGGTTATTATCCCACTTAAGCTCATTAGTATCAATAAAGGCGTATAATGGAAGGTTTTATACAAAAATGATTGACATGAGTGACCGTCATCACCAATTCGTATTGCGATTTTTGAACAAACAAGCGTCGAAGAACAAACTTTGCGCGCGATTGTTTGCTTGCCATTTAACTCCTTGCTCTTCGAGCTCAACAATACACAGCCTGTTTATTGCCATTTTGCCTGCGAATATATGTATTAATAATTTGCGTATTTCATGTCGACATATCAGCTGATTTTGCCGGTTGTGCGAGTGTTTCTTTTACATGATGTGCGAATTGTTAGCGTCTATATAATCAAAGTCGTAGTGCTCGATTTACGTATGAGATTGCAGTTGTAAATTTAACTTTTACAACGTCTATTTTGTTCATTTAGAAATAGAAGCACGACATTGAATATTAAGCGCTATGGAGCGTTGCCCGCAACAAGTGCGGGCTTACTCTCTCTGGATGACTCGAGTGCGCCCGCAACATGCGCGGGCATACTTATCAAAGGGTTAAACACAAAAAACACGTTAAATTTATTCAACCCAACAACATTACTGATTACAACCGATCAAATTACATAAAAAGTGCATTATATATATACATTTTTTTTAAAGATAATTTTTAAAGAAACCTTATTCATTCATGTTGAAATGAATATGAATATGTATTATTTTCTTTGTCATTTGCACTATAAAAATGGTACATTATTTTGCATATTTCATAATGTTTGCGTTATTAAAGACAGTTCGCTTTTGCATAAATAACGAATAATTAGACTGCACTCATTGGACTCTAGATATTGCATTTTTTATGAAATTGTTGATAATAAGAAAATATGTGATTTATATGTTTTTCTTATAGCATAGTTGCGCTTCACCTACATAGATAGCCCTGCCCGACGTGTTTCGAAGTGTCGCAATATTCACTTTTTAGATGCAGAAAATTATGCTAGACAGTTGATTGATAGTGTGTTAAAATACAAATAAGCGTATGATCATAAGCTTATTGAATTGCATGCATCATTGTTTTATTGGCGTACTTTAGGAATTATATGTTTTTATCGAAACAGGATACTAAATAAGCTTCTTAATGCTCGAATGAATTGAATTTGTATTAATAATATATGCAATTAATTAATAAATCAATACAATTCCAATCAAATTTATTGTTTCGTTGAGTGGCTTTTGCATTGGTATGATTTTGAGCAATTTATTAATCGTGTCAGAATTAATAATGTCGATGTGATTGGGTGATTTGACGGTTGGACTTGGGAAGAGCCCAAATATATCGGATTAAAATCATCTGATCGCATTTTTTAAAAAAATGTCATGAAATTATTGCTGTAAAAATGCAATAACTCTAAAACTTGGCTTAACCACAAGATGGGTTTTTGTGTGCGGGGTGGGATGTGTAAATTAGTTTGAATTGCACAAATCAAATGAAATGCTTAGTGAAGTGTATTTTAATCGATTAAACTTGTGATATTCGGAAATTTTATTGCATTCCCTGCGTTCAATCGATGTGGCGTTTTTAAATTATATGTTAACTCTTTTGGCATCGGGTCGTCGCCTTTGAGACGGTCGAATTCGATGCGAAAAAAGCGGATCGTCGTGAAAGCGATGATCGGTGAGTGTCATATTACACAGAGTATTTGATATGTTCCTACAAATATTATTCAATAACGACGCATGTGCGCGACGAACTCTCCATCGGAAGAATTTACTATGACTGAACAATATGACCTTGACTTAGGCACAAAGTGACTTAGGATCCCCCTTATTCGCCAGATACGCCAACTTCGAAATACAAAAAAATCCCTGAAATTTCTCCCACTGTCAAAGGGTTAAACTCTTTAGTAACATTCCATCCGAGATTTCGAATTGAAGATGAATTCAACCCTTTGATCAGTATGCACTCACATGTTGAGTGTGCACTCGGATGATCCAGACAGTGCAGCGTTATATTTTTAATACCCTGCTTGTATTTATAATAGAATATTATGCTAATTGTAATACAAAACCGCGTTTATTTTATTGGGAAAGATAGAAAATTTAGAAGTTAGACTGGACACAACCCATTCAACATTCCTTATCGATAAACCTAATACATAATCACATGATATTGCCAAATACGCAAGAACTTATGACCCGACCTATTATACATCGGAAGAATGTATTGTTCAGCCTTCCACGGCATAGGTTCAAACTCTGTTCATGATAACAACGAACGAACGATCGATCGTCGACGATCTTTCTGGTTCGAATTAAAAAGTAGTTCTTGTCGAATAAACACTCTCAAACCAGTTTGGCAAAATGATCATGAATTTGTGAAATGCGACCGCTAAAAATGCTAAAATTATGCGCATTGCACGGTCGAGCAATTGCTCTGTTCCCATTACATTTTAGAAACGGACTGTAATTTAGTAATGCGTTCACTATAATTATGATAATGCTGGTTTTCTGAACTGTTAGATGTCCTTATGTGGCACTTCCTGATTTTGCAAATAGGACCCATTGGACCATTGGACTTCTCAGGGTCCGCTTAAAAATGAAGCAATATCAAAACAACGATTTCTGCTATTCATTTTATAATATCTGATGGTATTATGACTCGTTTTGCTTAGAATTCCATTGTTTACCGTTGCTTTATATTTATATTATCAGAACCTTATTTTTTTCGTTTCGCTATGCCAACTGATAATAGTTGGAAGTTTGACATTGACTGTGAATAATCAGTGTTATTTGTTGTTTGGGAAAACTTATAGAAGTTTGACAAGATCGAAGGAATCGTCGGCTTGTTCAGATGCTGACAATGGTCTCTTTATTCGCAAAATGACTTTCGTTGAGCTCAATTTTTTTTTGGAACTTTGTCAAAATACCTGTACAATGTGTAAGAGATAGAGTTATGTTCCTTATTATTTTTTTAACAAAAAGATGCTTTGTGTATACGATGACGGGATATACACAAATAGCTTCATTATGGCTTAAATTCCAGATTTTATTATAGGACAAATTTTGTGTCATGCAAACAGACGACTGGATATAGCGTCTGCCAGTTTTAAGTGTCGATCCACATAGCCGTCTTTCGAAAAATTATCACGCGAAAACGCGGATAGGGTTCGTAAAGTGTTAAATTAATAAACACGAGCCAAGGACTTGCTGGCCATAATGCTTTTGTCGCAGTCAGCTTCTGTTTCAACGTGCTACAAAACGACGAATACATCCATTGAAATTGACGAAGGTCTTGTTTATTTTTTTCCAAGTGTGGAAATCCATAACAACATATTTGCTCTTTACGTTAGACGCCAACCAACTTTCAAAATTTAATTCGTTCTCAATTTGAACTATTTTTGGGCCCATGTCCTATGATTTTGTTTTAATACAAACCGATTTTAGTTCGACGTCTATAAATCGCCACGCCGCACTTTTGGCGGAAATTGCTCGCCAAACACCGCTTTGCGCTCAAACGGCTAAATCAAAGAATCATTATTTTACTCCGCGCGTTCAGATATGGATTTCAATACGATCCTCCACTAAATTCAGTCTGTCTGTTATAAATAACAAGGGAGAGTCCCTTATACATAGTGTTGCCCGATGGTGTTGTTATTTATGAATAAAATAATTTGAGGTGGAGGAAAAAGTGTTTTTTGTAAACCACGTATTAAAAAATGAAATAATAACATTCCAAATACCACTTTTAACCGGTTTTAACCGCAGTATTTGCTTAATATAAGGTCTAATCGATTCTGGTGGTTTTAAACGTGTTTGCTATTGTTGTGGTTTTCATGTGTAAAAATTAAATTTCGAGCTCTCTAAAAGAGTGTTCCTTTGAAAAAATATCATAAGAAGATTTGAGTAAAATAACCTGTAGTAATACAGGGTGCTATAGGGAAAGTTCCTTATTTGAAACGCGCGCTCTGAAGCAACAGTTGTTTTGATTAGGGTTGGGTGGTGCTCATACGAAAGAATGGATTCAACCATCATACAGGGGGCTGTCCTTAAATATCTCTCTGCAACTTGGAAATTGTGACGTGAAAAACGAATAGATGAAATCAGTTCAAATTAACCAGAAATTACAAATTATGAATAAAACTGCTAAAATGCAGATGGAAAAAGATACATTGCAAGTCCAACGGACGTGTAAAATCCTCTAAGAAGTGGTCAAGTCAACCTTTTACAGATTGAAAGAGGCAAAGAAGAAAATCCTCGGTAAGGCAGACTAGAAAGTGACAATGCCGACTAGAGAAAAAATAATTAATAAAAGAGGGTATTGATTGGACCTTATATATACTATATATTTGTCAGTAATATATTAATAATAAGTTTGAATCCGTGCTTGCGAGGAGAGGAGAGATTCCGTGACGTTCGATCCGAAGACGTTTTATATTGGCCTGACAATGATCGTGGTTTTAGAAGGTCGAAGCACATCACCCTCGGTAAAAACTGCATCCATTCCACAAAGCATAATGTGTAGATTAAAAAGTATTTAATATTATTTTTATTGGATGGTATTATCTCTTTTATTGCATATTGTCTGTATAGCCGGACATTTAGCCTAAGAGGATACTATTGTCTGAAGTAATTAATGATCTAATAAACAAGTCTTAAATGGCCAAAGACTAAATGGATTTTGTAATTCAAGTGCTATAATTGTCTCAAAATATTATATACCAGTATATTTATATTATATACAAGTAGGGTTTGCATCGATAGCTTTGCATCGGTTGTATAAAAAAGTCTACGTGTTTACATGTTTTTGTTGTTGATTCCATAAAAGTTATATCCGTAATTCCGTTATTGACAATATATCTTCAATCAAATGTATCAAGTGTTTATAGAATAATATAATAAGTAGTTTAAAGCACATTTAAACAGTTGTGATCCCATTCGATGGATGGATGTTCTAAATTCAGCTAATTGATTAATTCAGTAAAAGGCTGAAAAAAATAAATTAAAATGTAGAGATTTCCACACTCGCTATCAAGTTAACTATAACATAAATATTAGCTATTGGTGTGTAATATTTTGAATTATTTTGTTTAGTCGTAAGCTTATTTTTTATTGTGAAACAATAGATCATTAGGTTTCAGAGCATTTTTGACCGGCACTTGTAAGATTTCTTACAATCGATATGAACACATCATACATGCCAAGTTTGTGTAATGCTGCCAAAAAGATAAAATCAACAAGTTTTTTTTATTTAGATGCAATTATAAGAAGTTTCAAGAGATGCACAAAATATATGAAGTTTTTTGATATCACGGTTGTAATATAATTTAGGTCCAGTAGTAAATACTATAATTTTCAATTGTTGACATTTCAAAGGGAATTAAAATATAGCATATTGCGTTGCTACCATGAGGTGCAGGTATGTGAATAAATATGTTCAACTGTTATCACATTATCATATATCAATATATATAAGAATTGTATTTGGTTAACGGAAATGACATGGAAGTTTTTATTTCCAATCTGAAGCTGTTTAGTTTCTAAATTTAAATGATAATAATATTGTCTTCTGTTGCCTTACCATATCGTTTTGAAATCGCTGAACTAGAAGGGGTCAATTTAAGAAGAGGAAGCGATGAATTTGCTTGGATATAGTTCACATGGACGAGGCAAATCCGAAATGCGCTTAAGCGACATGCGTGTCTTTATCATTGGTGTAGCAAGGAAAGGAGAGATTGGATTTTTTGTACATCGGAAAGCCCTTTTCAGTATAATCAGCAAGTCGAGTACATTCATCCAAGTGACCCACTTAGTGAAGCGTTCTAAATAAAATAATATTCGATATTGAGCATCTGAAGAGGTGAATATATGATACAGACAAGATAGATATAACTATTTCCTATGGATGGATATTGAAAAGATAGATAGATTCAAATTTATCAACATATATTTTTGCTGTGAAATATAAATAAGATGCAATTTTTGAGCATTTTGAACAAGTTTTTTTTTATTTTAATATAACAGTTTTAAAATTTTTGTCTTAGAGTTGGGCACACCGTAATTGGAATACAAAAAATAAATGAAATAACTCACGTTGATTCATTTTTAAATGTGTGCCTTCGATTTAATTCATATGTAAATTTTATGCAATGCAAAAACATCCTTATAATTCATTGAATAATTTTCAGAGAAACAGGTTAATAATCGTAAAAATACGAACAAAATGCCAAATACTAAAGTGATCATGTAACCATGTGCCAATTCATACTTAAATTTTAAATTAACTGAAAGAAATAGTTCTGTATTTGTGTGATGATAATTTATTATAAAGTAACTTTTGCCATAGGAATATCATCGACGTCATGAAATCTGTCGATTTATATAGTTTACTTAAGTTCATTGAAAATAAACATAAATGGCATTGGAAACACCTTTTAGTAAATGAAGAAGAGGCAGCAAGGTCTTGCGACAAACATGTCAGATATCGCTTTACTTGTCAAACAATAGAACACCTGAATCCACTTTAGTAAATCACTCCATTTTTATTTAATAATTTTCAATGTTACGTTGAGAGCTCAGAGCAATTGCAGTTGCATCTTATAAAACGAATTAGGAACATGATCTATTTCTTAAATAGTTGCTCATAAGATAAGAAGCTCGTATATGCATAAAAAAATACACTGGGATTCCCTTAAATATATAATAAATTTTAGGGAAACCCCTGCAACTGTTTTGTTTCATTTATGTAATATGTGCATGTATCAAAAAGGAAACACAAGAGTGTAAGTGGGAACCTTTTTAAGAATCTGGGAGAGTCAAAATTGAAATACATTATAATTTTCTGGCAAGCGTTATAAAATAATCATTAAATTCATAAAATGTTTTTACAATAGACGACATTATATATTTACTTCTTTTTTGTTTCAGAGCTTGTTATTAAAATTCCGTCGATAAAATGGTGACCGTAAGTTTGATTGAATTTTTTTATATTTAATACTATTTTATTTTAATAATTCAATTTAATTTAATTTAATTTAACTTGCAGGAGGCGAATGGCACCACACATGGCCATGAAATGGAATCATTTTTACCGTCTGACGGTTCAAAGAAGAAGGGAACGATCAATTCAGAGTACGCATTATAAAAATAGAATTATTTCCATAATGATATTTCCATGGATGTATTATCAAATTGATATTGAAATTTTAGGTACAAGGTTGTTAGAGATGTGGAATTTGGAGGGTCGTTTGATCCTTTTAAGGAGAGAAGCGTCGAACACCCCACGACGTTAGTATTCGTTTGAAAATTGATCCATAATAATCAATATCCAAATATAAAATCACCTTTCAATTTTCAGTGATTGTGATACGGTAACGCATCTGTTAAAAGCGTCCCTCGGTACTGGAATATTGGCGATGCCCGTTGCATTTAGTAGTGCGGGTCTAGCGTTGGGTGTTGTGTTTACAATTCTTGTCGCAGTTATATGCACACATTGTGCGTATGTTTTAGTAAGTGTTTAAAGACATTTTTATGTATTCCAACCAAAAACAGATTGTTTTCCTGATTTTATTAATTTCTGGCGATGATTTTTATTTTTAGGTGAAATGTGCACATCATTTATATAAAAAGACAAGAGTAACGACAATGAATTTTGCAGATGTATCTGTGGCAGCATTTTTAAATGGACCAGAATGGGGACGAAAATTCGCTAATTTCTCAAAGTATGTATTTTTAAAATTATTTTTAATAATAAGCAATGATTAGAGCATGTGGTAAGGTGCATGTGAACAGGGTGTTTATTCTAATGACCCTCTGTTGGTGTAGGAGTGAATCCGAGATGGACTTAAATGTTACATTTCTTCATCCTAGTCTGGAATTACCTTTGCGAGGACTCTTTGTACTCCAGAAAGCCCTTTCCAGTAGAATTAAAAAGGTCGTCTAGAGTAGTTTTCCACTCTTTAGAAGAAAACTACTACTAAGACGGTTGTGAAAGCGTTCGTCAATACGTTCATTCAGGATACCCGTTGGGGAAGTGTTCGAAATGAAACTCGATGGTAATGCAATGTTCATGCCCTTTCCGCCCACCTGACAACCAATTGTGGTCTCTTCAAGGAGAGATCATAAATGTATAGGCTGAAAAGATCTAGTGACATAGAGCCTCCCTGTTTAACTCTACACCCAGTGTTGAAAGAGCTCGACAGATAACCATTCCAGCACACTGTACAGCACTGCCCACGATACCAACTGGTTAACAGATCGACCAAAATAGATGAGGCGCCTCTCTTCCTCAACTTGTCCCAGAGTAGGGTCCAGTCAATGCGATCAAATGCCTTGCTCAGGTCGAGAAAGCAAGCATAGACATAATCCTTCTGCTGGTGTAATACCTGACGACTTGCTTGAGCGTGTAGTTGGCCAAGCAAGTAGATGTGTTTAGCATAATAACCATCAATTAAAGAATGATGCTTATCAACAGTGCAATAAGTCGGGCAAAACTGTCGGTTAATGTGATCGAATAATGGTTCAGTAAAATTAATAATACTATAATAATAAACCTTTCATATACGGACATGTCATATGGCGAAATTGGCCTACTTCTAGCGGGATCACTGGAATGATTCCCATGTGAGGGGTCGACGAGGTGGAGTTTTATGTTACTCAGTGTAATCAGCATGGGATGGTTACACTGAGTGATCTGACTATGTCTTCCTGAACGATCAAGCTTGAAACGGATGACTCGATGCTCTGAAAAATAATACAGTGGTCAAGCTATCTCAACGAGCTGTGAGAATATAATAATATATATGCATTAATAGTATTAATTTTTACTTTCAGAATATTTATACTGTTCAACCTCTTCTTGACTTATTTTGGGACCTGCAGTGTCTATACAGTTATAATTGCCAAGAATTTTGAAAAGGTAAAATTATTTGAAATTCAAAGTATTTTAAGGTTACTGAAAAATTGAATAATCTCAATCAACTTGACTGTATTTCAGGTCATAACATATAACACTGGATACAACTTGGATGAACGAGTTTATATAGCGGCATTTTTAATACCACTGATTCTTTTATCGTGGATTCCTAATTTGAAATATCTTGCACCAGTTTCGATGGTCGCTAATGTATTGATGGGTGTCGGTCTTGGAATAACAATGTATTATTTAGTTAGAGATATGCCTACAGATGTGCAACGACCTTTAGTAGGTGAAATTAATAAATGGCCGGAATTTTTCTCCATAACTATTTTTGCTATGGAAGCCATCGGTGTAGTAATGCCTCTTGAAAACAATATGAAAACCCCACAGCATTTCTTGGGAATATGTGGTGTTTTAAACAGAGGAATGTCCGGCGTCACATTAATTTACATATTGCTTGGCGTTTTGGGATACATGTGCTATGGAAATGAAGTTCTTGGAGCAATTACTTTGAATTTACCAGTTGAAGAAATGTAAGCATTTTGATTGTTAAAAATAAGATAATTCATACAGGGTCTTTCAATAAAGACGCTCAAAATTTGTTAGGTTATAGCGGCCATGTTGTTAAAGCAACATGTGTTAATTTTTTGTGAACTGTTCACTAGTATATGATAAATCACCATGAAAAGTTATATGTGCCAAATAGCACATGCCACGATGAACATTCTGTATGAGTGAATTGAGGGCATGGTCATCTCGTGCGATAAATGCCTTTAGAATTCTCCATTTGGGGCTATTATAATTGCAAGTTAATGCGTATAAACTGCAAACAATTGATGACGTCAAAGACAAGATAACGAAAGCCATCTAAGCAAATTGAACCTCCCGAATACGTACATAGAATTAACAAAAAGTAGAGTGAATATCTCACATACAACTAGTTTTATTTACATTTAAAAATCGAGCATTCTAATTGAAAGGTCCTGTATAAATGACTGATTTGCAATATAGATAATATTAAATTGGTCTAATCATTATAAATCTATTGTATTTCAGACCAGCGCAGTGTGTTATGATTTTCATCGGCATAGCTGTATATTGTACGTTTGGTCTTCAATTCTACGTGTGCCTGGAAATATGCTGGGACGCAATCAAGGATAAAGTTGAAAAACGCCAAACCCTCGTTAACTATGCTATGAGGACTATTTTGGTAATACTCGCTGTAGTTTTGGCTATTGCGGTGCCGACGATTTCTCCATTTATTGGCTTGATCGGAGCATTTTGCTTTTCAATCTTGGGATTGTTAGTACCCGTCATAATAGAGTTTGTTACGTTTTGGGACGTCGGATTTGGACGATTCAATTGGATCGTATGGAAGAATCTTTTGGTGTTCATTTTTGGAATTTTTGCTCTTGTTTTCGGAACAAAAATGGCCATAGAAGATATAGTACGCCTCTACGTAAAATAGCTAGAATGAAAATCGTAAAATTTTTCATTGTATTTAAATTGCTTGATTTAATGGTTTGCAAAGTTGTAACTTGTAATAATTGGATACGGATATGGAAAAGAACATTCAAAGTTTCATATTGGGAGTCTTTAGAATCTGATTTTGATGACTCAAACGGTGCCTTTAACATACACTATATTTGTGATCTCACTTTTATCGAATAATGAAATTTTATAAGCATTTGTAACGGAGCTTCGATTAGAGATTTTTTTTTAAACTGCGAAAGCATCATCAAAATATTTTACTTCTAGATCACTAATTATTTTTGAGTTAAATATTGTAGAGAAAACTTGTACTTAAAATATTGTTTATTAGGATTTTTATGTATATATTTTTTAAACAAGCGACCTAATCTGATGTAATGTTTTGATTTAACATCAGCAGTTATAATAGATTTAAAAATGGAATTTATATTATTATTGTAGCAAATATTTTGGGTTGAGATTGTCCAGTTGCCGCTTGTTCCATTGTAATTTTATTTCCTTCATTACAACAATACCATCATTTGTCAATAAAATTTTATACTATGTAAATTAAAGTTTTTTTAAACAAGTACAAAAGTTAGAATGTAATATTTGAACTTTACCCGAATGTAATTGATTGGAGATAAATCGAAGGATAAGACAATAGCAGCAAAGACTTTGACAACTATTTTATAAGACGAAAATGCCTTTTAATGGGATTGATTCAATCATATTACATATATTAATCTTAGTCTTTGCAACCGTTGAAAAATCAGGATGACTTTTCATTAATAAAAATCATATAACTGACAATTTATTAGTCTTATCTCTGATCTTTTTATTAAGTTTTAAATGCTTGCTTGTCTAAATTTGACTAGTTAATTTATAGATTTATTCTTCTGTGCTTTTTGCGTAAATCCTATGAATGATATCCCTCATGATTTAATTTAACAAGGCCTCAAAATTGATATTAATAAATGCAAATATTATATTTAAAATTCGATAATTGTTAATTCAATGATGTAAATTCACTTGAAAAGACTATAAAATTAAAATATTTATTAACTCAAAAGTATTAGAAAATATACTCGCTATAATCGTAACAAAGCCAATTGACGTTTGGATAAAAGTGGAAAATCTTTTTATCGCGATGTTGTATTGGATGGCAAGGTTTAAAATAAATTCAAATATCAGATGAAGCAATTGTATAAAATTTCAAGAATTTTTACGTGAACCTCTGAACGAGATATGCTGTGCATTATGTTCACTGTTCTAGGAAAATATCCTAGTCCCTGGCAGCGGGATTTAAAATTGCTTGTTCAGCATAGCCGGACGCTTCTTTCGATTCAAATTAGTAAGACAAATTCAAAGAAGCGACTATAGCTCAGACTGCTTCAAATCGGCTCCAACGGACATCATTTCTCAGCGGATGTTTGCAGTGTAGATGCCTCAAAGTCATGTTACTGAGCTATCTGAATAAAAATACCACAAGAGAATAAAATTGCATTAATTATTATTGAATTGTTCGATTTTGCACAATGAAAATGAATGATTTATAAAATTGATTTGGTTTCATACAAAGTGGATACAAATTTTATCGGTTATTTCTCATATTTAGAGTATTTTTAAAGGTATTTCATAAGCTTTCATTGATAGGAGCAGGGTATTCAGATGGCCTTAAGCGCGCTAACAAATTGTTGCGTTTCCAACAGAACCAATTTTATCGTAGCGTTTTTAATTGTAAAGGTCGTTTGAGTTTGATTATATGTAATATAATTAAACAGCGCTATATTTGAATAATAAATAAAAATGATTCTAATTGACCGAAGCAATTTCATGATTTTGCAGTGTATCTTATAAGCGTGTGTCCTATCAAGATTTACAATTTAATTGAAATATAATGATCATATCTTGTTTTATTGTCCATGCATTCCATTTCCGTTCTTCAACTTGTATAGCAGCCTTCTTATTTTTTCGTTCAAAGCTAAAAAATATCGAATATTCTCTTTAGTATTTCACATTTACAATAACACCTGAAGATTGTATCAAAATAATTTACGTTTTAGTAATGTTTTCTACGTTGACTTGTTTGTTAACAAAACTTTTATGAAATGTTTGTAGCTTTTTAAATTTTGTACTTTAAATGTATATGAAAAAAATATCTTCATATATAATTCATAGGCTTAGAATATTTTCACAATTTATTATGAAAATTGTGAATAACTATTTGCTATTTAGCAAATAGTTTTTTGGATGTAAGTTCATTTATGTAATGTCAATTTCTTCTCAATTTTAATAAGTTAAAAATGAATCCAAAACCAATAAAAAGTTTTATAATACATATTTTTTTAAATACAAAACCTTATTCCATAAAAGATCCTAGTAAAAATATGCAGTTAAATGTACATTTTTATTTAAAAAACTCTACCATCCAACACATGATAGCTTGAAATTTCGCTATAACAGTTGACTAGGTTGACTACCACAGATTTACATCATTAAGAAGATTATCTATATTTGATTTTAAAGTTAATTTATGATTAAAAATATTTAATGTTCAATTTATAAACATATTCAAACATCATGTTGCTTTTAATATCAAACGCAGGGGGAGGTGTATATATAATATAGGAAATATGTATAGATATATTTCTTTTTCTTGAATAAATAGAATAAAAGCTGTGGTAGATATTTGAACGATGTTATATTCCATACTTAATGCCATAAAATATTCTTTAAAATAATAAAAAAATTAAGGAATATCTCACACACAACTTGTATTATTTACATTTAAAAATTGAGAGTTCAAAGTGAAAGACCCTGTATAAACGACTGATGTGTAAAAAATGCATATTGTCTCAATTTTTTGGCACAATAATAGAAAAGGGTTGAGGATAACCAGAAACAACCTCATTATTTTCTGATTTTTGTTACATTTTGAGTCATAAATTAAATTATTTCTCCTATTTGCGGGAGGTTTCTTTAATTTTATTATTGTGGGGAGCTGATATATCGTTGTTATCAACAATTGCGAAAAGTGGCAAACGTCGATATATCGTCGTTTACGCAATGACGACTTATTTTTCGCATCGCGAGGTAACTGGCTCAAAATAACTTCATAGAACATTATAATATAAAACTCTTGTTTAAGATCTTAACTAGTATCATCGATTTGATAGTGAATAAAGTGTAATCGCCAGTAATACGATAATAATTTTGGGATTTACTAAAATAATATCTCGATTTGACATCCATTCAGGGGGAAAAATAAGGATTTGTCCTGGATGAATGTGCGACAATCCCTGAAGAGTAATGCTCAAATCCCGTAAATGATCCCGCAGGACAGAATGTGGTATGCATGCATATGCTAGAACACACAAGTCACCTTTACATAATAAAATATGTAAGTCAAACTACTTTCTGTGGAATTTCTAATATCTCTAAATTAGCCGGCAGTTAAAGGGTTAATATTTAGCGATTTTTAAATTGAGATAATGCATTCATATAAAAAGCACTCTGATGAGTGCAATAAACAAGCGTAATAATAGTTGGTTTTGCGGATTACTATACTATGGAAATATGAAACGGAAGGCGTACATTATAATTTAACGGACCGTTTAAAAATATTTTAAAGCGGCCCATTCCCGGGAATTCCGAGTTAATATTTCTGGAGAAAACAGCACCACCTATTCCCGTCGGCAAGTTATATGGATTGAATCAAAAGGAAGTACGTACAATAAAACGGCTATGCGTGTTCCGTTTGAAGAGAAACTTTCGTTGGGCAATTGGTTTTTCTATCCGAAAGTTTCTGCGAAATCGGTTTATGACCCTTAAAAGTTTTACAAGAAAGACAAACATTTCGTTTATAAATCCAAAATTACGACACATTTATTAATGCGCATATGTATACGTACAACGAGCATCTATAGCGAATATTATTGTGCAAACAAATTTTTAATTTTGATGCTTTGAAAAGGTTTTCACTTATTAGAAAATGGAAATGGAAGCGGCGAAAGCCATCGAGTGTATCATCGATGATATATTACGGAGACAGGAAGGTAATCCATCATTTTCTATCATTTGTTGCCACCATTCGGGATATTTCAAAACATTTTTCAATGTTTTTTATTAGGGTCTTTCAATAAGGACGTTCAAAATTTGTTATGTTATAGTGGTTATATTGTCAAAGCAATATCTGTCAAATTTATTGTGAATTATTTAATAGTGTATGGTAAATCATGGAAGTTTATAGCGTTGAATAATGTGTGCAAATTATCAAAGTGCAGGTAGTCAAATTTGAGTCAACCGGTTTGATAAATAATCAGCCAACATTACCGTTTGCTGAAAACATCGCTGCTGTGCACGAGAGTGTACGGGAAAACCCGAGGCTGTCAATTTCTCGTCAATCATAAGAACTTGGTCTTTCTGCGACTTCAACTTTGCGAATTTTGCTTGTGGCCTAAACTAGATGGTATGGTTACGGACGATATGTGGTTCCAACAGGATGGCGCTACAGCGCCTGCCACGATTGACGTTCTGCATGAGCAAAATGCGTATAAACTGCAAATATTTGTTGTACTCAAAGTCAACATAACGAACGCCATCCATTAAATTCAGCCAGATTTATGCGTGTCCTTAAAAACAGACCAAGTGGATATACTGATAGTTTTTTTACGAGAGAGCCTTTTATTGTGATTTAGAAGTAGAAACAGAGACGGAGAGCTTCCCCGCATACATCGCACGATTATATAAATTGTTAGCCCAAGTTTATCGACTGATAATGATTTCGATTTCAACGGAATATTGTGTGCTATCGACAGTGTTTATTTATTTAATTGCTTCCTGTTCGTCGCTACTTGTTGAATGAGTCTTTGTCCAATTATCATTTCCTTGTAAAGCAGGAGCAAATTAATCAATTTTTTGTGTATTGTTTATGTAAAGAAATTACGTAGTCTTGTATGCTATCAACAGTGTTTATTTACAATTGACTTTGCCTCGAACTGAAGATTGTCTTACGCTGATAGGAGCTGACAGAAAGTAATTGGTGTAAAGCGATTATGGCATTAATGACTTCATCGATTTTAAATTTGCTCACTCCTCAAAAGGCTAAATAAAGGTAATTGTTAAAACGAGTATGTTTGTGTCACCAAATGACCACATCCAAACTCTTGTTTTTGAAAAGATGGAAATTGAATGCTAAATTATGTCAGAAATCTTTAAAAATTAAACAGATTTAGAGTGAATTATACTAAAAATAGGGAATAAATATCGTAGGCAGACGATGTGGAGAGGAAAATAGATGATACATAGGTGAAAAAAAGCCAAGGTAGATAGATGGACAAATAAGAAAGAGCTTAATGTATGAGATATTAATATAATGCATTCGCCTGCATAGCGGGGGTGCAGCATTAGCAAAATTAAGACATCATATGCAATATTGTAAATGGAATCTTGTTAAACTTTAGTAAGCTCAACTTTGCGCCTTTCGTCCAAATATCCGCAGGGTTTTACTTAAGAAAACCTATGCTATGTGAGTAACTAATTCCCTTTCTCGCCAAGGGGCAAATAAATGGGCATGTGGAGCCCATAGCAGAGTGGAAAGTTGAGAAGGCTTTTGCGATTTGGTAGTAAGTAAATTAGCAACGTTACGTTCAGTAGGTACACTTGAAATGGAAGAAGAGGGGCGAAGAAAGAGCGAACAATTTGAATACATCTCCTGAGAATCAATTATTACGTTTTTATCCCAATAAAATTACGAAAACGAGTGCAAATGTATTTTTTCATCAATTATTTTTGGTGGTAATGAAAAACTTCTTGTTATTCAGGAAAAATGTATACGTCCAAAAAAGTTACTGTTTGGTGTGCATTTTGGGTAAATTAAATCATTGGGTCACATTTGCACACATATGTTCCTACCGTGAATACTGAGCGATATCTTCACACTTAGGAGTCACATTTGTGTGTCCCTATATAGTATTTATTTTTAACAGCAGCATCGTCGCACCTTCGCAGAAATTAATAAGATAGAGTCGACCGATAGTCTTGATAGCGGAAAGATGTGTTCTTCTTGCTGGCATCACCTATTGTCTCGCAGCTGGGATCTCTCTCTGAGTAAAATAAAGAACTTGACCGATATGAATGACTTTTGATCTCTCTTCAACATCTTTTTGGATAGATTTGATACAGCTGTTGAAATTTAAGCGCAACCATTTGATTTTGTGTTTCATTTGATTTTAGCGTCCATCTTTTATAAAACGTGACTTTAAGTATTTATTTTCAAGTGAATGAAATGTTTATCTTGCGGTAGGTCTGCGCATCATCTCTTGAATATTGTAGGTCTGATAAAAAAGCAAGGAGTAAAAAAGAATCGTGTCTGCCCTTATAAATTTAGTGAGAAGAATCGCAGACTAATGTCTGGAGGCAAGTTCATGGAATCTGAAGTGTGCTCGTGTTCACCCTTTTAATAGAGGAGGTTCTCGGTGTATTGGCTTACGAGGGTGGGTTTATAAACTTTGCATTTATATGGAGCAAAAAGAGTGTTGATTGATGAAATGAGATTCCGCGTCCCGGTGAGTGGTATCACTTGTCGCCCTGAAAGCTCCGGATAGAGTTTCATAATTTTGTATCGGGAGGGGCTCTGCTCGCGAGCTTTCCATAAGTGAATTAAACTCACCTTTTAGCGGGGCCCCAACTTTATTTCGGCAGTATTGATTCTCAAGTGAAATGATAAAAGTTTTTCGAGGTAAGCGGCAAATGGCTAAATTCAATATAGGGCCCTCTCACTCACTTAGAGACGGATTCAGACATATGAAATTGCCTCCCCCTACCTCAATACATTCTCACTTTGACTTTTGCCCTTAATATACCTGGTTTATTACCAATTCCAATCATAAATGAAGCTAGACTCTTTAAAACTGCTGCTCCTATCTAGATGCAGTCGACATATGATAACAGTACTCAAATCAACGCATTAAATACATTGATTATTTTAATTAAACACTATAAAGATAAGCGTTCTCATATGGTAATAGTAATCAATTTCAAATGATCACTCTGTATTTGTTAGATTTTATTAATACAATAACATAAGGTATGGCTATTGTAATGAGACTGAGTTCAAATGAATAGAACCACATCACAAGACAGATAATGGATGTCAATCTTTTAATTTTGGTTGAGTATCTACAATCATAGCAAGCTTCAATCGGGTTTCATTATTAATTCGTTCTCGATTCTCAAAATTCAGAAGAAGGCAAAAATGTTTGATCTAACGCTTTCAGGAAGGTTGTTGGTTGAAAATCTTGGTCAAAAACCCGTGCTATTTCATCCGTCTATGAACATGATCATGTTTAAAAAAAGGTTCGTCATTATAAAGTCTCGCAGTTGGAATCCCTTTCTCTGCTTGAAATTTCTTGCAATTTTTTTTACTGACTTTATACAACTCTACGGTGTATTTTTCTTGGATCTGATAAATGATGAATGGACGATGCTATTCAAAATGAAATTGAATAAGACTGCAGAATATTTTGAATACAGAATAAAACCCCTAATCACCTTAAATTAATATTTTTTTAGTCATCATTTAACTTTTTTAACCGAATGTAATTTTTCGGTACACTCATTACTTTGTAGAAATGTGCGCTCCATGATTAGGGGTTTTATGTTTTTTACGATTTTCATCAGTTTTATTGCTTTTATCGGCCATTTAAATGAAGCATAACGGTTGGTAGTCTCGTGGCTTAGCTATCAGACTCATAAACATCTTGGGTTCAAATTTACAAGAGCTGTGGTCGGGACTACGTTTTTAAAATGTATAAATGTTGGAAAAACGAAGTGGCAGGCGATTGACTTTTACATTATGTAACGAAACGCTTCATTATTAACACATAAGTGTACTTGGTAACTTATTTACTTAGGGTCTTTCAATAAAATGCTCAATTTTTAAATATAAATAACAAGTTGTATGTCAGATATCCACTCATTTTAATTTTAAAGATTATTTAATGGCATTAAGTATAAAATATAATGTTCAAACATCCGTCGCGGCTTTGCTTAGTGGCACGTATTCAGGAGATTTTGTTGCATAAATCTGGCTGAATTTGTTGGATTGTGTTCGTTATATTAACTTTGAGAGCATTAATTATTTGCGGTTTATACGCATAGATATACGATAATGATGTTCCAAAGGAAGAAGTCTAAAGGCGTCAAATCACACGATATTGGTGGCCATTTCATGTCGTTGCCGCTCGTGAAGAATGTCGTTCGTGACATGCGCTGTATGGTGCGTATAGTCTTTCATGATAATTTGCCATATACTATTGAATAATTCACAATCAAATTAAGAGATATTGGTTTAACAACATGGCTGTTATAACCCAACCAATTTTAAGCGCCCCTATTGAAAGACCATGGAAAGAGAGAGAGAGAATCATGTGGAAGCAATGTATCCATGAGCTGCGCTATCTTTACTGTGTGCGGGTGTGTCCTACTTTATTATATATTACACAAACACATCTTCATCTTTTGACTACCAATTTCAATTTATATTAGTTCAAATTTACTCAAAATCTGTTCTTCAGCAATATTTCTATAAAATCAAACAATGTCTGCTAAAATGTTTTTCAGATTGCAACCATAATTTTCTGTGCTTGTTTGAATGCATGTTGCAATTTTTAATTTATTCTAATACCAATGAAACCAATTTTATGATGGGAAATTCGAAGGATAATTTTAGGGGAATTAAAAAATATAAATATGTAATTTTTTTGGGTCAATAAAATGTTTAAACCGATTTTTTTTATAAAAAAAGCGTATTAAACTATCGATTTTTATACGAGGGCCAAACACGGTGGACACGTTGAAGTTTGAGAATGTATAGCTGCAGAAGCCAACAAGGGAGCATAAATTTCCCATAAAAGAATGGACCGAGTTCTGGAAAAACATTTTTTTTAAAACCGATCGCAAGAAAGATGGGCGAAATCGAGCTGAAGTACAAAAAATTGGCATCATTAAATATTCCTGAATGTGGTCGAGGAGTATGTCGAAAAAAATGTACACCATTAGAAAAATGAATTTATTTTGCTCGATAAATTTAGACAATGGTAGTCTTATGTAGAATGCCATTTTGTCTTGAATTTTTGCGTATTAAAACGTTATTCCAACATTGCTAAAACATTTTCTTTGATGGGCCAAACTGAAATATTTATATTTTTATTTATACAAATCGAAATTTAAATATAGTATTCATCTTCTTAAGATATCATTTTGTTGTCCGATGATGGCATTTTACATAAGCAACTTTTCCCGGGAAAAGGTTTTGTAAATGGAGGTTTTTCATTGTCTTCCACTCATATGCTTCTAAATTCTTTAGTTGATTGAGATTTTTTCGATAATCTGGATTTCATCAACTGAACCTTTATAGTAAGAGTCCAGAATCTAAAACACTATATCAATTTTTGGAGGATTGACACAATTAATAAGGTGTATAATCTGGATTTGAGTCTATGAGCCTTTATAATAAATCTGAGAATTAACGCCTCGTACCAACATAAGAAATTTACATTATTTACATATTAATTAATATATATATTAGGGGTAACGGATGAAAATGTCGTTTTTTAAATAAAAAAAGTCAACTTATATAATAATATAATATTAATTCAAATAGAAAAAAATCTCACAGACAACTCGTTTTATCTAAATATTGAGCCTCCTTATTAAAATACCATGTTAACCTCTCGAAATGTTGAATTTTCCTTTAAAATATGCTTATTTGGTACAAATTTTTCAGTTTGAAATAGCGAAGCAATAAGTTATGATTTACAATGAATTGATTGATTGAAACACGAATGATGATCCGCCAAGTCACGGCATACGCTCAGTATTGAATGCATTTGATCATGAATGTTTTTTTTTTGTTAATAATGTAATCTAATTGATATTGAGAGTCAGTCTATTTAGAAGTTTTAAGGTTTTAGCTGTGATTTTCAACTCGAACGGATTTCGATTATTCATTTTTTTTGGCAAAAAAGCACCCAAAGAACGCCTAAAAGTGACAACGATAATAAAATGGTAATTTATGTCGGCCGCAAGACGCGAAGACTATATCAAATTAGCCGAGAACAATTTGTACATAAGAATGCCATTACGCCATCGTGCTGTACAATATGCAATATGACAATTTTCCACGACGAAGAAAAATAATTTTAAAAATGTACATATATTTCGAAAGCGACGATTCGAAAAGACCATTACCAGAGGATTTGAAGAGCACTGCTTGAAACAATATATGGAGGTTTCAGTCTGACAAGCTTATTTCATTATTTTCCTGTGACTTTTTACTCCGCCCTAAGCGATCCGTTTGCGACCACGCCTTTGGGAGACATTTCTATTTTTTTCCCCAGAAACATTTCTTCTTCATCATCAATTTAACTCTCAAAACTCTTTATGTACCGGTTTTTAGAAGATCTTCCTTTGATAGCGGCCCACTTATACATTCGGTCGTAAAACGCCGAAGAATTCATTCTGCTCGTAAGGAACCGCAATTTTTCCTACTTAAATGTCGGATTCCACTATAAGATACACGAATGATAATAAAAAATATGGGCTTAAAAATTAAGTTATCATGAAATGTGAGCCCTTCACCGGAATTCCATAAAACTTCCATTTATCACTCAACCATTCTGAAAGCTAATTTAGAGCATTTCAATGGATTCACCATAAAGCGCCTACATAAATGACTTGCTCAAATATTACATACATTTTTATATCCACGTTATCATTAAACCATGTCACAATCATTCCTACAAACGCTGAAGCATTATATGCAAGAATGCTTATCGTAACCATTTGATATTATAAATAATAAAAGACAATTCAAGCGATTCTTCAATTTTTGCTAGATCAATGTTACTAATATTTTTGGATATAAAATAGCAAAATGTTACGATTTTTACCATTATTTTGCATCTTATTTGCAATAAAAATCACACTTTAAACAATAATATTTTCTCAGAATTAACTATATGTTCATTAAAATTAAATATAAAATCTTTATAATAATTAGTTAAGAACTTTTTGAGTTAGAGTTCCCGCCAGTTGAAAAAAAGTTGTTTCGAGAAAAACGCGTTTGAAAATAAAATTACCGAAAACGAGAAATTTAAGACAGTAATACATGATATAAATTACCTAGCGGCTAATCAGCTATTGCAAGACTTTATATCAACTCTTCGTCTTCTTCATACGTGTAATTTTGAGCTTGTAACTCCTCTTTTGGAGCTTTCCGAGCTTCCTTGGTTTCCTTGGCGCTTGGTTGATGCTCTGCTCATCCATTTGCCGTACATAATTAAATCTCTGCGAGCCAACAACTACTTTCAGCTCATTTATAATCATTACATGAATTGAATTCTCATCATTGAACAAGGCAAAAACCAAAAATGCTACAACTTCGATTAATTTTAGGCCAGAATATAGTTGCTTTAGAGCCAATCGCCAAATGTCAAGTTGAAACTTTGGTTTGCATTCTGCGTGTAACCACGTAAACATCTCTTTAGTAATTCATCTTTCAACAAATCTTATATATATTGGAAGAACTTATTTCTGAAATTCGGAGGTGCAATTGAGAAAAGTGCACTTCAGGTTCCGTTCCAAGCGTTTTTGCTCTTTTTTCTGGCACTTGCATCTTCACTAAAACTTTTCTTGATGTGTCGATTTCCGCGGAAGGAATTGTTACATGGTTTGCTACATCAGTTTGAGGTATCCTGTTTTCCTTTCGAATAAGATTATATTTTGACTTCTAACTTTCAACACATTAGGAAGACTAGAGCTAAACTGATGATAACCGACGCTCTATTGAAACGATACCAACGATTCTAGTACCTTTTAGTTAAGAACTCGGTTCTAAGAATTTACAAATTAGAACGACTGTAGATATCTTCCTCTTCTTCCATTTCTGTTTTCTTCCCGTAATACAGGGGTATAGAACTAGGTAGTGAACAAGGGTCTACTGTGCGGCCACTTCGTACTGCGTGTTGCGGGCTCCAATACCGATTTGCGTTCACTATAGTGCTCATAACATCGGAAAAAATCGGAATTTTGTTGTGAAACTTTGAAAACATATTCTTGAATAGTTTTACCAACAATTTATAAAATAAAAAATAAATCGATTTTTCGAATCGTCTAAACTGGTTTCCCCCTTTAAAGTTGAAGCAAATCCATTTAAATCTATTCAACAAATAGCAGATACAACATTTGAATGATGAAAACAAATTTATACAGGTTCGAATGTGTAAAGAATTTATAAAATTAGAAATAAATTCAATATATCTTCGATATTTTGTGTTAGAGGATGGGCTATATATTCGAATCAACAGTGGATTTCTAAAGAGCAGATATCACCAGGAACTAATTTACTTACACAGGGCCTTACAATAATAACGCTAATTTTTTAAATATGAACAAAACAAGTTTTGCGTGAGATATGCACTTAATTTGAATTTATTTAAAAGAATATTTTATGACATTAAGTATGGAAATATCGTTCAAATGTCTGCCGCGATTTTTCTTGGTGGCACGTTATCAGGAGGTCAAATTTTTGATGACTTTGTTACATAAATCTGATTGAATTAGCTGGACGGCGTTAGCTATATTGACTTTGAAGGCATCATTTATTTGCGATTTATACGCCTGTGGCTTAAGATAGTCTCAAGGGAAGAAGTCTAAAGTCTAATCGCACGTGATAACCATGCCCTCAAATCGTACGTACTGAATGTCCATCGTGGCATGCGCTTTGTGGCATGTGGCGCCGTTCTGTTGGAACCACATATCATCCGTATCAATATCATCCAGTTTTAGGCCATAATTTTTATTTTTATGATCGATGTGTAGCGTTCGCCGTTTTGGAAGAAGTACGAACCGATGATTCCGCTGGCTCAAAATCCGCACCAACAAGTGACTTTCTCGGGATGTATTTGGTGCTGGTGCATCCTTGTTTAGCTGCAGGTGGAAGACAACAGGAAACACTACATAAAAATGATTTAAACCCAATAAAGTCTCCTATGAAGTTGTCCATCTATCTCCGAAGATGAATATAGTACGATAAGAAAAAGGAAGCACGAGAATTGGACATATTTTTCACATCTATGCATCAGTATGTAAATTTTGCAAATGAGCTTCGTAAAAGAATATTTTTGAACATATTTATGACATTGATCCAATAATTAATAAAGGAATTGGATAAAATTCTAATTATTAACCCCGAACGTATAAAAACCAAATTGCAAAGGTAGTTTTGTATTGTTTGTTTTAAATTTTTGTTGTTGTAAGTGTAAATCAAACTGATGCTCGCATACCAGAATTTTCGTTTTAATAATATTTTAGTTAAATATAATGTTTGTGATTTTTGTGATGTGCTTTTATATGATATATTAAATTATACGTTATCATATCATATCAAGTGAGCACACGTTGCGATTTCTGTAGCCGAACAACGCGGCAATCAACAACTGCCGCGGCGATTTCATCATTGCAACAAATATGAAATAAACAGAGTTTTCATTTAATTGGATCGATTTACACTTTGATCATTGCCAATAATAAGAGATGCATCGTGTGTTTTTTTAAGCTTGAATTTCATATTCACACTTCGAAAATTGTTATTGAAGCAGATACGCACACAGAGTAGAGTTTAAGTAAAAAGCACCATTTTTGTAACTTTTATAATAAATATAGATAATAGCTTCAGGAGAGTGTTAAGCTCGAAACAAAGCTGAAAGTTCAAAAGCTCCAAGCACTCGATAATTAATGCTTAATTTAATGAATATTCGCAACCCGTCGAAGGTCTGATTGCATTAACGCAGTTAATGAAAGCTTTCAGTACATTTAATTAAGTCTTTATGGAATGGAGCCCATCTGCAACCTAGAGCCTGGCTACATGTAATGCAATACCCATTTGTTTACCCACCGTGACATAGGGTGACCCCAATGTATCTCATATGCTTGTATTCAATTCATCAAACGATAGAAATTTGCATATGACATACCCAATATCAAAGAAATCGGACTCATCGATTGAATATTATGCCTTTTAAAAGAGCTAATAGGATAAAATTTCACTCTTAGGTTGCAATTCATCAGTATGGATAAGTTATAAATGAGCTTTGTGAATCGTTTTGAAACATCTTCCAATCAAAACGTTATGTGAGTTACGTATAAGAATACACAGTTGGCTAAAAGCTGAGTTTGTGTATTTTTAGGCTAACGATTACTTATGAGACTTATGAGATATTTTTGACATTAAATAATATCTTTGTTTTTAATAACGCTTTGAAAGTTCAACCGATGATGGAGTAACTGACAAAAGTAATATTGTGAGCCTATACGTGTGGTCACTTCATTGCAATCGGCATGGTAATAAACCATGCATAAGAAACCACGCTCGTGAAATCAGCCCATTAATATGCGAGATTCTGTATCACTCGAGTCCGAACGCATATATGCGCGATTACTCATCAACAAGCAGAATTTACATTGCATTCGATCCGTGATCAGTGATTTAGCGGTGTTATGGTAAGTTTAAGATAAGGCTTATATGTGTATAAAATTTAGAAAATAGTGATATTCCTACTGATGAATAATAATGAGATCTAATGTCGGACCGAAAGTCTTAGGATTATGTAATTTTTCGCGCTCGGATTATTACAACCATGAAAATGGTGCAGATGTAAAGTGAAGGGGAATACCAAATAATTGATTGTGCAAATCTAGTTAATCATCGCATACAAAAGGTCATAAGCGGTATATGACATAATTGAATATTTAGGTTGGTGATGTCAAACGGTGATAAGCGACTTGGCATTGTCTCCAGAGGCGCACCCGATACGCACACTACACCCCTGGAACGTGCCCGGACACACACACACACGCCCCCCTTTACAAACACACTTATTTCCATGTCGTATACATTATTCATGAATATATTACATAAATCACAAATGGGATATCTTCTTAAAGAACGTGTATACGGGGCATGTGTACTAGTCGGCTACGTGGGCTGCATGGGCGTAGTCACGTAACATCGTCCATTATTTATAAAGGACTACACCCCTCGTTCCCGATTGCACACTTTGGCTATCATCAAAGCACTTCATATCGGAGATCATGTCGAATTTAAAAAAAAAAGAAATGCTCGACACACTTGTAATTATTAATCGTAACCAGCAAACGAATGACGATGCTCCGTAGGGGTTAAATCGGACGCTTCCATATTCGATAAAATCGACGGCATTACATATGATAAAGGAGCCTATAAACAATTTCGACCCTGAGGAAAATTTCCTGGAAAATAGGGTGGGAGGTTAATATACGAGCAAAGAAATCGCCCCCTAAATTTCCGTATTTTATGAACAATTTTGATTTGAATGAACAGATTTAATTCAATTATAAAACCTGTATTGTTGCTATGGGCTGAATAAATGCGTATTATTGCGCATATATGCAAAATAATGAGTTTTTTCATCAAGACAGTGACGCAAATTGGAGCGCGCGATTGCATTTAATCTGAGTGCATTGCTGACCTATCCTCGACTTCGATCATCCTAAGGTCATCATGCTTAGATAAATCGATGCAATATCATTAATTTATATACGTTTATATAAATCATGGCGGCCACGTTGTTGTTGAAGCATCATTTATCAAATTTATAGTGAATTATTCAATAATTTATGGCAAATTATCACGAGGGGTTATATCTTTGAACAACGTGTTCAAATTATCAAAATGTTGTTTTCAAAATCAGTTCGAGAAACGTTCCGCGCATTTCGTGATTTTTATCCTCGCTACAACCGTCCTGCCAAATCGACGTTTGATGGCCAAATTCGAATCAATTTGTACGATAAATAATCAGCTAATACCTATACGTCATCGAAACGCAAGGTCTGCTGAAAATATCGCTGCTGTGCGTGAGAGTGTACGGGAAAACCCGAGGCAGTCAATTTATTGTCGTTCATAAGAATTGGATTTGCACTCATATAAAATCCGAAATTATCGGATTTGGGATAATATAAATCCACACGAGATACAACAACATCAAATGCAACCCAGGAAATTTGTCGTTTGTCGTGGATTTTGGTCTGGAGAGCGCTATAGATCGATGATAAGCAACTTCTTGTGGTCCTAACTGGATGACATTAATACCGACTATAGTTTTACCAGGACAGAAGCTATGTGCCACACAGAGTATGCCACTATGGGCATTTTGCATGAGCGATTTGAGGGCATGATTACAAATTGAGCGCCCTTATTGATAAACCCTATACATTCGATAAAATATATGGCATCTTGATAGCGCGTGTGGGTGGTTTTCAAATATTGAGTATTAGATCACGATCAGATTTTGAAATAAATCAAAAAAATATGTATTTTACAGCGTTCGTTATTTAATAAGAAAATGCGGCATCTTAAGTGTTTTATTATATTAGGTAATCCGGAATGATCAGGTACGACCCCAAACGATACTAACTCCAATAAATGGGTCAATCCTTCAACTTTACTAAGTCGATATCCGAACGAAGAAAGTTCGAATCGATTTAGGCCGAAATGTTGTTTTCAAGAGCTTAAACTTTATAGGTCAAGAATCTCGAAAGTCGGCAAGAAATTAATAAAAGAATTCCTCCCGCGAAATTTAATTTTAGCATCTGTTTCGTAATAGGATTGAAGGCTTTAATTGCCATTCTTTGTAATAATACGATCACATTTGTAAGGCTTAATGCGCGAAACGGAAAAAAAGTGGGCGGCCAACTTTGTCTTTGGAATCGAGAAGAAATTGAAATAATTATAGCAATATTGTTGGTAACGACAAAGCGCCGCTTCTAATTTATATTCGTAACGACTGTATTCCCAGTGGTTTTATACATTGAAAAATAATATTAATGGACATGTTTAATTTCTGGAGTATTCGAGGCAAGCTTTAAGATATCGCGAAATAAATCTGAAAAATGATTTTGCGATCTGCGACGGTTATTTTCCGCCCGAATGCTCGTTATTGTCTTGGGAAAAATCCTTTGTTTTTTGGCGGTGCTTCAATTGTTTTTCGGTTGGATCCTAAAGATTCGTTAACACAATGATCGGAATGATCCGCAAATTAATTCAGTTTCCAGGATTGGATTTATATTTGAGCCATGGTTTGCTCGGAGCGCGCGTCAATTTCTTCGTTCGGAGCTTTCGTCTTATTTTTCGCTCCTGGAAGGAAGCGCGAAAGCTCCTCGGAAAGTTCCATTCCTCTTAAGTCTTGTCTAAATAACCGGCACGTTGTTATAATATGTTGGTCTATTTACTCAGACATAATTCATACAAGTGTAGGGTGGATGGAGACAAGTCTGTTTCGTATACAAATGTCGAACATCTGCCTGTTCCATAGCAAATAGCAAGAGCAGTGCTTTCGTCATATATCCGTATACATACAAAGGCAAATTAAGCCATCTGGACACCACTAGAATTTCGACAGCTTTTGTAAACCTCCAGGAGGTGAAGCTCTATTCTGAAAGTTCAATTTGGCTGGCACACGTGAAGCCTTTCATTTGACCGCTTGAATGTTTCGTACATCAGAAAGCCATGTCGACAATTCAAATATCAACAAAGTTTGCAAATCGAGTTCAAAATGCAGGACGATATTGAAACTTCATGAATAGAATGAATTCCATCTGATTAAAAAAGTGTTTCGTCCATATCACCAAATTGCACAGCGATACAAAAGACGTCGAGTACGCAATCCACCAGATCAAGTGTTACCACATTCACTCCAATGCGACTATGAAACAGCTTATTACATTGTCAAAAAGTTCAAAAAAGCTCAAGAGGAATGCGCTGAAAATATATATATTATATAAAGGATATGTATTCAATCCAATGATTCCATTTGTTCAAAATACACCCCAAACAGTAACTTTTTTGGGTGTAGACATTGTAAATAGCTTAAACAACCACTAGACCAGTAGTGCGCCAATTGTATTATATATTACACAAACGCTGCTTCATATTTTAGCCAACAATTCATATAGATTCAGATCATTATCGTGCGGTACGTCCAATGAAGATTATCAATTCAATTAAAAGTCTGATATAACTAACATACAAAATATTCTGATTTGGTTGGATGTCTGATAATGGTTTGGAACAGCGAGCTGTCACGATGATGCGAGAACCGGTTCAGCTCACAATTTGATCCGATCCAAAAAATAAAAGTAGTATATGTCGGGTTTTACGCTCGTTATAACCGAGTTTGACAGTATTCGGTGCAGTGCCACGATGAAATATTTTTCAGTGATATCGAGCACGTAGTTTTAAGGCCCTCCCTTGAATTTCAATTGTCTGCCAATACGTTTGGCTAAATGCAGAACCTTCCCTTAAATCTATTTAGCATACATCATTTGCAGCAAGTCAGACAATTAATTATCTGCACATGAAATACTAACGATATCGGTGATCCCATGACTATTTCACGATATTGGAATGGATCTTATTTAAAAAGGTCCATACATTTGGATCTTTCAAATCAAATTATTGATTTAGACTTTCTTTTAAAATCAAATACATTTATTCAGAATTAACCAGACCAAGTGTTACTGAATTGAACCGCTGTTTAAGAATTTAAATTTATTTTGTTAACATTTAAATATATTGGTTTGAATAGTTAACAGTATTTAAAAATGATTAGATAATAACAGTTGGAGTAATGCTTTGTCTTCGGTTTTGTTAAAAAACAAATTACAGCGTTACTCACGGATACACAGACGGCATAAGACATGCATGCACTTTGCATTATGATTTTTATCGATAGAAAAGGGTAACGTTTTGGATTAATGTTAGTATTCATGAATGTATCATAAATACATCAAATAAAATGTGTTTTACTTTAGAGATTTTATTTTTTAAACAGGAAATAGAAGCAAATGGGTGAACGCCACTGGCACATACAATAACTTTTTGTGTCACCATGTTAAAAAAAACATGACTTATTGGTGAATATACTTGAGACATGTCATAACCCAAATATTTATAGCCAATCACGAGCGGCGGTGATTTATTTATTTTGAAATACCTACTTCTGCCTTGTACCTTTCGAGCCCCTCCCCAGCGATGGGGCGCACTATCCGCCACGGCCGAGAGGAGTTCTGACTCCTCATAAATTTAAAATGGCGCCCATCTTGCTACATCCTTTATAACACTTTCCAGAAAAACTACATATTTACGAATCGCGCCATTCAGATGTCTTCAGTGGCGCAGGAAAACGTCGCATCCCATGCCAAATTGGAAAAAGGAACGAGAGGCGAAAAATCATCCCCTCGGCGTGCTGGATCGAATAAATTTATGTTATTTAAATTTGGATGTAATATTTTGGATATTTTTGTAATTCGATTTACAATTGCACAACTGAAAGACGCTCATACCGTTTGTATATTGCTCGCGAATCTGTCGGAACGCTCAAACAATAAACAAGTCTAATGGCGGCACTCTATTTCAGGAGATATATTTTTTTCCCTCCATATTACAAAGAGACATTTCATTATTGTTATTAAATAATAAAAAACTTTAATTTTTGATCTTTTAAATAAGTATCATCTTAATTTTTTCACAATAATTATTGCTTCAGGATGCGTATTTCAAATAAGGAAGTTTCCTTGCCGAACTCTGGTGAGACGCTTCCAAATTCGACCATCTCAATTTAATTTTGTAAAATATAATAAATAAAAACTTCTAATAAATATTTCTCTATAATATGTAAAATAATTGAACGAATATCTCTTATACTGTTCGTGTTTTTCATTTTTAAAATGAGATAGTTTTCCTGTTGCACCCTGTATTATGAAGCAAATTGTATATTCGTTTGATTTTCACCGTTGAATGCTTTTTGGAATAAAAACGGCATAATAAGAACTAATCATAGGGCGAACTAAGAAAGCTTTTAGAGGAATTGAAACCATGAATAACACCGAGTACTACACCGATATTACAGACCAGAAGGAGAGATTTTCTTTCGGTGCATGGCCATCCCGGTCTGAGGTTATTGAATTATTTATAGATGTTGATCAAACGCTCATTTCGCATATATTGAAGGCTCCCGAGGGCGCTGATTTTACAAAATCGAATTAATACTTTTAGAATAAAACGTCAGTCAATCAATCGAATAGTTGTCGTTCAAAACTCGAGTTCGCCGAAGTAATTTCAGAGAGTTGTGCGAGTACTCGCATCAACGACCATTTTGCAAGATAGCGACGCAAGATATCAATATTCATTTTCGTGACTATGATATTCTTTTTGTCAAACTCATCAAGTTTTGGGTTGTGGCTTGACTTTTGCCAAAAACTTTTTCACATCTTCGTGGCCGTCAGATTTATACGAAAAACAACTCAGTTGTTATATGAATAATTTATGAAAGCGGTATCTGCCGTCTCGACCACCCTCTGTATGGAGCCTCACATAAGTTAATCAACATCACGAAACATATCAAAGATATTGTAATAATGCTCCCGACTCTATGTAAAAAAGTTTTGAGTTTTCTCAGGATCGGTGCCTCAGGAGGAATCTCTGCAACAATAGTGTCCATCGTTTCATACATCGAATAATGTTATTCATGGACGTTTTTATGGTCTAAAATCAATCTCAATTTATTTTTATGTTCAATATTCTTACTCCAGAGGCAGTATATTTCAAATTTAAACGCAAAAAATGCAATGATAATACATCGTTACACACGAAGATTCGGGATTTCAGTTATTCAGATATCGTGATTGGGAAAGACTTTGTGCATTTTTTTTACAAGTTCGACCATTTCAAATTGATAAACATACAGTAGTCTTTAATTGTCTATCGTTACGGAATAATTTTGGAAAAATGGATTTTATACGATATGTTTTGTAAAAGTATTATTGTATAATTACACACATTAATGAAATTTTAATTGGGTCAAGTAAAAAAATGACGAAGAATGATGAGGATATACATACTCTAACATCCGATACTGAATATTTGCTGACTATTTTCAAAGATACTATTGTCATTGAAAAAGCCCAGACATACAATAATACAAGATCAAGCAGTTGATTATGCTAGCTTTTTGCTAGATGATTTTGTTAACCCTAATGAATTAATCATATGAATACTGTGCGCATAAATCTATGCTTTTCATTATTTCAACTTTATATGAAAAAAAGTACGACATATTAATACGCCGCATCTTTTCTGCTGTGAGTGTGTGTACCCAAATGTAGCATAAAGCAACCACTAGACTAGTACCTTGCCTATTCTATTATATATTACACAAACACAGCTTAATCTTACAACTAACAATGTCCATTTAAAATCATATTTTTCTAAGCAAAGCAAAGCTTATCAGTTTCACTTTTATCCTATAACTATAGATTAAAATTATTTAAAACTTATATTAATATAAAAAAATGCTATTTTTTAAACACTATTATCAAAATATCTGAATGTTGTCTTTAAGCGTTCCATCTTGGTTATATATTTTTTGGCTTTTTATCTTGCCTAGTAAGATATTTTATGGCTTTTGATTTAAGGCGTCTTCTCACTTTACAAATTTAAAAAAATCGATTTTTATTTTATTTTAAATTTTGAAAGTACATATCTTCAAAAATGTTATATCGAAAATTCATAAAGATCGGACGAGTCTAACTACATTTTTGGGCGACCGTTAGGTGACTACCTGAAAGCACCCAGCTGCATACGTATTGTTCAGACTCATGATGCAAGTACAAGAAAGTGGTAAAAAACAATCAGATAGAAACTTTTAAACATCTTTCTGCTCTAGCTGAAGATGTTCACGAGGTTTTGAAACCAATTTATGAAGATCTTCGGAGGAAATACCCAAAATAACAACGAGTGTTTCAACAGCTGTGTCTGGGCAATTTTTCTGCAACCAAAACTTTAAACGCGTTTATCTCAAAACAAGGTTTTTCGGTGGCTTGTTGATGAAATTTTGGAAACTATCCGGCCGATTGTCATGAAATTTAAATGACATATTCTTCATAGTTATGGTTATAGTGCATATCATCAGATTTTTGAAATTTTGATTTTAAGTAATTTTTTTTTACAAAAAACTCCAAAAAAAACCGCGTTTTTTTTGTACTTTTTCGAAAAACGTGCGCCATTTTGTTATTTTCGTGAATATCAAAAATCTGATGATATGCGCTATAGCCACTGATATACTGAATCTAAAACTGTTTTATTTTTTTTGTTTCAAATGATCCATCTCGGAGATACCATCAACAAGCCACGAACATAACATTTCTACACGGGTTTTTCGATGCTACTGTTTTATTATAATAATTGTTCAAAAAAATAAAAATATTTTTTTTCGTGTACTTGAAAGATGTATTTATTACATAAGATCCATTTTATCTCATAATTTTTAGCGAAAATCCTCGAAAAAAAATCGTGAAAATAGCCTATTTTTGAGGCGCCTAAAGTGAGAAGACGCCTTAAATGATTTGAGTGCTTCAGATCCAAAACATGATTTTCTAAAATCAAAATTCCTTTTGATATTATAAACCAGAAATAGATAAATCTGCAATAAGGTATTTAAATGATTTATAATGCTGTTTATATAAGTATCAAAGCAGGAACGAAAGCTTGCAGTCTTACGTCACGAGCTTACGGTAGCTTTTGAATATTTTAGTTGTTGTGTATAACGAACATCTACTTGAAGGCATATCACGAATTATATTTTTCTCAGAGTGGTCCTCTGGATATTGTTGATTGTCATTTATATTTTGCAAAATTGCATCCCGTCAAATAATGAACAAGCTTCCGTGTTGAATGAAAGCCATTGTATTAGCGAAACTCGGCCGAACCATTGTCTGGATGGAAACCTTATTTGAATTTAGATCACCTCGAAAATGAAACAATCGTACTTTAATAAAAAACAATTTTCATAATGCCAAGAATGAAAATATTTCACTCAACAACCCTGGATAAATTACATCAAACCCACACTAATTTTCTCATCCGGGACTGCGTAAATAAAAATCGAAAAAACAATCTGATAAATGGTCTTCCCTCTCCGTCATCTTAATTTTTCTCCCGGTCGAATTAACACGATATCATAGCGTGAGAGTCGAATACCGACTCTAATCCCGGAATGTCTATAAAATCTGCGAAATCATTAATTAAATGTGGGTGATTTCGGTTTCTGGTCAGTTCTCCTATCTACTTAATTGCGATCCTCCCTATCTCCTGTTTGTGATTATCCCAAAGCTGGAACAATATATTTTCATGCTTATTGCAAATCGAGCACCCTTAAACTTCAGCCAGTCTTACATCAAAAACTTTTAATCACCCTTAAATATTACATTACATGAGAGAATAAAAGTTTGCCAAAATCAAAATATAATCCCAATTTGAAATTTCTTTGCGAAATATTTGTTATTTTCATCCGAGATCCATCATTTAATCTTATATCAAGCAATCAACGTTGAATCTTTTGCATTTATGAACTTTCTAGCGTTGATTCTGTTTTAATATAAAAAAAATGCTAATCATATATAAAAGGCCATTCAATAAGAACGCTCAATTTTTTTTGAATAATAGCGGCCATGTTTTTAAAGCAATATCTATCAAATAAATTTTGAAATATTTTATAGTATATGTCAAATTATTATGAAAGATACGTGCCACACAGGGCATGCCACGATAGACATTCTGCGATTTGAGAACATGATTTGAGCCATCAACTAACCACCGAGATCTTGCGATTTAGCCCTTTTAGACTTCTTCCTTTGGAGCTATATTAAATCACAGATCTATGCATATAAATAGCACACAATATATACCCTCAAAATCAACATAATGAATGCAATCCAGGAAATTCAGCCAGATTTATGTGACAAAGTCAAGGAAAATTGGACCTCCCGAATACGTGCCACCAAGACATATGAACGACATCATATTTCATACTTAATGCAATAAAATATTCTTTCAAATACAAGATTAATTGGTTTTGGTGAAATATGATCCATAGACTTATTAAATTAGTTTGAATAGTGCTTCTCTTAAAAATTGAGTAATTGGCATTAATATTATAAATGTCTATTTTAACAAAAACCTTATCTTTATATAATATGTTGTATTGATGATGTGTTTTGATTTCAACTTTTCCCTTCAAGCGATACTCCGTCAGTTTTGACAGTTCCTAAGAAAACATTGTTTCCCTTAATTGATTGAAGGCTTCTTTCTCTGGAGGAGTTTTTGACAGCCATATTAATTACGAAAAAAATGAGGCCTAAATTATTTTTAGGAACGCCGAAGTTGCGCATAGACAGAACGAACGCTGTGTACGAATACAGGTAAAAGATCACCGAGATAATAAAGCACATTTGATAATAAAAATCGTATCAATAAGTATATTTATGAAGTGTTAATATCTCAAGACGTTGTTTGAGGATTAAAAAATCTTTGGATAAGTAAAAATTATGCGATGTTATAATCCTTTATTGGATCGCTTTTGATTGCTATTTGATGATCTATAATTATGTTAACTAAATGATTTATACACTCCATTGATGATAATTATTATTCCCAAGTGTTTTGAGCGTTATCCGCGGACACATAGTCGATTAAAGATAGATGTTTCTCAAATAATTTTCATGAAATTTCTTTTCTTTTCCATAAAAAATAAATGATTGAAAGCTTCTACTTTACATTACTGTTTTATTTGATTTGGATAAATCAAAGAAGATTTTTTGTACAGCCCATCAAGCATACATAATAACCTTGTTTATGGTTAAACCGGGGTTGATAGTTAGAATGCGGCAGGGAAATTTCCTTATTTGAAACGCACGCCCTGAAGCCACAGATTTAGTAACGACCACGCAGGGGACTGTTTTAAATGTCTCGCTGTAACATGAAAAAAATAATTAAACTGATATTTCTTTATGATAGGATAGTTTCCCTGCCGCATCCTGTATATTTGTCTGCTTAAATATTCTGTAAAGAGCGAGTCCAATATAAGCATATATCCGACGTGGAGGTGAAAAAACACGTTTCAGAATTTCTGAAGTGCAACACGGATGTTCAAAGTTTTAATTCTCTGGATTCTGCTTGTCTTGTTTATCAATTCATAAGAAGTTAAATTATTAAATTTTCTCCACGTCCGCTTTATGCAGAACGAAAAGGAAGAGACGAAGAAGCGAAGTCTCTTGATCTAATTAAAAATGAACTTGGCCTTCTCTCTCGATTCCCCTGGATCGTTCCCGCTGTTTAACCCTCAGTCAACTGAGGTACATGTCACGCCAAATGCTCAAATTGGCTTTAGCCAACTTTCACGATCTCACTAAAGCGGCTTCATTTATTTTTAGATGATTTCCAACATCGATCTTCATAAAATAGGCCAAAAATATATGATCGCTCGTATTTTTCGCGCTATTACAATTCCAATTTAGCCGAGTGGCACGTTTATTAATAGAAAGTCCATTAGGTATAACTCAAGGGATGACAATGTACTTATACGATATTGAATTATCTCCAACTAGCGGTTTCAAATCCTTTGAGGTTTTCAAAACTAAGCGATCTAGTGTTTGTAAGCACTGATTAACATTCAAGACTTTGATCCTCTAAAGACGTCACTAATGCTAACTATTGGTAAATTACATTATTGCATGCACTTTGCTTCACTGCTGATATGGAAATATCTCTCGGGGGATGAACACACTCTAATAATATAATAGATAAATTCAAATTGACGATAATATTGTGTTTGAATTTTTGAGGTCTGAGAATAAATTATATATTTTGAATGTTATGACGTTTTAGTTTTCATATGTGAATTCCGAACGTTTATGTGTAACATGAGGTTTTTGTGTTTTTCATCATCATATTCAGATGAAGATATTAAAAAACATTTTGACGAATCCTCCAGATTAGCCAAAATTTAAAACCTAGATAAAGAGAAGACAACATCCCCTCAAACAATTGCAAAATATTGATATAACGGCTTGAGTATGTTCTCTCTTTATTATGGCCACTCGCTGTTCCAAATAATTGGTTGATTTTTTCCTCAATTAAATTGACTGTTTTATTTTTTTTTCTTAGCTGATAATGTAGTGAATAGTATGTATAATGTAAAAATGGGATATTTATGATTAATAAACGACTTTGAATACAACGGCATGAAATTAATAACACATAATCCAGGGGATTTTATTCATATATTTCGATTACACTCTAAAAGCTCACTCACATATTTTTACCCATAAAGATAAATAATAAAAATCTGATATTCTACCTATCTTATATATTATATTTCTCGAAAGTCGTCATTGAGGGCATCGAGATGAAAAACATGTGCTCATTTTGCGTCTATTATTTATGCTCGTGGAGGACGATCTCAATGTGAATAGGTCGATTGATACCACTTATGGTAAAAATGGCTGTTGACGGAATACTATCTATATTTCAAGGTGCATTTCTCGCAAAAGAACCTATAATTATGGAATAATAAGATAACGCTCGAAGATTACAAAAAATAAGAATGCAATTTGCTCATGTTTATTGCTGCAATTAACTCGAAACACACGGCTCTTTAATCATTAATGGGTATTAAATTTATACACAATCTTTTTTTTTTAATACTTTGCATACATACAAAATATGGACGAAATTGAAATTACGTTTAATATGTTGGAGGCCTCGAATCTTTTATGAAGTTACATAACATTTCTTAGATAATATTGTAACAACGTAACAAACTTTCAACCGTCCACTAGTGGACGGTAGGTATCTTGACTACCACTGGTCTAAGTTTACTGTTTTCTTAGGAAAGACACGGATACCATCATACATTTTTCCTTGGGTCGTCTTACATTCGGATCCATTGAAAGACTTCAACTATGCCAGTACGAACAGGTTAACAAGGATGTAAAATGTCTGAGCTTGAGCAATAAGAGCGAAGACGGATAGAGGGTAGATCTATTTATTTAGGATATTTATTTTTATATTTTATTACACATAACGAGATTGATTTGCATGCATGATGGTCGTTTTTATCATTAATCTTGAATAATAATTGATTCTTAGAGAATGAGAAAATCAGCCTTGTATTAATTTGGAATCGATCTACATTTGAATCTTTAAGTTGTCAGCCAATGACAAATTTGCAGATAATTAGAAGCATTGATCTCCAATAATTTGAATTAATGAAATCTTAATCTTGAAAGGCACGTCTAGACGTTTTCAGCAAAATCTAACGAAGGACGTTATTAAATATTGATTGTTATTACAGCGTGCTTATATTGTGAAAGCCTTTGATGATGGATTATTCAAGCAGCGTAATTGATATTAATAACAATAGCGGCCTGTTTATCTTAAGTATTTTTGTTCATAATTACATGATAGTTTTTGTTGGGGAATTTTGTTACATACAGGGTGCGGCAGGGAAACTACCAAACAGTATAGGAGATATCAGTACAATTATTTGTTCATGTTACAAAGCAAAAATTTATTCGATGCAAACTGCTTAATGTGTTTTCAAATAAGGAAGTTTTCCTGCCGCTTCCTGTATTAATTACTGTGCCAAAGCGTCAAAAAAACCTTAATAAGTGATGAAATGTTTCCAAATTATTCACATAATATGGCAGTATATTATTGCATTATCAATCGTGTTTAATAAATGATGCAATAAAAGCTTATATACGTAAAGTTGGTTTGAATTTATAAAGCATAGGAAAGTAGGTGAGTCAAGTTGCCGCTAAAAGGCTGTTAAATTGAAGTTGTCAGAAGACGAAGAGAGCGTTCAGCTGAAATTGCAGACGTAAAGCCTCGAGAAAGATATTTGTGAAAACGCTGTTACGTGTCTGAAGGCATTCCACCCCTGGATACATTGGGGAAGTTTATCGTTGGACAGTTTTGAGATAAGGAATTTTCTAATAGCTCACATTGTGTAGCTGGGCATAAATCAAAATCATATCAAAATATCGAAAATGCTCCTCTCTTCCAGGATATTTGTCACCGGGATGCACGCGCGTGTATGTCCTGTATATATACAAGCAAACATCTACGACCATCTCGCAAACTTTTGCACTAGAAACGCTTTCCGATAACGATTCGCAATAAATATTATTTTATTCCTGCCGTCAGAAATATGGCATATTATACTTCCCAAAAACTAAAGCAAATAATTTTTATCGCCCTGTTTTCTTTTTGTTATTATTATTGTTGTAAGAATTTAAGTTGTTATCAGTGTTGCCATTTTTATTATTTATATATTTATCGATTCCAGGCGAAAGCTGAAGGAGAGCTCCTCAACTAAATATTCATGCGATATCCGCGAATACTTTGAATGAAACTCGAATCAAAGCACGATACAAATGATTTCAGATAATTCAAGCGAAAAATTATTAAAATAACTATGCCATTGACATAAAAAATAGTGTTGTCTCAGAGTTGTAGACATCGTATAAGCCTTCGATATCGCACGGTATGTGTGGCATTCACTATTCAATTTAATTCAGCGAAAGAATGTAATTATATATTTTTATATAATGCAATTATAAATACGTTTGAATATTGATACCCAAACAAATAAGGCTGCTACGGTATATTTTGATAAATTTATGAAACTTATTAATCCAGATTTGGATATGACCAACAGTTTATCAAAACATCACATCAATTATATATAATATCATCAACTTTAAATGTAATATTTTATCAATTATACTGTTAGTTTTAGGTAGCTATTATTATGTGAATATCACAGTATGAAATTGGAGAAGCTGGCGGGAAGATCAAGTGCTTCTGCGATCAAGACGATCGGTCGTATCCCCAAGACTTGAAGCTCTTTGAAGATTTGCTCAAACTTGGGACTCAAAACTAAAACTAATTCACTGTGCTATTCATATATCACGCGTTTTGAGACCAGGCATTTTATTTGGTAATTAAATCATGTTTATTACTCTTATTGTATTGAGGAATTTTGTTTGTGGTATTATTGGATTCAATCACTTCACACTTTCCGAATACTTGCTTCTGACTTTTTTTTTTCATAATATGTGGAAATGTTCAAATTGGATTTGAGGAAATTTTTTGTTGAAAGCGATAAGATAGTCTTTGATGTTGGTAATGAATGTTAATTATCATCTGAGAAGGGAAGGTGTAGGGTGGTTTCAGTATTGATTTAATGTGCGATAATGTTGACGTATCGTTGTTAGTTTTGAAGAGTGGGTCTCACGCATTAATAGCTTGTTGATCTGTTATCTATTGGGTCGATGGCTACTTGTCATTCCTGTCGGCTTTCCTTTTATTTCTTCTTGTTATTTTAATGATGGGCTTAATAACGAATTCAGGAGGGCCAGTCCCGCTAATTATGCATATTTCATTAGGGCCATCGCTTGTTATCGTTTTTTGGGGGTATCTCTTCGTCAGATCTGGGGTCGCTCCGCACCCCGTCTTATCTATGACAGTTAAGCATTTAATTATAATGGGAACAAGATAGGTATGTGAGCCCCCGTGAGGTTTCCATGCCATTATCTTGCACGTGTGTTGCCACCATCCCTGGGTGTACACCGATAATTATTCCTGTTAATTCCATTACGCTACTTAATTAACATTTAATTTATGATCAAAGCCTAAATCTATTCCATCTTGCCGATGTGCGGTTGCCGGCCATATTTATATTCTAAGGCAGCTTCCGAAATATTCTCTCAAGTATGTGCTACACATGTTGATTTCAACAACACATGTATCCTGCTTAGCAAAAATTTTAATCGACCGTGCATCACGAATTTTCCTCATTTTCAGTCTAGAAAATTAATTTTACAGTGCAGAAAAATCAACATGAAAATTAAAAACGAAATGAACATGAAGGTCGATGATGCTATTAACAACAAATTACCTTCTAAGAAATAAGTAAGAAATCTTTAAGAAATATTATAGTAAAAAATCTCCCAAAAATTCAGCCAGATTGATAATAATTTTTTTATTCTCTAACTTAGGCCGTTTTTGAAAATGGAGCTTCGAGATAATCTCATTTAAAGCTTCATTACGTTAAAACTATCAACTGTAGTGACTTACTGATCAATCAATGATTCCAGGCACACATGATAAACCTTTCTGAAATAATAAAGTTTTCTCAAAAAGCTGATTATCTTCAAGTAACTGCTACTTTTTTGGCTGTGCAAGCTATTTTTATCTCAGAAAGACTCCTTCAGATCTGCTTCGCGTTTCAATTGGCATTTTAAGGTTTTCTAAGACCAAGATTTGCACCCCTAAAGGTGCTCTAAAATGCGGAAAAATGCATCATTTTAAATATTTCAAGACCAAGATTTGAATCCCTAGAAGTATATATGATGTGTATTTATTCTATAAATATAAAGTGTATTTTTTGCATGCAAAAGTGCTAAAAAGGCAAAAAAGCGCCATTTCAAAAGTGCATAAAATTGTGGCATTTTAAAGTTTTTTAAGCCCAATATTTTGTTCTCAATAAATTTTTAAAGACCAATCGATGTTTTCGGCAAAAACTTTGCAGTATGTGCCAGCAATTATATCCAATGCGTTCATCACTGAGCTTTAGCCTTCATTAAATACCCCAACAGCAATGTAGGCTGACATTTTAAAGATTTTTGGACCAGACTACAGGGGCTTTGGAGTTAATCGCCAAACAGTCGCGTTAATCTGGCTAATAATAATTTGGGTAGCTATACCCAAAATCCTAATGAAAGTCATGACCTCAATATTGCAAGAGTCCAAGAGTTCAAACACCTTGGAACTATCCTCACTGAGAAGATATTAATGAATAACGAAATAAACTTCAGTATTCAACACGATAATCGATGCTATCATTGTTTGTAAAATATATTTGGAAAATTTACAAAAAATGAACACTTTACAGTCCGGGTGTTTTGCGCTAAGCTTCGCCGAAAGTCCGGGCGATTTCCTAAGAAATTCATGGAACTCTACTTCTTTCGTGAAATAGATTGAAATGAAAATTGGCGTGCCTATAATTCTTCTCCGAAACATAAATCCACCATATGTGAAAAAGATGTCGAATAATATCATCGAAGCTACAGTTTAAAATAGAAAGAAGTTGTTGTGTCCCAATGAATCCAACCGATATACCATTCGAATTGAAACGTGTGCGTAAGTTAAGATTTGAAATGCTGCAAAGACGAAATGTAGACTTATCTGGCGCAATAAGCAAGTAGTATCTGCATGTACCCTATGCAAAATACTAAAAATGTCTGCATAATATTGCCAACAATGCGTTAATGCATTTGGAGTAAAATGGTAAAGTAATATAAAAACCGCGCACAACTCTCAATCGGGTCGGTATCCTGCGTTTTGCGCCCCTAGCAAATATAATATTGATGCCAATACAAATCCATGCAATTTGGAGCGTTCATTTGAGACAATTTTTGAGCGGATTTTTTTCAGCATTTCATTAAACGAATTGAAAATCCTTTGAGGTTTCGTATCACAATTAAGGGCAAACGTTGAATTTTAATAACATGGTCGAGTAAGAAGATTACTGTTAAACATCGCGGGCGTTTAGGACGTACTAAATGTCCACGGATGTGCGCGGTGGGTCCCTCGTCTCCAGTAATTATTTTGCGTGCCACATTAGCGACCCGAAAACAAATCCAGAACCACCCCGGGCTCAAAAACAGAGGCCTCTTTGCATAAAATAAGAATAGTCCTTCAGCAATTAGTCCGTGCTTGCGATAATTTAACAACGATTATACAAGACCATTTGTGGCGTACACGACGTAAAAGTGATCTATCCCCGACGTACGAACAATCTAATTTTGTAAACTGACCACGCGCCATTTATAATTTTTATTTCATTCGCAATGCTCATCCCGGTAGCCGACAGAGATTAAAAGCGACCTCCATTAGCTATTATATGCGTGCGCGAGGTTAAAATGCGGATGCGCTGGAAAGAAAAATAAAGGTCGACCGAGAGTCTTGGGCGCGGAAAGAAGTATTCTTTTCCCGTCGGCTCTTTGGCGAGCTCGTCCATCATCGACGTTCTGCTTGATGGCATATCAGGGAGATTAAAGATTCGTGTATTTTGAGATCATTTATTTAAACTCAGTTTGTGTCTGGACACAGTGATGGAATTTTTTTTGGGTAAAGAGCATTTTTATCCCCATAGACATTAAATTATTATTACCCTTATTTAAATGATTCCCATAGCAATTTACTGCGCTAATGCATTTCATATGAAAACCAGAGCTTGGCGTCGCCATCTATATTTTGCAACAGGATAACTCTTTGTATGAAAATATTGAAAGAAAAGCTTAAATTATTTTAATTCAAGTCTCCCCGTTGTGAAAAGGTAAAATAATAATACTTATATGAGGCGTAGTGAGCTTTATGGCTTTGAAATACACATTTCTACGAAATTTCCCAGAAATCATTCTGTATCGCAAAACTACTGAGCATTGTGACGAAAACTGACTTCAAATGCAGACTATTTTCTAAGAAAACTAGCGGCCATTTATTTGACTCGTTCGAGGTATTTCCGGTAATATCTCTCCATTTCGTCGGAGATAAAAGCTGTTCTGATGAGTTATATCGCCACCATTGCGAATACTTCTCCCAAAGCTGAGTTTCTCAAAAACAAAATACCGCAAACATTTATTGCGATTAGTGTTTTACAACTTCATATGTTGGATAGAGCGATGATTTAGGCAACAAAAACATAATGATTATTAAACCCTAAAACTCGCCTAACTCAATGCATTGGCAAGAACGGAGGCTACCTTAATGATATAATTTTTAAAAATATAATAAATAAAAAAAATATATGTCTCTCTGTAACACGGAAAAAGGAATTAAACTGATATCTCCAATACTGTTTGTATTATTCATATTTAAAATAAGGTAGTTTCCCTGTCGCACCCCATAAATATTAATTTAAATAATATATTATAATAAAATTATTTTTTTAAAATCTAAAAACAATACATTATTTAGAGCTCACTCGGTATAAAGCTTAGTAGAATAATTTGAATGATCTGTTCGACTATTGCATTTGAGAGAAAATATCGAGAGAATTCAAGAATTTATTTGGAATCTTCAAGACAGAGTGGGCCTAACTGCGAGACTTCAATGATGAACCATTTTCTTATACAGCGCCAAGGCAAGCTAAAAAAATCCGAAAATAACAGCACGTCAATCTTAAATTCTTCCCAAATGCATTATGTTCAAAATTTTAGTTCAAGCTTATTACCGCCGCAGGGTGTAATAAGCTTGATAATGAACCAGGTTCAATAAATGAAGCTTAACACTGTTGATAGTACATCATATTCGTTAATTTCTTTGGAATATCTCTTAATGTTTAACTTGCACGGTATCCGCTTTCTGTTGTTCAGCTAATTTTGCCTATTAATGTGTTGCGAAAATAAAAGGACAGGGTTACCGTGCAAGCCTGTCAGTTTAATAGATTTTGCAAAGGACTGGTGATATTCGGCTAATGATGTCACTCCAGAGCAATCAAGGGGGAATTACAAAATTGGTCAATGATAAGAATGATGCGAGTATCTTAATTATCAAAACAAACACCTGCTCTCAAGACAACACTAACGAAAGTCGTCTTATCTTTGTTGAAAGAGCTTTATAGGTTATCCGACGATAGTGATTTTAGTTAATTATACCTAAATTTTATGATGGTTAAAAGATTCTTTAGAATAAGATTTTTTGTTGAATATTAAGTATAAAAATTTACGTTTTTCTATAAAAAAAATATATTGAGAATGTTTAGACGTGTACCTTTACGGCTCGACTTTGTCATCGATGCACGAGTGTATGATGTGACGCAAAAAACCCGTCTCCATCTCACGAATTCTGGTACGTTAGGGTTAAACCTTCGATGGATTTAAAATAATTCAATTGAAATAAATGCATTCCTTTTTGAGACAGTAGCATTTCTTTCTTAAATAAATGGAAATATATAAAGTGGTTCGTTATAATACGATTATTTAATGTAGGTTTTTATAGGAATGGAACAAAAACACTCCAGGAAACATGTCACTGACAATTTTTTACATCAGTGGAAAATTGAGAGGAATTCGGCTGTAATCGAATCCTCAAATCCGAGCTCGAAAGCAATTCAACCGCATAATGTAAAATAATCATAAAGGATATTCTTTTATATAAGATCGTATAGATTGGTGAGTACTTGGGACAACTTTTATTTTTCTTATCCTGCGGTAACTTAAGGACCTCTGTTAAGGCTTAGTTAAGTTTTAAGTGCGCAGTAATACGAGAAACCATAGAGGGTCCATATCGTTTCGAATTTTCCTGATCTCTTATATTTTTTTTCGGTTCATTACTTTAATCGAATGCCTGACTGTTGGCATTTATACTATACGAGATAATCATTAGGCTGGCTATAAAAATATTCTATGACTTTGCACAAAAATTACACAAGTTTACAGGCGAAAAAAAATGTTTTGTCTTTGCGGCGAAACTTTCTTGTTTTCATCGCCGACGCTCTAGATATTTTAATGAAGACGAATTTCATTATTTGATTTTGATATTGGTTGCTCTAATATATTATAATAATAATATATATGATTTTAATTATCAATATGTTTGAAAAAACCGGGTACTTAACCTTTGTCCGATATTTCGAACCAACTATCGAGTTCATTATCAAGGATTAACTGCTGCCGTTGTTGTCTTAGTCCAGTGCTGCCAGAGTGCGATGTGGGGCCACTTTGCGCCGTCGCTTGTCTGATGGTTGGTTGCACTGTCGAATTTTTTGGAATGGATCCTGTTTTTTGAGTTTTGATAATATTGAAAGCCAAGTTCTGGGTACGCTCTTCGGTTGATTGCGGAGTTTTTTCGTTTTTCTATCTCTATTGCCTCTCTCACAAACACAAAAAAAGAAATCGGATAGGAAGCCTCTTGATCCCGACACTGAAGAAAGATACTTCATTTGTATTTTATTACCAATAAATTTGTACACAAAATTCCCGGTTATATTTGAATCCTCCTCGTGTTACTCGATGGAAGCAAAGATAATGTTTGTTGTGTATTGTTAACAACGAATAAAAACAGTAGAAAATATTATAGCCCTGTTTTTGGATCATTAAATCGCGTACTCATATTATATGATGATGAATCGGATTTTGGATCAAATACATTTTTTTCCAATCATAAATAGTAGTTCATTGTGGGAAGATCCAAAAACACGTTTTTCTGTTGACCAAAAATCAGTAGGAGCTCAAACTCTTCGAACATGTATATAAATTTGCGTTATTCAATAAACACAAAAACGTCTTTCGATTACCTAATTAATGTGATTGCAAAATAATATGAATTTGCATCGCAAATTAGATAAATATGAATTATTGCATTATCGTCGTATGTTGTTATAATTGAAACAGTGATAAGACATTATTTATATCTGGCGCATGTAAGACGAAAGGCAGCATTCTGTTTGTGTCAGTCGATACAGCAAGTGTTTCGAATAATATAATTCCGTGTCTTAATAATCAGTGGAAACATGGCCAACACGACTAAAGTCTCGGATATCCTCGATTTCCTGAATTTGGACAGCATCACAGATCCCTATTTGGTGCCGAACTTCATCTCGAAGATCGATCTCGGAGAAAAGGTTAAAGTCGTCTATGATTTTTTCCGAAATAGGAAGCAACTTGTGTTGCCGCCGACTCTTCTCAAGTCCGATTTATTGGGCGAGATGTATATGAGCCACGGGGATGCCTACTTTCAAAAGCAAAATAAGAAGGAAGCCATCAGGAAATACAATCGTGCTTTGGCGTGCTCCGTTCCCGATAATGATATCGTCAGTCAAGTGTATGCATCTCGTTCCAAAGTACTTTTCTCGCTGAAGAAGTACGATGATTGCATTATAGACATAGCCAGAGCCATTGAAAATGACATCGACGAAGAGCGCATCCCGAAATTACTGAAGCGATTTTCCGCCTGCCAGAAGATGATCCCGAGTGAAATCGCTAATGAAGTCAGGACAGCAAGGAGACGAGTATTTGCAGCTCCGCTGGAATTTAATCCGTATATTCCCTGCGCTAGTTCGTCGATCGATATCAATTATACGAGTCAATATGGGCGCCATTTGATCGCAACGGAAGATATTCCTCCAGGTTGCTTAGTAGCCATGGAGCAGCCTTATTCGCCGATGTTACACAAGGAGTTTTTGGTCACCAGATGCAGTTATTGTTGCGAGCATAACGACGCTATGATAGCCTGCGATGGGTGCACTTTGGCCATGTTTTGCGATGAAGAATGTAAGAATCGAGCCCGCGAAGAGTTCCACGAGTTTGAATGCCGCATGTTGCATATTATATACGGGATGGGCTTTTCTACGAGCGAGCTTTTGGCGCTCAGAAATGTCTTAAAAGCCTGGTGCGAGAAAGGATCATGGGAGGATCTGGACAAAGCAGCGAAGAAAGCCGAGGCTGTGGAAGACGGTCGAAAAAAAGGATTCGCTCGTATAACGCCTGATAGCTTGGAAGTATTAGATTCAAGGAATTATGAAGCCATTCATATGTTTGAATCGCACGAAAACAAATTGACAGTACATGGGATACTGCAAAAGGCGGCGATTGCAGCCATGTTCCTTTTTATTCTGGATGCAACAACTCCCATCTTTAACAATTCGCCCGAAGACGGAAGAGCTCTTTCCAGGACTGAAAAAAACAAGAATATGCTCATCGCAGGCCGCCTATTGCTGATCAATTTGATAAAGACATCAGAATTTATGTACAACCTGGAAGCAATCGGCGAAGACGGCGCCGGCGATTATTTGAACAGATACCGTTTTGCATCGGGTTCATTTGGATTAATCGGTTTGCTCAATCATTCCTGTGCTCCAAATATCCATCTGGTGAGCGTCGGAACCACCCTATATTGTATGACCATGCGACCAATAAAATCGGGACAACAGCTCTTCGGCAATTATGGGTAATGCAATAATTTTTTTAAAATACAAAATCTCATTGAATTTATCGAATAATAGATTTATTTTGCATTTCAGACCTCATTATACGGATCAAGAATATTCTGTTCGCCAATTGAAATGCTCAAAGATTTATTTCACGTGCCATTGTGAAGCGTGCGATCGAGGATGGCCGATGTATGCTGATTTAAAACCTGGAGGTCCAGCAAAAAAGAAAAAGGGAAAGAAGGGCAAGGATATGCTCTCTTCGTCAGCCCTTGTCGTAAAACTCGTCAAGGGCGATAATAAAGAAGCGATTTCAATGTTGGTTGATATGTATAAGCGTGTCGATTTTTTGGAGAATCATCTTCCATGCAAAGAGCAGGTCGATTATTTGAAGGCGATCAAGCAAACTTGGGAGCTTTTGGGCAACATAATTCATATGGACGATCTTGCACTATGCGATAAGCATCTGAGTCATATGTAACATAATAATTTTTGAAAATAAATATTTTTATAGATATGATTCGTTTCAATACATTAACATTATTCAAATTTTTCCTGGTACATGATGGACTTATTTTTGCGTGGTTTGTCATAATAGAATCTTTCAATAAAGATGCTCAATTTTTAAATTTGATTTAATTTATTAATTTGCCATGCATGTCTAAGTAATTCACAAAAAAATTGACAAATGTTGCTTTAATAGCATGGCTGATATCTAACAAGTTTCAAGCGTCTGTATTGAAAGTTCTTGTATGTATTTATTTAATATGCCAAACATAATCGAAAGCTTTATTGTGATAATTTAATAACGTGTTCGATTGTTTAACCCATTCCATGCGGGCATCTCGGACTCTGTTCGGATTTTGACATTAATATTTAGTTTCAATAAACTAATAATGCTTGTACATAAATAGATGCATCACTCATCGAAAGAATGAATGTCGAGACTATTAAGTATTTATAGCGTTGTTCCATATGAAGATTCGGAATTTAATTTGATCATAGATTGATCGTGATTGAGAAACGTTCTTTTTAATATTTCACAAGATCGACTATTTTAAATTCAAAATACGGACTCTGCTATTATTTTTTTTTTAATGATTTTCATTGTGAGAAGATAATTAAAAAATGTAAATAAAATTAATATTATAATCGATCTTCTCAACGATCAAAGACGGATAATAAATTTGCATGTATGAGGGACTGATTTGCAAAAATTACAACAATTTCAATAAAAAGAAAATCATATTGTTGATACTTTGATCCTGTGAATTTTGATTAAAGTGCTTGATTAATCAGACTAAGCGTTACCCATAAAAATCGAATTGTAGACATCAATACAGCTATAACAGCGCGATTTTTTAATTTTCCAAACTATTATAAGCTTTCTGTTGAATTTTTGAAAAAATGAATATACATATTCGTAATATAATTTAATCTAATTGCCTTATATTATATAGTTACACATGAAGCTTCGGAATTTCATTTTGCCAAGTCAAGTCATTCCAGTAATATGAATCTCGATAATAAGCCTTAAAGAAGGTCCAAAATCGTATTTAATGATAGAGATATAAAAGCCATAATGGAAGGTAATCTGTTATACAGGTTGCGGCAGGGAAAGTTCCTTGTTTGAAGTTTGGGGCGTTGATTATTCAAAAGAGCGGGAACTAATATTTTTTTGTTATGTAGGTTTAGACGCGTTTCAAATAAGGTAGTTTTCCTGCCACACCCTATGTATACAATTCCTTGTGATTTAGGTGTTAATATTGTGTCTATTTATCGTCATTTTAATTACGAGACTTGACCACATCCTTCTTAATCACCATATCTTTCTAATGGATTTTTACTTTTTTTGTCCCTTGTTGGTGGAACTTTAATATAAATTATTGGCGAAAGTCTATCGGAGCTAATAGAGATTATTTTGATTGGATAAATGAGAATTCCGAACGTTCATGTGTTACGCCCTAATAGTAAGAGTCTTTTAGTATTTTGCTTTTATCTGACATTGATTTAGAAAACTTTGATGAATGCATTGCAATATAATGGATCATTGCAGTATTTTTGTATATTTTGGAAAAGTGTCGCATTTGATGTACTGAAGCTGGAGTAAGTTGTAGTGGATTTAGCCACCTTTAGACATGATTTAGTAGGCTGCGTCCAATTGTGGCATATGGTTCTCCTCGGAGGCGCGAGGGTGTTTACGACCGACACAATTACGTCGTTATCGTGTCGGCGTCGAGGCACGAAGGGGTAAAAGTCTCTGAAATAATAAAAAAGAGCTTTTTATGTATCCATTTGTGTTATTATAGCGTATACGTGAGCTTTGGCAGAGCACAAGTCTCATATTTACAGTAGTTATGCGCTCCCCAAGTCTTATAACGCTATTTGACAAATGTGAAGAATGAGAAACATCTTGTTAGTTTGTCTTCTTTCACGCTTACATCCGTCCGTGCACGCCTCACACGTTCCGCAGAATATAAAACTCAAATCCCACCCATCCCGGTGTTCCTGCTTCTCCTTGCTTTTGGATGGGTGGTGCGCGTCCTCCTCCTCGACGTGCACATCTCCAACAGAAAATATGATGCACTTTCACACTGGATACTATATTGAATCACAATTTGAAAACACATCTATAAATCATGTTACTATGTGATTCGACCTGGCGTCAATCATTACCCCAGCTATAATTTAGGAATTGAATTACTATATGTAAAATATGCAAATAATATTTTTATGAAGTGAAATGTCACGAAAAGTGAAATTTCAATCGGCAATTGGTTGGAAAGAGAAGAAGAATCATCTGTACTATCTCCATTTCCGTCACATTTATAATATACACGATACGCGCATGCGCTCCCTCTACTGTATATGTGTGTCTATGCATAGCATAAAGTAACAATTGGACCAGCAGCGCGCCTATTTTATTATATAATACACAAACACAGTTGAATTTTTTAAGTAACAATTTCCATTTAAAATCAACTTTTTATAAGACTTAATAACTTTCATTTTATAACACAATTTAAAACTAATATTTATATAAAAAATGTTATTTTTACAGCAGCACCCCATACGTTTGTATAATTTAGGAATTGCTGTTAGAAAGTACAGTGGTTTAAGGGAATTTATCAAGCTGTCATCTTTGAAAATCCGCTTTCTCGTTCTAAAAGGCGCTCCGGGGAGCGGGTGGAGAGTGGGGTCACGGTGGTTTTGTTCGGCGCGGAAGGGCAGATCTTGGCAAGGGAGCAACTCCTCCCCATTTGTAGATGATCATGAATATTTATATGCATTAATACCGGGACCTAGTCGCCCCGGCTAATTACATATCAGCACCGCACTGGTCAAGAAGTAAACCGCTGGACCACCAAATTTGATAAACCATTTTTATGCCATTCGTTTATTTTCAACGGAATTATGAGAGTCCTTTTTTTTTGTTGAAATAAAAGCTTTTTTTAGCAGTCATTAGCGAGATGAAAAGACAATAACGTTTCTTCTATTGGTTTGGGATTGGATCTCTTGACGCTATGTTAATTTTTGCATATTTTTTTTAGAAAGAGAAGGGTTGGGGAGGCAAATAAAATAATTTTGTAAAGTACTGTTCCGAATGTGTAGTCTGTGAGACTAATGATCTAGGATACACTTTTAATTTAACGTCAGTTCTGCAACGTTATTTAGGAAGATTAACTCAAAACTATCAAAGCTTTCATCTAACTATAATCGAATGCGTTTATATTTTAATCAATAATTCACTGATTTTGAACATTCACAGGCAACATAAATCATCTTGATTATCTCTACAAGAATAGAAGTTTGAGGAAAACTCAAATGATAGCTATTAATTAATGTACCACATGAACGTTCGGAATTTATAGATGAGAATCCATAACTTTCACCGTACTCCTAAAGCCGAAATTGTCAGTTTCATTTTTAGTTTTTGGGGAATATTTTCAATGTAACGACGATATGAATCAGCCGTAGTGGATTCCTTTGGTTTTAAGAAGGAATAAATAATTTTAAAAAATCATCACAAAAAATTACACAGCAAATAATGAGCATTTTTTGAGCATCATTTTTTGATTTTTCGAATCGAAGATATATCGTATTTTAGCACTCTAAGAGTTTTGATATATATATAAATTTGATATATTTGAACTTATATTATGCATATCAAATGGTTAGTGAACACACACAATCCTTCAATGTCTTGAATCTTTACATTTAATTACGATATATCGTCGACTGCGAAACCAAAGAGGACTGCAAACAATCGTTGTTATTGACCATTAATGATTTTAAAATGCACAAATACGAATAATTTCTGTGCGTCAGGGTATCAGTGCTTAACCTTGTAGTGCATCTCGCTTAAATGTTAGGGCGATCAAACAAGAGAGAGGAAGATGGCAAACAAATTTCCGTTTATCAAACAACACCATAGCTGTCAAAGGGTTAAAACAACTTTGACCCTATTTATTGATAGCATGACACAGAATAATTTTTCACACAGTCTCCAACTGCATAAATAAATCACTCTGAACATTATTCTTCGATATGATTTTTTAACATTATTTATAAAGCGATAATTTCAGCAAGGTGATAAATGTCAACAGGATTGCTTTTATCTGCTGTTTTTTACGAAATGACAATTAAATACATACAAATTAAGCCGACAATCATCAAAATATTTAACTTTTTAAAGACATTTAAAAAGTTGATAATGATATAAAAAGGCAAATAGCTAAAAAAAATCAAGGATTATATTCAATTAAATCATATGATATCAATTTTTTTTTATCGGAATATAAAGTTGTTAATTGATATTTAACATACGATCGAAATCTACAACATATTAAAGTTAACGAAATGTATTATGATATGATAATACTTGTATCGTACTATAGTTATGATACAAATAAGAAGAAAGCTAAAGATCAGTAATCCCAATGGGGTTCTCAGCGCCCCCTATAAGACGTTAAAGCCTCGAGGGTGATGTTGACATGATAAATAGAGAGACAGTTAAATTAGAATTTTAAATTCGAAATTTATCACATTAATATACCATCTCTGAAATAGGCGATCAAAATCAAGACCCGAGCGTATTGCCATATTTTCATGATAACTCACTGTTCTAAATTTTGAATGGACTTGTTTTTGTACAGGGCTTTGAACTGGAACGAAATTGAAAACTGATAAAGCTGTTATTTTTGCCGGAATGAAATCTTAATGCATTCTGGGTTGTTCTCGAAGTTTTTCATCATTTACTTTCAAATTCAATACATTTCAATTAAATGTAATTACGGGGGACACGTGCCAGAGAAGGTCGTGAAATGTCGATGATATATCGTATCAAATAATGCATTGTTAGTACGCTTTAATAGTAGTTGTTCACTTCTAATATTCGTATTATTCTTCTAACAACTCCATATATTGATTGTGAAGACCCGAATATAAGATGTTCCCGAATGGATGCACTATCATATCGACTTTGTGCACAATTTTAATTTATTTAAATTGGCCTCGTTTATAATCATAATTATTTTTAGCTATATTTGTTTATGAACGCTGACGATATTCATGTTTAACCTTTGACTTTGAGAGCATTTGCAAATGTGCTCATTAGATAACGCGTCAATGTATTTGCCACGAAGTGATCTAAATTAAAATTTCTAGATGAAAAAAAATGATCAATGATTGAAAACAACTAATAGTCAGACTGGTGAAATTAATGGTCGGGATCAAAACTAGTCCACGATGATCAACTTGTGATAGTATGAAAATCGACTTTACTGTTCATGTTCGGTTTTTAAGCACCACTGATAGTAGATACACAGGTATTTACGTACAGTACGATTGCCTGATTTTTTTCAGACATTATTTGTTTCCAAGAAGAGCTCGTTTAAGTCTCAAATGATTTGCGTCACGTAAATCAGCAAAGTTACAGTCTGCTATGCTCTCAATTTTGCGGACATTGATTGACAATAATTGTATATACCGACATTAAATTAAAATCAATAAAGCTGCCTTTTTGTCCACAAGTTGTTTATGTTATATATTGTTAAATAAATGACGTATATTTTCGATACAAAGTGGCTAGAGCTTCAATAGACGTGGCTAAAATTATAGCGCAGGAACTCAATTGAAATATTTAAACTTATAAATTATCGCAAAATTAAGTATAAATGATATTTATTATAAGTAGCCATGGCATAGTTTCAGTCTTGTGAGTAAAAATTGTTATAAATGTCAGTAACAACATCATAGCAATAGATTGCCGTTTTGTTTACTTATAATATCAAAATAACAAAATAAGAAAAAATCAGCTTTGTAGGAATGAATGACATGTTTGCAGTGTTATTAGCGATCTTATAATTAGGTTAAATTATTACTAAAGAAATTTAATAATAACAATTGCTTATCTAGCCAAAAGTAGGCAAATCACCGCATAAATTATCTGCGAGCTGTCAATAGTTTGTCCATGTTCAACAGTCAATGTATAAGCTAATTTTTTTAAAAATTCAATTTTGAAAAAATGGATGGATATCTCACACAAAACTAGTTTTATTTACATTTAAAAATTGAGCGTCTATATTGAAAAACCCTATATAAATTATGGAAATTGCGAGTTTGAGTAAAAATCGATGGTTTGATATTATTTTCTGTTTAATTATCGAGCACGAAATAATAGTGATTTGTAACAAATTTAAAGGAATCGTCCTTTTAAAGGACCGGGTTGGAAGTGGAGTTCCAGCTAAAGCGTTAAATACAAACGTGGGAAAGTTCGTGAATTGACACTCGAAAAGTTCATGATGAAATCCGGTGCGGACGTGATATCAGAAGCCCCCTTAATTCTTTTCGCACCGGGAACGTTTTCACCTTAATCCTGTCCAAAGCTCTTCCAGCCGGCCAATATACTCTATTTTTTCGGGAACACGACACGAACAGAGAAATATTCTTTTACGGTCCGGGTTTATTGCAGCGTCGAGTGGTGTTTATACCGACAGTGACTTAACGCTTAGTTTAAGAAGTGCCCGCTCTTACAAACTTACTTTCTAAGAAGAATGGACCATTTTTTGCTCTGTCTTTTTAGGACTCTGCAGTATTGCCTAAGCTGGAATAAGCAAAGCATACGGACGCTCAATCTTCTCATTTTAATAAGGCAAAATCGAATGTCTTGTACCCATTTAACTCTCAAGCAAATTTGGTTAAAATCCAATGCGAAAAAATTGAAAATCTCATTGGACTGAATTAAAGATTACTTGTAAATTGCTTAAGATTACATGAAAAGTATCTTTAATTGAATATACCAGTGCTTGTTTACATGTGTTTGAGCGAAAATAATATTCACACTATGGTGCCGTTGACGGTTCGATCTCGCTCCGATCCCGGTCCGATTAATTATTCTTACATAAGAAATCAAATATAAAAAAATATTTTTATATTTGATAAAGATCGCCTAGATAAAACACTATATATAAATATTGTATATTTAATACTTTTCGCATAAAAAAATGTTAAAAAATCGATCACTTTTAGGCCCAAAAAGGTAGAAACGCGAGATTTACGCGAGTCATATTTAAGATATTAATTCAGAAAAAAACCGGGTATTCGATCGCGTTTAAGTTATTTTTTATTCCAATATTTCAGACCACCCATCGGGTCCATTGTCAAGGAATAACTGACAGATAATATAATATGTATATGTAATATTTAGTGGTATAAAATAAAAAAAAAACATATTTTATACTCTTGGAAAATCCAGTTAAGCAATTTTAATATGATTTTTTACAAATATAATTTTAATATTTTATTAAAAATAGAGATTCGTTATTATGAACAAACCTTTGCTTAGATATTTTTAGGGAATATTTTGATAAGAGTGTTTTCTTTCGTAGGTATGTATGTTTGTTAGCATGAATGGAAGAAAAATACAAGGGTAGGCAAAGCATAGATTTCTGTTACACCAGTAAAAGCTTTAGTCTATTGTTATAAAATTGCTGGTTTCTCTTGGGTCCTCAGGGTGAGGCACTTAGAGGGGACCAGCGGAGCGTTTCGTCGTTGACCTTGCCATTAGGGAGTGCGGGGGTCCAGCTCCAGGATGTTCTCCCGAATCCACGACCACAATTCAATTTTGTTTCCACAATGTTTTATATGGTAATTTAACAAAGAGTGAATTGTTTGCAAAGCTCGCGTCTCAGATTTGATCGTAAACGAAGAAATAATGTTTTCCTTTTATTTATCCGGTCGAAGGAGCACAAAAGAGGAGCCATTAACAAATGGCAATAAACGTGAAATATAATACCAATTTGACTGCCAAAAAAAAAAAACGAAATTTGACAGACGATATTAACCTATGCGGAAATGTCTTTGTATCATACGGCGGTCATTGGTATTAATACCGCAAAATATCTGCAAAATAATATTCAGGGTGCATCATATAATACTATTTTATAGCATTTGATAAATCAAATATACAAAATAAAGAGAAAAGAGTCTGTATGGTAAGAATATCATCTTTGAATGCTCTTATTTCTTAAAAGACACATTAAAACATTTCATTTGAGAATGATGATATCGACATTATTTTTTGCAAAATCCAAATGTATATATTAATATTAATAATAATATCATTAGATAGCAAAAAAATATTAAATTACGTCTAGTATAGTTACATGGGTATACATCCTACTTCTGACACCAATGTAACGCAGACTTCTTACTGACTTTATGGGATCTGCGCTTTTTATTTGTCTCATGTCATTTCAGTATCGGTCATCAGAATGGTTCTTATTATTGGTGTTATAAAAAACAAGGGCTCCGCAAGGTCACAATAAAATGACAATATAATATAAGCTATTTAAATATAGTTCTATTTTATAATATAAAAATGGATCATATTATAACAATTCGATAATGTCCATTCCATGATAGTAAGCTGCGTACGAATCGACATTGTTTCGCATTTGTGAGCTATGGATATCATTTTCATGGATAACGTAATTACTTATAGCGATAATTAAATCAAACTAATCGGAGTGAGTAGTATTCAGTTTCAAAATTGGCACCGCAAAGTTGTAGTCGGTAATCGATCCTGCGAAACTCCTCATGATATGGAATCATTTTCGATAATAATTAGATAGGGCAAGGGTTGGTAGTTTACGTGCCCCCGGGAAGGTCGATGGCATCCCACAGTGCTTTAGTGTTATTGGTGTCAGATTAATCCCGTTTAAGGTCGCCAAGAAATGAATATATCCTTGACATGGCCGTCTGGTGGAATTCGAGGAAGGATCTACAATTCCACGTCTGGTATGCGCCAATCAGGCAACACTTCATCACATTTGTTTCGGGATTAAATATAAAGATTGGCATAATTAAGCCACGTATGGTTATGTTTTTGAAAATTACCGAATGATATGAAACATGATTTAAATTTTGGAGTCACTGACAGAAATCAGAACAACCGCAGATAAAGTTGCGATCGTTTAATCCTTTGGCTGGTATCCTCTTTTATTTGATGGCGCTAATATAAAATCAAGAACTACAATGATACCCTAACGCACAAAAAATACTCGTATTGGAGCATTTTGAAGGTATCAATGAGCCAATAACGATCGTTATTTGTAGTCCACGTTAGTTTTACAATCGACAAAGGCTAAAGTACTTTTGTCTATTTAAAATAGTTGAGCTTGTAAATTATTGCATAGAACCATTCTCAAACACAGTCTTGCTACTCACAGAGTTGCTACGTTTTTATCGTAGAAATACTTAATTATTATTATGATAGAGACACTATTATTGGGGGATATTGGTGAATCAAAAAAATGTCTTTACATTTTAATGTATCTTGGTGTTTCTATTGATTTTTTTTAAATAAATTCAACAAATTTCTTTTTTACGTAGTTGAATCAATTTTGGGATGTATTGGCCAGAAAGCCTTGTAAACAAACTGTGTTTAGTAAATTGTGACAACCCTAAATTTAAATGGCGTTTATAAATTATAAAACAATATTAGTAATGTGTTCAGACAACCCTGAACAAAAAATGCTCCAAATTCGTTTACAACCATGTCCATACCCATTCATGCCGTTATGACATTGTTAGCCAACTTTCACAGTCGCGAGCAACGATATATCGTTCTTCAGCACTCTAAGGGTTAAAGAACATGATCAACATATTTGATGATTTTAATTTTATCATATCAACAACTTCATTAGGGCCCAAGGGCGGATGTTATATGATAAAATTTAATCATTCAAGCTTTCTTAATTTTAATTTTAATAAAATCAATATCCGTTGAATTCAAACGATCGATGAGCGAATGTTCAATCGATCGATTTTGTTAAAGATTATACTATGTAAAATTAAGTTTATGTAGATTTAGTAGCCATATCGTATCATAAATGTATATTGGTTGAAGATATGACGATTTGCTGAAAATGCAAAACTGCGCGCAAATATTGTTCTGCTGAAGATTGAAATGTATTCAAATAAGACACAAATATGATTTATTTTTGTAAGAGTTGGTTTATTCAAGAAGTGCGCTCCGGTTTCAATAACAAAATGCATTATTGTAATTCAATGAGCATATCGCGGAATGCAAAGAGCTTTTTTTTATCCTTGTTTCGTTTCGTCTCTTGTCTCGGTGAAACCCAAAGAAGACCGTGCAGATTCGGTTGCTGCAGTTTTATGGTTGGCAAAAACCCTCGTTTATGTAAAATCTGGAGCTGCATCCATTAGGCTTGGCAAAACAAAGATAAGACTCGAGCTCGTTATGCATGTGAGGAACATATCTACAATATAAGCCATCTTGGACCACCCCATTGCCAAAGTGGCCCAATCTATGCAAAGGTACCACTTGGCACTTTTGTTTATTTTCGCAACAAATTCAGTTGCTGTGTGAAAATATAAGCCACAATATTTAAACTTAAAAGCAAAGAGATACTTTAAATAGTTAAAATTTCTCTATATTTAGAGAGAGTGAGGAAAATCTCATGAATGATTTCATTTCAATTGAGCGATCTTCTCCAAATAGGATTACTTTGATTTCCTAATATAGGGCATTTCAATAAAAACGCTCAATTTTTATGGCAATATGTATAAAATATAATATAGTTTAAACATTTGCTATAGTTTTGTTGGGTGGTACGTTTTCAGGAGGTCCAATTTTAAATGAATTTGTAACATAAAACTAACTGAATTTGTTGGATGGCGTCCGTTATGTTGACTTTGAGGGCATTAAATGTTATCGCTTGATAAATATAGATCTGCTATTTAATGTAGGCCCAAAGGAAGAAGTCTAAATGCGTTAAATCGCACTATCTCGGTGGCCATTTCCAAACAGATTTGGAGCATTCGTATTGAAAGATCCTTTAGAAATTAATTTAATTGCCGTATATTATATAGTTTCATATGAATTTTTGAATTTTCAGTTATGTTAGTCAAGGATCGAACATGATTTGGTACAATATCGACTGTTTTAAATCGACAAAGATAATCTTCAATTATACAAAATAATTCGTTCCTGTACATAATATGAATCTGATCCGCAAACAACAGGTAGTCGTTTGCTTGTTCGTCATCTCGCTTTTAATTTTTGCTATTTAGTTTTTAAGAAATAAAAAGTTGCAAAGGTACTACGATACAAAGCAGGTTTTTTGCGAATTTATTGATTCTTAAAGTGCATATTTAAAAAAAAAATGACAAAAGATTATTGTAGCGAATGAAGATTATTTCGTTTGAATAAATTATATTCTGTAAAAGTTTCACTTCTCATATGCAAATTCCGAACGTTCATGTGATACGCCTCTGGATACTGAATACTTAACTCTGGACCTTGTTAATGGAAATTATAAACTCAAATATTGAGTTGTGTTTGTGTAATACATAATAAAATAGGCACGTACTGATCTTGTGCCTGTTTTATGCTACAAATAGACATACACATGGTAGAGGCGGGGTGGCGCATTTTGTTTGTTATCTTCCTCTCTCTTGTTTGATTGTGCTAATATATAAGCAGGATGTACTCATACCCTGACTAGAGTTCCCATATATTCGTAAAATCAATTAACCGAATAATAAATATATGAAATTAGTAAAGCATTATAATATTCGAGTATTTTAATATTTTATATATTTATATTATACATATATGTTTTTAACAAGGAAAAAATGGAGTTAATTTGTTTTAAGCTTAATTCGATATTTCGAATCTCCTGTCGGGTTTGTGTTCACGAATTGAGTCAATTCGCGTCCATATAGTCAAACGGTGATTTTCTCATGTCGAAGGAGGGAAGATAAAAATGCTGGACAAGTGGGTGCCACACAAACTTTCATAAGGCTAAAATTTAGCTGCTTGGAAGTTTTTTCTTTGATGATACATTCAAAAACATAACGATAGTAGTCATTGTCATTTAAAATAAGTAGACGAAATTATCACGACAGTTTCTCCCGAGACAGTCTCCGAAGACTAGTTTGAAAACAAAAATGCATCCAAGATTTGAAATAAGTTATATTTATTTGGGATTTATTACGAATAAACTTGTATAAACATTCGAATTTAAGAACATTGAAAAAAGGGCAAATATATTCGACTGGGACCCTTAACCCTGACGCATACAGTCTATTCATTTTCGAGCATTTTTAAATTTATTAATGAGCCAATCGCGATTCTCTTTAGATTCATAAGCGTCGATATATCGCTGTTTAGCACACAGAGAGTTAAACGCTATTAAAGGATGCTTTTTGGGTAAATATGATAAACTTATTACTATAAAATGATCATAATATCCGAATAAGATTAAGGCTTTATTAAATTTTGCAAAATATATGAAGTTGCAGCTTCGAATATTTCACATATTTGAGATTTCTCTGGATCAGGTGTGCTTAGCAAAATAAATCAATATTCCCTGTGATTTTCCTCAGGGAGCTTAAGGATAGTTTCCTTCAAATCTTTTGAATTTCGCCGACCATTTACATTTCAAAGAGTGAAATACATCATTTTCAGAGGTATCAACTTAATTGCTTTGAATGCTAAATCATCTCTATTTATGTTATTAATTTCCATTTCTCGTTTTCCATCGATTTCCAAATGATTTAATATGATATAGCTTGAAATCACAAATATCTCTCATGAAGGCTAAACGATCACATGAGGTATCTTATTTGATTGTGCAAATATTCTAAGTGATTGGATTTGATTTTGATTTGATGGCATAACTGTAATGCATTAGTCATTTTAATTATATGAAAGCAGAAAAAAGGTTTGTTGAGTTTATCGAGAAGTAAGTTCGTGATAACCATACTCTGTGAAAAAGTTGTTGTGGAGAAGAAAAGTGGAATCGCGAGAGGATAGTAAGTGGATTTAACACATCCATACCTTGTCTGGAATATGTTCCTTCCCTACCGTTAATACTCTGAGGAGATCTGTGTGGATGTTACTAACTTCCTAATCCGAGCATCGCCTTAAATTATTAACGCACGATGGCGCCTCTACTACACACACATATATATAGTGTGATCCGAAAGTTCGGAAACACGATTTTCTATCCGATTTAATGGATTTGACCTTTCGATTCTTTGATAAACGGATTTTGTTCCCGAGAACAAAAATACATGTATTTTGAAGCATAAAATATCTATTTAAATTGCGTACAAAATTATTTTTAGAACTTGACATATTGATGACCAAATTCACTCTAATGTAACTGTCAAACCGCCGATAATAGCGCATAGAGAGTATTGTGATTTAATCTTATCTATAATTTGTTTAATTGTATTTATCTAATGATACTATAATTTTTACGCTTTGTTCATCCTGTTAACCTTTTGAAGGGTTCACTCGCGTATTTGCGATTGAATTCCAGTGAATCAGAAAGAGCATTTTTACACGTTGAGTTCGGAGAGAGACACAAATAGAAAATGTCTTGCACGTTGAGTTCAGAGAGAGACGGAGACGGAGAGAGTGTCTTGCGTATATCGTACGATTGTATAGATCGATAACCCAAATTTATCGACTAATAAAGATGACCCAAATGAATCGATTTCATGTGTATTACTTATGTTAACGCGAAGAAATGAACGAAGATAGTGTGCTATCAACAGTGTTTATTTACAAGATTGACTCACGCCGAGCGGGGCTAAGAGGTAAGTGGATTTGTTTGGACGATAATCGGTGTACATACGAATAAAGCATCTACGCTTACTTCATTTTTAAAATTATTTCACTACTCAAAGGGTTAACTATCCCAGGGGTCGGCAACCTTTTGAGTCGGAAGAGCCAAAAATTACAATTTACAAATTTCAAAGTGTTTAAAGAGCCACAAAAAAAATTCTTGCCAACAAAAAAAACACTTTCAATAGCGCAAACTGGGAGCTAATCGTTGGAGGCCTGGAGGAAAAAAATGAAATTCCACAGTATGCACTCGACCTCATAAGCAATTATTTCAAAGACCGATATGTCCATCACAATGAAACGGACCTGACGAGAAGACTGGAGATGGGCGTCCCGCAGGGGTCCGTTCTGGGACCAACCCTCTGGGACGTACTCTACAACAGTGTTCTAAACATGGCACTACCTGCAGGAGCAGAACTCATTGCCTTCGCGGACGACGTCACGCTACTGGTGACGGCTCAATATCCATAGGAAGTGGAGGCGACGGGCAACAAAGCCCTCGCCAGAATTCGAGCGTGGATGCGGGATAATCGCCTGCAGCTGGCGGCCGAGAAAACGGAGGCAATGATATGCAGCAGACGGAGAAGACCGAGGGTCGAGCAGCTTGTTATTGGAGGATACGAGGTGGAATACAGCAAAACGCTGAGATACCTCGGGATCCTCATGGATAACAAGTTGACCTTTAGCAAACACATGGAAAAAACATCAGAGAAGGTGCAAAAGTTTGGAAGGCTCATGCCCAACATTGGAAGGCCAAAGCCGTGCAGAAGACGTACCATAAACGAGGTAATACACTCGATCCTTTTGTACGGAACCCCGATATGGCACGAGACGCTCAGACGCGACACCAATAGAAAGAAGCTCGCTAGGGTCCAGCGACAAGGAGCGCTCCGAGTCACCGCAGCTTCGAGACAGTGTCGCTGTGCTTGTGATTGCTGGAATGCCCCCGCTGGACCTCCAAGCAAAGAAGAGGACCTTGGACTACGAATATCCTAAAAATCGCAACGAACATGACCAGAAACTGAGGGAAGCCTGGCAACAGTGATGGGATCAGTTCAGCAAGAGAAGGTGGACCCATCGACTTATCCCGGTCATACGTCGGTGGAGGTCCGGGGGACACGGTGAAACAACCTACCGCTTGACTCAGGTGCTCACTGGGCACGGATGCTTCGGTGCGTACCTGAAGCGGATTGACAAAGAACCATCCGCTACATGCCACCACTGCCAAGTGGAGGTCGACGGCGTAGAGCACACCATCATTGGCTGTGAGGCTTGGGCACTCCAGAGAAAACTACTGAAACAAGCACTCGGGGTAGCCAAACTCAACGTCAGTCCACAGCATGATAGGAAGCAAGAAGAACTGGAACCTTTGGCGCAACTACGTAGAAGAGATTCTGAGCGCCAAAGAGGGCAGTGAGAGAGAGAGACGCAGAGCGCCTCTCCAACACTAGAATAGGGCCAATCTAAGGCCAGACTACCTGACCTCCTGAAGCAATGTGTAAAACAATACCAGGGGGCAGAGAAGGACGAGGGAGGGGTTTAGTGGGCAGGAACGAGTTAATCGTTAATCTCACACTACCCAGAATGGGTATCTTGCGAAGATTCCCCTCCCACGGAAAAAAAGAAAAATATATAATCACTTATTATTTAAGTAAAAAATTAAAACAATTTAAAATTTACTTACAACACTAACTTGTACTTCAATAACAAATAATTGGGCAAACAAATTCAATGGGAGCGATGGTTTTGCATGGTTATTCAATTAGAAAATTTCGTTATTTGCGTATGGAACTAAAGAGCCGCAGCTTCACATCCAAAGAGCCGCATGTGGCTCGCGAGCCGCAGGTTGCCGACCCCTGAACTATCCGATAAAATACATATTTCAGATAATATTTTTATCAGCCTAAATTCCAGTTTGTAATCTTAAGGGATTATTTTGTAATTAGGTTAGGTTATTTTTTTCTGTATATATATTATATAACTGTAGATTGAGACTTTCAAATTGTAATTTGGGTCGGAATTTTTCTGGACTCTATCGTGATGATTCGTGGGGGTGTTACTATACCCCAGAATCCAAAAAGATCTGGTGGTGGAAGTCTATGACACACCGGCATACAAAAGCTGGCAACCCAACTACAGAAATGTTTCAATCTCGACAACAATTACGCGCCAAAACCCTTTAATATATTATATCTGTGAAGTATCCTATGAATTTCAATTAAGGCGTCTTCTCACTTTAGGCGCCTCAAAAATAGACTATTTTCACGATTTTTTTTCGAGGATTTTCGCTAAAAATTATGAGATAAAATGGATCTTATGTAATAAACACATCTTTCAAGTACATGAAAAAAAAAAATTTTTTTTGAACAATTATTATAATAAAACTGTAGCATCGAAAAACTCGTGTAGAAATGTTATGTTCGTGGCTTGTTGATGGTATCTCCGAGATGGGTCATTTGAAACAAAAAAATAAAGCAGTTTTAGATTCAGTATATCAGTGGCTATAGCGCATATTATCAGATTTTTGATATTCGCGAAAATAACAAAATGGCGCACGTTTTTCGAAAAAGTAAAATAAACGCGTTTTTTTTTGCAGTTTTTTGTAAAAAAAAATACTTAAAATCAAAATTTAAAAAATCTGATGATATGCACTATAGCCATAACTATGAAGAATATGTCATTCAAATTTCATGACGATCGGCCGGATAGTTTCCGAAATTTCATCAACAAGTCACCTAAAAACCTTGTTTTGAGATAAACGCGTTTAAAGTTTTGGTTGCAGAAAAATTGCCCAGACACAGCTGTTGAAACACTCGTTGTTATTTTGAGTATTTCCTCCGAAGATCTTCATAAATTGGTTTCAAAACCTCGTGAACATCCTCAGCTAGAGAAGAAGGATATTTAAAAGTTTCTATCTGATTGTTTATCACCACTTTCTTGTACTTGGACCATGAGTCTGAACAATACGTATGCAGCCGGGTGCTCTCAGGTAGTCACCCAAAAATGTAGTTAGACTCGTCCGATATTTATGAAATTTAGATATAACATTTTTGAAGATATGTACTTTCAAAATTTAAAATAAAATAAAAATCGATTTTTTTAAATTTGTAAAGTGAGAAGACGCCTTAAAGATAAGCATTTTTCTACATAAATATTGTAACTCTACTTTCTGGATTACTCTTGTAGAATGCTTTTTATAAAAGAAGTAATAAAATGTTCTAATTTATGCCAGAAAATATTTTTTAATATAAATAACGAGAGAAATCGCTGTTTAAGTACGATATGAAAATATGAAACCGTATCCATATCAGCCCATACCTGGGAATACATAGTCAATATTTCTGCAGAAAAGCATCACCTATTGCCGTTATAGTACATACATAGTTATGGTAATATTATATTTGATTAATATGGTTTCATTTTCGATTCCTTCAAAAGCATTGAACAACAATTAACACCCGGTCAATCGTAATTGGGGGTAGTCAAGCGAAATATAAAAGCTTTTAAAATTGATCTAAAATCACTTTTTAAAAGGCCATTTTAAGAACGCATACATCCTTAAAAATGATATTTTCCCATTTAAATTATACCGAATTGTTTGTGTAAATAAAAATCAAAGCTTTTTACGCGCCATGTAAGAGTTTTGCTGTACAAAAAACAAATTTATACACAATTACGATGAACTGACATATTTATAAAGGCCATTGTGGGAGATGACAAAGGCTTCAATGCCTCACAAAATAAGCTACATTTCCATTGAAGATGGAAAATGATAATATTTTGCCATATCAATAGACGTCGATTAAAAAGCACAAGGACTTCATACCGCAACGTTCGTAATCAAAATAACACAAAGCTTTTAAGTTTGCTCTTTGTTGAAAAAATAATTTATGTGTAATATTTTTGTATTAATATAAAATAAGATAAAATTATATATATCTGATAATTTGTATGTCAACTATGACGATCTAGTTAATGCATTGCAGCACTACAATCCATTATATTAACTGAAGCAAAATACATGAAAACCTTTGAAGAATTGGAGGTCTGTAGAAATGTGAAGCAGGATAGAGTGTTTGTCTAGTTGAAATCCAATTTTTATCTCCTCGTATCTACAGTTGTCTATTCGCCAATAGCCTTTTGTGAGAATCTTAAAAGATTCAACGGATTCCCTAAATGAATTTTTTCAAAGCCACAAGCCAAAGTTACAATGTAATTATGATATATGTTTTTTAATGATGCCAATAATATATTTCTAACAGACTTGCAAAAATAAAATAATGAGATTACCGTGCAGTTTCCAATTTTCTTCTAAAAAATATACATTTTACATAAAAATTGGCGAGACTCGGATACTTATGCCACTGAATACACATGTCGACTACTGGATGATCATTCTATAAGAATCTCATCGGCATACGACGTATGCAATGATCGGAATCAGATGAATCAAACATGCCTTTTTTTGAGCATCCACTAGACCAGTAGCTCGCCTATTTTATTATATATTACACAAAATACATACAATACAAAATTATATTTTAAATCTGGTTTTAATGCCTTAGATTGTTTAAGATTTCTGATATTTTTTATAATTCAAGTTTTTGCGCAATTTTTTTAAAATTCTTATCGGTTGTACAGAATTATTCAATTTAAAAACTGGGGACAAATACATATAATTCTTTATCAAATTGTTACAGGGAATGAAAAAAAATATTAAAATATCAGGATGGAATATGCTCATACTAACCATTAGACCCGGCTTAACAGCAAATAAGGTTATTATATGTGATTGATGACTTGTATAAGGAATTTACTTTGAGTTATTCAAACCAACTGAAACTATAACGGCAGAAATTTCCAACTAATGATTACGAAATCTCATTATAATCCATGTCCTTATTTCGCAAGTTACCATGAATTAATTTGAACGGTTTTGTCATTATATCCGTATTCAAAAATTATCTTTCTATTTATTATTTATGGAAATGAATTGAAATTTCAAAGAAATTGTATTAGACACGTATCTAACTGTCGTTTATGTCTCCATGGGTAGCGTTCAAAATACTCGGAAATAATAATTATCATCAAGTAAATCGGCTTTTACATTAACATTTACGACTTATAAGTATAGTAATATTTTTTAAATGATGTAATGGAATTGGTATAGGGCTGTCTTATATATATATAGTAGCTTTATTAATTGAGCACTTATTCCGGGTTTCCACATCCAGAGAAGGTACATCGAGCCTTCCAGGAATATATTCAGGTGTACATGATTGAAGAAACGTCGGGAAGCCGTCACTTTACAACTTGCGGTTTGGTAATATACGATACGTTGTAAGACTTGCATAACAATGAAACTTGAGCAACGCCAGACTAATTCAGCAACACCATGGACGACTTTCTCCCCACTAATTAATCTTCTCTTTCCTGGATGAATTCTGTCTCTCGTCGATCTGCAGATAGTTTTATGCAGAATTAGTTCTAAAATTAAAACTTCAGACGTTTATGGAGGTAACTGGTTAATATTTACTTGCTGTTAAGTTTAATTGTTTTTTGATTTTCAAAAAATACTCATAAGGGAAATTCACATCCACACAATATATACGCGATGAATAGTTTAAAATATAATCATGAAAAATTTATGAAGTAGAAAAAATGCGAACGCCTAACAAAAGACGTCCACGAATTCATCCACGGCCAGAATATAAAATGGATTTTCGTTAGCATTTTTAAACCGATTTCGAAAGTTTATTACGGATGAAGAATGAACGATTCCGAAAGAAAAGTTTACAACTTTTTTTCGTACCGGATCTTTTCTTTTTTTTGATCTTTCATTAAATACCGCTTTCTGCTTGCGGAAAAAATTCAACCATATCTCGCCAAAAATTCGCTTGAATAATACATGTGAATAAATTTCGAAATTCCAATGCTGAATTTCAAACAATAAGAAGGAAGCACTGTATTCATTTTTTGTCATTATTGGATTATGAGGAATTCGAAAAAAAAAATCAAAATTTTAATAAATCTTTCCATTTATTGACAAACATGCCAATGCGCGGATGTTGACTTTGATGATTCATTTAAATATTTGGATCACAAGCGACGATTTTTTATAAAATCTATTATTTATTAATTATTATGATATTTTAAAAATATGTGCAAAAAATAATATTAAATAAATCTTTGATGATTTGCAAGATATGGATGTTTAAAGTCGAGCGTGCGATTGGATTTGAAAAGAGATTTGGCGCGACATTTAGCCACATGCATCTCAAATTAAAATTCTAAATATAATTCTTGTATAACGTCTTGTAAAGGTTCGACGTCGTCCGTAGAAGAGCTGAAAAGCTATTAAGAGCTCGACAATATTTTGGATGATCGATGTGTCAACAAGAAAAACTGTCGGAATTGGGACAATACAAATCTACACGAGATACATCAGCAATAAAAGCATCCCGAGAAAGTCACTCTTTGGTGCGGACTTGGACTGGTGGAATCATCGGTCCGTACTTCTTCCAAAACTAAATTGGCATCGCCACAACCGTCAACAGTGAGCGCTACAATAAGATGCATATTAAATCGCATTACAATACAAACAATAGATTCCATCAAAATCAACATAACGAACGCCATTCAGCAAATTCAACCAGATTTATGCGACAAAGTAATCGAAAATTGGACCTCCTGAATACATGTCACCAAGCAAAATCGTGGCAGATGTTTGAATCATTTAATATTTCATACTTAATGCCAGAAAATATTTTTTCAAATTAATAAAAAAACTGTGTAGATATCTTAAATATAACTAGTTTTATTTACATTTAAAAATTAGGCATTCTTATTGAATGGCCCTATGTAAGATGTATTTATAAATTGTTGTAGCGAAATCATCATTATATTAAAATTATTTTTGGATTATTCGCATACGAAAAAGACTCTGTTCGATCTTATCAATCATTTTGATATGGAATTTTGATAAAAGCAGAAAAACAGGCTAAATTTGCATCCTGACGATTAGGCGATTTAAAAATATTTGATTGATTTGGAATAATATTTAACATGGCTTGGGGGTTTATGCTTTCAATTTGAAGGCCTACCTGGATGTGTTCACTACCGGTTCGTTGAAGAGGTCCACATAAGATAGAGATGGGGGCAAATAAAATACTATTGGCTCCAATTAGGCCAATTAATCCAATGGCTACAATTTTACAATAAATTGAATTTTTTTATTTCCTAAGTACACATACATAAAAACTATACTATATTTACTTTTGTGGAATCTTAATAATTATTATAAAATAATGACCAATCAATGTGATACCTGCGCTTTTTTCGATTCAAATTTTTCGACCAAATTTCTAATCAGAGTTCTCAAAATATCGCTTGACATGACGTGAATAAGTCTTTTAACAGTATCGGCAGACAAAAGAAACTTTATTCCCTTCTTTAACATCATTGGGCTCAAGCATAAGTCGAACTACTTCTATGCATACTGGTTTAATAAGTGTTTCACCGATAGTATGTGGTTTTTTCTGACATGCAATTAATTTTGCAACATGGTAACTAGCTTCTAAGGCTTTTTCAGAAAGCGTAAAGGCCAAATTCATAAATTGTTTCTGTTTTTGATTTTGTTCTAAACGCATCTGAAAATATTGTTTATCCTTTTTGACGCAACTGGGATGGTTTGAATTTAGATGGCGATTTAATTTATTGGGTGCCATTGTTTCGTTTGATAGCTGTTCGCTACAAATGATGCATTGTGGTTTTGGAGCTGTTTCATCACCGCATCATCACAAGAATCCATATTGAATGTAGTCTTCGTTGTGCTTCATTTTCACAGTCTTCTTTGGCATTTTTGCAACGCTTGTGCTGGGTTCTTCTGTATGTAAACAGTTATCTTCTTCATGCTTCTGTCGACCAGTCCCAGTTACCTTCGTTTGTAGAGCTTCTGACAACGCGCGGCTGCTTTGCCCTCGTAACATCGCCGAGAAGGACTCTATAGGGTGGTGGTGTTGGATTTCAAAGACGATTTTTTCTCCACAGCATGTTTATTTGTTCCACTTTGAATAGACTGCGGCAGCGAGGCGTAGAATACTCATACTTGAGCTCAGAAGTGAGTCTAAACTCAAGATTTCAAGGAGAGGACTTCGCAGACAGGACTCAGAGTAGCCTCAGTTATACCATATTTAAAGGAGTGTAAAATTAAATATTAATCACACGAAGAACGCATAATCATAAAAAAATCATTTACACAACTAATAGTAATGAATGGTAACTTGTTGGTAATTTGTTGGATCGTTGCTATCCTAGTTTTAGCAAAGGAATTACTGGTTTTGGCAAAGGAAATGGCTGAGAAATACCTCATATTTAGACACGCATTAAATATTTTTATTTGAATGGCAGATTTTTTTATTATTGTATTATCGACTGTGTCAAAACCCAGGGATTTTTTTGTGTTTTTTTTAGTTTTCTAATGATTTTTGTTATTTCTAAAGGAGCTACCAATTTAATTTTGTGCATGTCATTATTTGAGCCTTCACGACAATCCCTAATTGACTTGTTAAAAGCTTTCTATGTTTTGCTGTCGCTCATATTTTCGAAAATCTTGTGATGTAGGAAGAAAGTTTCTGTAAGCATGTTTGTCTTTTTTAAATCGGTTTCGGCTATCTTATCGTTTTTAACCAAAAGAGGAATTTTCGTGGCTTTTTGTTTTTGAGTGATTTGACGATTTTCCAAAATGATCCAATCTGAATTTTATTGATTCTGTCACATGACAGCACGATGACAGATGAATCCCGGAATAGAAATATTAATATCTGGTTTTAGGTGTCTGGCGACATAAATAGGCGCTGGAGAACTATTGAAAAATGTTTTAGTTATAATATTGTCTTATTTGACCGCGGCACACCTGTATCGACTCACGGCACACCAGTGTGCCGTGGCACACTGGTTGCGCAGCACTGATATACATCATAGACAAGCTACCCGTCGCTTCTATTCTATTTATATCGATACGCAGCATAAAGCAACCACTAGACTAGTAGTGTTTCTATTTTATTATATATTACATAAATAAAACGATTTTTTAGCAAACAATTTCTTTTAACAAATGGAAAAAAGCAATGCATAAAACTATTTTTTCCTAGAAGATTTCACTCAAACCACGTGACAGTCTCGCGCATTTTTTGTGTGTAACTCAATTGATAAGATATATGGATGCAAAGCCATTAATATTAGTCGTTTTTTTTATTTATTGCAGTTCGAAGTGCTTAGCTTAATAAATGAAAAGAGCGCAGGGTGCAGAACGGCAAGGAGGAAATTGATGGGACAAGAATAAGGGTGTGTTTTCAAGAAGAAGAAAAAAGGGAAGAAATTGTCGAAAATAAGAATGAGCATGGAGCTGGGCCACGTCAGACGTTCTTGTTTACCTCAAAGGATGGCGATGATGGATGACGATATTTTTTTATTGCGCTTTATTGTGGCGTAGGCCTCGAGGGCGAAGGGTATCGAGCTTTTTCGCGTCCATAAATAAATATTAGTTACAAGTTCGAGTTTTGCGTATTATCAAATAAAAGTTGGTGATGTGTGGGAAAATTTAATAAAATTCAGAATAATGCCGAGCATATAAATTTGATTTCGGCTGTTATCTGGAATTCCGCGCGGTCCCAGTGGCGCCATACTTGCGACCAGTGGTGTTCATTCCTCGGTCCGCCCCGAAAACGGTCCTTTGCGGACGACTTCCTTCAAACCTATTATGCATCAGTATCATATTGTTTTGACGAAGTCGACGAAGAAACTTTCCACTTGACAAAGTCTCATTGAAGACTAACACCGGAGTGGCTTTTAGTCTAGCATACAATGAGAAATAGCTAATTTAAATAAATAAATATATATTATATACCATATGTTTGTGTTACGGATCAATGCTAAATGTGTTAATGTTGATCTGTCAAAGACATTTCTTTGAAATACATTAACCGATTTATAGTAATTTTAGTCAAATCAAATCAATTTGATACAGTATCATATGAAAATTCGTAGTTAATCAAAGATTAAAAGTTAAAAAGTGGAACTTTCAAATACAGAAATTAATATTTAATATCTCTTACCACTAAACGAATGATTATTGACACTTCGCTTCATTGGAATATGTAATATTACATAGTTACATATGAATATTCGGAATTAGTCAAAGATTGATGAAGGTTTCATAATGATAATAGCCCATTTGATAAAAAAATATTTTTTCACGATTTCAGGAAACAATTAGGACTGTTTTTGAATGTTCATGATTCTCCTGGATAAATAAGGGCATAATATCCTTTTTAAAAGTAGGGGAATTCATCGCCAAGCTGAATTGTATTGTCGTGAAATTGAAAATATGTATTGGGGACTAAAAATAAATTAGCTGTTTGAATTTTTTGGAATTGGAACTGTAGCGTGGGCGATTTATCATCCCCACTTAGTAGCGAAATCTTCCATTTCTCTTCAGGTGCAATGTGTTATTTTATCAGCGCCATCTCTTGTGGCCCTGCGGAGACTTTGCACCTGCTTACTGACCGATCGCTTCTTGCGCGTGCATCGTTACCGGTTGGGTAGTGACGCGCAGGAAGCGGGAGTCGGGAGAGTCGTCGGTTGGCCTTGGCTGCGGGAGATTGTCCTTCGTGCAGCCAGATCTCTCTCTCTATCTGTAGTGCGAAATAAATAGTTATCTTGCGAAGAGAGTCTTTCCATTCGACGTATTCCCATCCATTTGAAATAAATAATTTGGTTACTCGTTGGCATAAGACTATGAAAGCTAATACATATCATTTTGGTTGAATTTATTATGCTTTGTTAAAGTTATGGCGTTTCAATTGTTACCTCCGAATTTCGAACGTTCATATGGTACACCTTAATAACAAATGAGATTTTTGTATTATGAGCACCAATAATATGGTGGAAAAAATTGTCTGTATTTTGTGAAATTTATAATAAAATATGGCGTTTTATAGTCTATGGCGCCATTTTAAAAGGGTAGTGTTTTACCATAATATACCTCAGAGTAATTAGACACATTATAAAGCAATTCAAGGTGTTTTGCGATATATTTTTTTAAATCGGTGATGATCTTATTATGGTTTATTTTTATATAGGTGCATTAGGGTGATTTTTGCCTCATGAGTAAAAAAAGTTTTACATCCTTTATAAGCTGTAGGGGTGATAGATTTACAAGAAGTTCCATCAATAATGGTTGTGCATAAAAAGCGATCCATATCTTACAACCTCTGATGCGATGTTCTTGTTTCGTTTTGTCTTCCTTCCTTCTAAGTGCGGTAGCCAACCTATTTCTACAAACTGGAAACTTTTGAGTTTGGCGAAAACTTTGACTACTACGTACTAAACTAGTATCATAGCCTGCCGACTGGCACATGTCTACGGACGAAAACTTTCGCAAGCTTTAAAAATATTTTTTTAGTACATATGCGGTGAATGTACGACGTTTTGCTGGCCCAACTTAAAGCATCTAAACTTATTTTTAGATAACCACTTTTTAAAATCGAGCAAGAATTTTAAGTTTCCCGCCACCCTTAAAAAAGGTCATAACACTCTATTTGGCTATCCATAAGAAATTTGATAGACCTGATATGGAAAGATAGACCTGATATGGACCTGTTTTTTAAAAGTTATGGTGTTTTATTTCTCACCTATGTGAAGGCTTATGTGTGGCACTCTAATATAATTTTAAAATATGCATTTAATAGATGCTAAAATGACTTAAATTGTGACATAATTGTGAGCGGCGGATTTAGTACTTGATAAGACCTGGGCGTCCAGAAAGGTTGAGGCCCCCTGGGATCGGAAATGTCCCCAGTACTACGCAGAACAAGGAGCTAATTTTATACATTAAGAATTAATATTGTGTAGTTTAAGAGACGATTCTGATATTTGCGCGGGTCTCATATTACGCGATATATAGATTGGAAAACCTCTGATCTCGCAATTTCGATTGGTCCCAGGCGATAATAGATTTAGTATTAGTTTGAGGGCCTCCCTTAGAGATCAATAGTTGGTGAAATTTATGCCTCGTACTACCTTTATAATTTTACATAACGACTGAGTTATTTAATTATTCGCCTGTAAATTTCATATTGGGGTACTTTAAATTCGTTAATGATGTACAAAGACTACTGACTATTGTAATGAATCTGGGATCCCGGTCGACTTCTCGAGCCATTTTTCGTTGCCTTCACTGCTGCAACAATCCCCGGTTGTCATCTTATTCCGCACCGAGGGAGTTATTCGAAGCACTAAACACTTCGTATTATCCTCGATGATGATCCTGGCGTTAATGAACGACAGACGCGCCCCCTTTTAAGGGAACGAACGTAATTGAATGATATCCATATTTCATTTTTTTTTGCAATAGTTCATTTGGGGTGCTATGTTGGGATCTCGTCTTTATGAGATGGTTCTTACACAAAATGTCTATTTGTGAGTTCAATCCGAAAGCAAAAGTACTCGGGAATATCGTTTAATAAATTGGTGTTGGGACAAGGTTTGCTCAAATGAAAATTTCTCGTTATGAGAAGTTTTCTTGCGCTCCACTACCTACGTGGGATTATTCTTTTTGTTCGGTGTTGGGGTGGTTGTGTGGGTGGGTGTGGGGGTGCACACGCGTATAGATAGGTCGGTGGTACGTTACCATTTAATTCAATAATGAAACCGGATGAATAATGTATGAATGTAATAAACTGAGCACTCCGTGGACACAATGGAGGGGACACTAAAAGTCAACATGCCTTTTTACGCACTCGTCGTCTTTGGCAATTTGCATTCTAGCGAACAACTTCCTCCCAGGACTCATATTTATAAGTGAGCCGTCATTTCTCTTTCATCTCCCGGAAGAATATTGCCAGAACGGAAGGAAACTTTCTAAAAATAACCATTTCGCTGACGAACCTGATATTTGTAAGTATGAATGTAAATGTACCTGAAGAACACCGAATTAATCCCAATCGGATTTTTTAGTAAAATACACACCTCAATCAAAATACTCACGGACGTATATTAGAAACACTACCCTCGAGCCAATTCTGGAATCACTAATATAATGCCCACAAGCTCCATGACAGGAACATGCGTCATATGCAACGGACAGCGCTAGATTTATCGGTATTCTGTATATACCTGGGCTCATAAGAAGGTTTGTTTTATATTTAATTTAAATTTAAATTCGAAAAGTAAGCCTAATAAGATCCTGGATGTTATAATTTTTGGGATTCAATTCCATATGGTGTAAAAAAATCATCGTGCCAACCAATTTGGAAGATTGGAAATATTTGATTATCGACATATGTGGCAGATTTTGACATTTGAATCGTTCAATAGAGTGTTTGGAAAAGTCTCGTATAAAGATCGCCTATATCCGATAAGAGATATTAGGTCGTTATATACAAGCGTTCGAAATTCGTAGATGAGAAACATTAGTGGGTAAATAAAAGCGCCTTTATTGCTGTGAAATATCGTCAAACATTCGATCGAAACATCATCACCACTAGGGGTTCTAATCAAATATTCGAATATATTTGCAATTTTTTCAATATTCGTAAATTTGAATATTTATAAAATTAATTAGATGTTATTCATTTTTTATTGCATCATTGAGATGCAAGTGAAGGGATCGAAAAACGACTCGGGTCGAGATAAAAAATAGGCACTTTACGTCTGCTTTTGCACTTTGCTGAAAATATAAAGTTTATTAAAAAACTATTCAAAAATTTCGATGGGGCCTAAGACTTTTGATATTTTTAAAGCATCAGGGGTTCTTTAATTTTCCAATGATAAGCAATGGCGGTCTGTGTCTGTCTACTGCATTTGTACACACCGTTTGTTAAGCTGGTCTCGTCAGCATTATATATAAATTTTTCATCAAATCTTTTCTTTTCCACAAATAGCTGTCAATATGGGTCAATTAATGTGTTTGCTGAAGATATGCCAGTAGAAAGCTTTTCCTCATTAATTTAAAGTTTCCTGATACCATATCGAACCTTCATTTAATTTTGTATTGAAAAATATTGCCTTTTCATAGAGTAATGGATCAGATATTGGCTGTCAACTTGATAGTCTTTATACGAATCACATAAAAATACCCTCTTCAACTTCTCTATTTCCTAATTTTTTCATAAGTTTTCGTTTTAAGCTTCCATATTCTTATATTAAACAATTATTAAACTACATAATATGCAATCCATCACGTACATGAGTAAAAATGGACACAATTTGCCACGTACAAATCAGCAATTTATATATTTTTTTGTTTTATTTTGAACAATCTGGATAATTGAGGTTCTACTGTATGCAAATATTTATCAAAATTGCATATGTTCAACTATAAAAATCTTCATATTTTGTTACATATCTCGTAGAAGAAGAACGTGGAATAAATCTATCGTTTTTGGCGTATAGTTTTTTTTAAGTTATGGTGTTCCGTTTGTTCAGGAATACCGTGTCAGTCAAATCATATATTAAAAATGGTTAAACATGTAACGGACAGCACACAGGGACTATTTCACTAAATAGAGTACTGTCAGTCACAGGTGGCTGCTACGGCGCACTGGCAACAATTGGTGTCAGTCACTGGTAGGGGTCCCAAATATTCGTAACATCAATTATTCGGAATTCTAAGAATTGGAATATTTTATTGATTTTTCTCGTAAAGAAGTGTGCCACGTTTTCTGCAGTCTGCACTTTTGAAAATTACAAATTCTTTAAAATCTTGATTTGTAGTAAAAAGGTATGCAAATCTTTGTGATCACCATTTTTTGGACTTAATAAAAACAATAAAAAAGCAAAAATTATTCCGTATTCAAAGACAATTAAAATCAACAGTACCTTTGTCAATTTGAAATAGTTAAACTTGTAAAATATTTCCGAACCTTTCTCAATCACGGTCACATTTGACTAAATGAAAATCCGAAGCTTCATATGTAACATTGTGATGTTAGGGGAATCGATACGAAATGAAAGAAGTTTTAAATGCCATCTTAATATCAAAATCGTTCAGATTGGATGGGATATCTGTGGAAATTTTGTTATGATTTGGCATGGATCAAAATGTTTGGCGAAGAAAATCCAGAAATGGTATTGGATGATCGACAAAAATTGCGCGAGTTAATAGACATGATCGGCATTTTAAAAAGTACTGTAAATCGCATATTGACTAAAATTTTGAACATGAGAAAGCTGTACATAAGATGGGTGCCGCGTTTGCTCACAATTGAACAAAAGCAGGGTCGTGGGAATATTTCAATCGAGTGTTTGGCGATGTTTCCCAGCAATAAAGCCTAGTTTTTGCATCGATCAATAACCATGGATAAAATTTAGGTTCATCACTTTACACCTGAGATAAACAAACATTCAAACAATTGATTGAAAGGAGAGAATCGGCTACAAAGAAGGCGAAGACACTTTTATAACAAAGTCATTGCGTTATTTTTTTTGGGATGCAAGTTGCATAGTTTTCATCGATTATCTTTAAAAATGAAAAATATTATAATTACATGTCACACAGGTCACATTTGGACAACCTTTATTTAATTTTGCGATTATGATTTTTACGATGTATCATGCAACAAACTACTAATCATTCGCTCAATTTGGAATTTAAAGGCATAGGAAAATGATTTTCCAATTTTAAATCCGAAAAGCATAGATCTTTGTTTAACAACTGTTATCTTTATCTTCGATGATATCTAAAGATACAGCAATAATTTCAATGTCATTGAATAACTTTAAAAACGCATTAAAAAGATACGTTCAAAAGGAAAGTCGGCTTTATCCAGAATGTTTCAAAGTTAAATTGTCTTAAATTTTTAATGTTTGCGTAGGGTTTCTCAGAGAGCTGGAGGAGAGGTTGGAATTTGGGATGTCATCCTCTACAGACATACATTATTTAAGTTTTTTTGCATAGTAAATCTGTCGAGAGAGGGTCTAATTTTTTTGTTGCGCTTGATGCCGCTGGTAGTTGGCTACTCTTTGGTAGCAAAGCGAGTAGCTAACGAACGATACCCGTCCAATTTCCCTCGGGACCTAAAAAAAGCAATTCGAAGCGATGCCACGATTAGGTTTTTCCGATTCTGATATCTTCATGAATATTCATTTGCGCGTGAGGAGCACGTCATAAAAATCGTTAGAATTACGTGTTTACATTACACCATGGAACATTATCCGCTGATTGAACAGATGTTATGGTCACGTCCAGACCCCACGCCCAAATTAAACCCTCTCATCACAGTTTCCCAATAAATTACACTTCGATCATCATGCTGCTCTTCAGATCCTGTGTTTGTCCAAATCGAATCACATGATCGATTGACTTTGGGTCGGACGTGTGCTAAAACGATCTGCAAATCTACAAAAACGATGAGAGATCTGCGCTTATTGCCGCATGCTTCACACTCGATGTTGCATCGCAAACCAGTCTCCTACTATATGGGGTCTACCAGACCAGGATAAATGCTTCAATTCCAAGCATTTGAGCACAATCACACATGGTTTTAATGAATTCGTTGAGTTGTCTTCAAACGAGCTTTATAAAAACACCTTATGTTAAATTTTCGATAGCACTAAATCAAATACGAGTACAAGATCAATTTTTCATGATCAGTTCCAAAATATACAAAATTAAAAAATCTTGTTTGTTTGGAATCATTCTTAATTCATGTCTTGCAATTAGTTTTCCGGATATTACAAAAATAGTTAGCGAATAATATACGATTAATAATTGTTAGATTTTAATAATATTCTCTTAACCCTAGGTTACTAATCATTAGTCTCACAGACTATAGATATGGAACGCATTCGACATGCAATACATGTCTTCGAACCTTCTCCGCCTCGCTAGTTCAGTATATTTCTAAATAAGTAATGTTTAGTGATTAATTTATCGTTTAGTGATCCAAGCAAACTCACTTTGTGTCCAATCATCATTATGTAATATAAATTGACAGATTAACTCGAAAATATGATTAGTGTTCTAGGGTTAATTTGAAAATATCATTTTTTTTGAAGATCTAGTTTTTGAAAGGATTAACTAATTCTTTAATGATTTTCATGTAATATAAATCATAAATACACCTTGAAATGCTCAAAATTGTATTGTAATTGTACTATTTATTAGGAAATACTACGTGAACGTTCGGAACTCGTAGGTGAGAATTAAAAGTTATTTTGCGCCCCTCTGTAAATATTTTTTTAATTAGTACAGTTTGTTTTGAGAGACGTTTAATGAATGCGCCATGTTGGCGCATATTGTTCGGGCGAAGTGAAACGAGGTTGCGGGGACGGGGTGTCGAGAGCGAGAGAGAGTGAATACGCGCATTCTTTTGGATCATAGCCCTTCAGCCCGCGCTACACGTGGCTTGTAGCAATAAACCACGTAACTGTATTATTGCGTTTCTTTTCAAATAATTAATAAAGGCGTGTCGCATTGCGACGCATATCGGGCCGTAAGTATCAAAAATAATTTGTTTAATGACAAAGGTGTATTGAATATTAAGGTAAAAATGATGAGATAGTTTGGTACATTACATGAGGATTTTGATACATTAATAAATATGATAATATTTGAAATGTAAATATGACTGCTGTGGGTCTGATAAATTGGTTTTTGAAACACAGGCGTGTACGTTAGAGGGTTAACTCGCTTAATTGTGATTACAACGTCCGTGCTCTAACCGGAATGTATGGAAAATGGGCGAGGACAAGTGGCATGGGGACAAATCCCAACGAACCACTTTTATATACCCCCTGGCGATCGGCTTTCTGATTTAGTTGTTGATTTGTTCACAAACGACCGGTTTTTATGGGAACCACGTAAAATGTCCGCCGGTCGTACTTTAAAAAAACGACTGAAATTTTCAGAAATTCGATTCTTTTCTATGAATCCCGAAACACCGGACGATCAAACTGAATTTCGTTGAATTCGATGCAATCTATAAAGCGCATTTTTAAAGCATCCTAACTTTATGGAGTAAAAATATTATGCTGAAACTGAATGAGTATGTATTTTTTTTAACTTTTAAATAAATTTCAACAAAAATGCAAGTATCATAGCTGATTATTTGTCATTTAGTGTCCAAATTCAAGTCAATCAATTTGATAAATAATCAACCAGTATCTGCACGTTATTTAAATGCAAGTTCTGCTGAAAAGATCGCTGCTGTGCGTAAGAGTGTACAGGAAAACCCAAGGCAGAAATTTTCTTATCGTTCATAAGAACTTGGAGTTTTTGTGACCTCAACTTGATGAATTTTGAATAATGTTTTATTTCATACCAAAATGTCATAAAATAGTCTTTGAAATAAGTAAAAAAATGAGTACATATCTTATACAAAACTCATTTTATTTGCATTTAAAAATTGAGCGTCCTCACATAACTGGTCAACATGTTTTCTAAACATTGCATCCATTGAATCTCACAATAAATGTAAGATCATAGCGTATTTATGCTTTTTAAAATGTTGTCGCCAGCGACCCTTCCTGCAGATTTAATCCGGTACGGGACTGCATTAATTGTATCTATAGGTACTAATGGCTAAGAGGACGTTCGATCATATACTTTATTTGAGCTTAATGAAAAACAGATTTAATACCCTGCAGTACACTGCATAAATAATGGTGATAGATAAAACAGAGCGATGACCATTTTCTAGCTAAAAGCTATTTTGTCAAATAAATTTTTAATATCAATATGCTGCATTTTAGAAGCTCACAAAGAGGCTTTTGGAAAATATGCACTTTACTGTATAAATAACATAAACGTTCAAAGCTTAGTCATCACTAAAACAGCAAAGCCGCTTTGGACAAGATCAATATAAATAATATTTTGGAAGCTTTTATGAAGCGCTTTCCCAATATGAATATAATATATTCCTGCATTTAATTTCAAACCGAATACTAAGTTCAAGTAGATCGTTGTTTGGGATTCGCAGTGATTTCGCTTGAGTGATGAACAATTTTAAAACGGAGCACTTCCCAAACTTGCGTCAAAGTTTTGTGAGATACAAACCGAATTAAAACGGCGGTTTCCAACACATCAGTAACATATGCGAACAAACACACTTTATCCTGAAAACTAAGACCGGCAAATTTAGGGATAAAGTTGAGGTCAAATTAGCACAGTAGTTCTCTAATTAGCGATAGCTTTTTAGATCATATCAGACCTCTTAAATCTCATGGCTCTTTTAATATTCGGATTTAAAAGGTGTGACTTTTATATTTGTATTAAAAATATACATTTTATCTATATGATATTTTCATTTCTTCGTATAGAACGATAGACTGCGAGGTAAGTCTTTGTGCGGGGTGAAAAATATTTAAATTTCAATTTTATCTCCTGTCATGAAGGACATACAAGAAGGATATTCATAAAATAAATACATTTCAGATGTATTTTGTACTGGGACTGACGTTTTATATATTTTATAAAAATCTCTTAAAATCCTCCCTTATAAGACCAAATAACAGATAAAATTTAAAGAATCGTTGAAATTTAAATTGACTTTAAAAGATGAGCGACAATATTAATGCAGCATGCGATTCGTTAGGTTTGAATTTTAGACATTCAAGATATACAGCATGGTGTTGAATTATTATATTGTACCTTCCCAAGTTAATAATATATTCTAAATATGCAAAATCTTGTTTGATTTGGATTTAAAAATTAAGCCATGCTAAACTATTTAATTTCATTTTCGAAACAGGGAAAAATCATATGATTCATATTAATATTATTTGATCTTTCAATAGAAATGCTCAAAAGTTGTTATATTATAGCAGCAATATTATTAAAGCAACATCTATCAAATTTTTTGTGACTTATTTAATAATATATGGCAAATTAGTATGGAAAATTTTAGTATTGAAAAACGTGTGCAATTTATCAAATTTCATTTTCAAAATCAGTTCGAGAAAAGTTTCGCTAAAAAAATCAATATTAGTGACAAGGCCCATTTTAAAATTTTATGATACAGCAATTTTTTATTGTTAAAGGTTTCAACGAGAATATGATTGTGTTTCCGTGGGAATGCTCGGAAAATAAAAGTATAAAATTTACCTCGAAGAAAAGCCCCTGTAATTGATAATTTTAAATACACCATTATTATAATATTATAAAATGGGGATCTAAATTTTTATCGTGGTTATGTTATTATAAAAAGTTGCGTACTATTATATTTTTTTCGCAGGAAGGGGTGGCAAAATTTTCTATATTGAGAGGCGTTTGTGATACCAAAAAGGTTGAGGAATAATGGAAAAGATGGCACTTTTGGGAATGGGGCGTGCAATCAAATATTCGCTGGTGGGTGCTTTACTACAGTTAAAAACCAATCTGTAGTAAAAAATAAAACCGAACATAAATATCGCAATATATCAAATTGATCCCTTGTGAATAAGATGTTACCAAATCGCCAGACTGATAATTAAATTTTAAGGTATTGTGCTCTATATTTTTAACGAAAATATTGTAAGCCTTCTTTATATTTTAAATTCAAATGGAGAGCTGCCTTCAGAAATTACTGCGATCCAAGCGGATCTTTGCTTTTATTGTGGTTATTCACTGTTCATTATTATAGAGAGACTTCTTGTTAACTTTTTTGTATTCAAAGTTCTCAAGAGGCGACAAAAAGAAGCTCGCCTTAATCAGGATTTTTATTTAATCCAAAGAAAGGTCCGTTACGAGACAACAGGCGAGACAGCTGGAAGAACACATCTTCCCGTGATCAATGCTTTGAGTCAACTATTTTTCTTATATCCTATGTATTTACATTCCAATCCAATTTTTTATTATGAATTTATGTTAATGGTTGATAAATACAATTGTTCAGAGAAAGGGGGGGTTGAATTTTGGTCACAAAACTTCGGTGCAAAGATAACTTATATAATGCGACTCTTTTAAATCCGTAAAAAGGGGAAAAAATCGTTTGAATAGAACTGGATTTTCCGTTCAATGCCCGATGAGCGAACTAAAACGAATCAGCGTGAAAAATTCTTTTTCTTCGTTTTTCGGCTAAAGATGTGGCAAGAAAGGTAATATTTAACAAAATGTGGGATGTGCAGAGGATTTATGCCGGGATGAAATTGCTCAGCATTCCTCCATTCGATCTACCTATAGACTAGCATTGCTCCATGGAATGAATTTGGTGAGATAATGGGAATTAAAATTTTCCTTGACTATATAAGCACATCGATGATTGGGAAGTTTGAAACTAAAGTTGAATAACTAATAATACGATCATTCCCGTTTTCATCCTAAATATACGGATAACACACAGAAAACAATAGCAATGAAAGTCGATTTAATAAAGAGATTCGATGATATAATTTTTTAGTAAGAATAGGATCGATCAAATGTTCAACGTGGGCTTTGTCGTTTCATATTGGAAAGTAGGAATGCAGCATCCTCAATGTCATAAAATCGTATTTGCATTCGCTGGATTTATTTTCTCTTCAGCTTAAAAAACCTTTTAGATTGGAGATAAAGCATTTCGTGATTTAAAACGGAATTCGTCCAGAACCACAGTGCGTTTCCGCTCATCCAATTATGGCGAAATTGAGTTGTTTTGTACTCACTGATCGCAACCAATTCCCCTGGAAAGAAGCGAATAAGTAAAGACATTGCAAAGTGGCATAGCAGAAGGAAGCCTTAAGGAATTAAGTCATCAAACATAATTATTCGCTGGTGGAAGAAGGAGGAGAGAGAAGATATTCCAGACGGGAAATGATAATGACGCGACGAGAACGGGAGAGTACTCCTATACAAACAAGGACGCGGTTCATTTATGCATAAAAAACCCCTTTTATGATAATGTAATTTATTTCTGCTCGGCGAGCGTACAATTTTCTTAAAAATATACATTTACATTTTATTACAAGAGATATGGACGGGAGATGTCTGAGGGGGCGGGAAAGCTGTGGAGGAAATGTAAGGAGTTAAAATATCATTTCGTTTGTTAGAATATGAAAGTTACACGGCACATATGAATTTATTTCTGCTAATAATTTTTTAAAAACAAATTTCGCTCTCTGAAATCCCGCTATTAATTTTCTTCTATCCACTTCAAAGTAAATCTATTTTAAAACATGTTCGCAGAGCAAACTTCAACGTTCGTTGTTGTTAAAATCATAACCGGAGTAAGTCATATTAATTTTCTACATATTTATTGAATTTAGACGCATTTGATCAAAATACGAGGGTCATCTAGAAAATAAGTCTACAACGTCTCCTGGGACGTTTTTTGACTTTGCAGAACAATACTGTCGCGAATATCCAGTGGAAGCTCGTGGAAGTTAAGACATTAGTATACAAAAGCTGGTGCCCCGATTACAGAAATGTCTCGATCTCGACGGCGATCACATTGAAAAATAGTTTAATATATTTGTGAAGTATCCTGTGAATTTCAATTAAATACAAGCATTTTTGGAACCTACACAAATGTTGTAACTGTTCTTTATGAATGACCCTCGTATAATGCTTCTATGTAACACTTGATCTGGCCAAAGTTCCATATATCCAATACAGGTATATCTTTAAAATTTTAAGCGAGTTGAAACTAATCAAGACTTGTATTATTCTAATGTAGCAAACACACATTGTGTTAATTACGTGTAATTAAATTAGCGAGAGCTATTTTATTGCAAACTTCAACGAAATGTAATTAAATTAAGTTGCTTTCGTCGAAGGAAGTGAAGCTTGAGAATTCTTGCAATTTCACGATACAAACTATGCCAACCAAGTCAAAAGTTTTGATCAAATGCTTAAATAAAATAATTAGCTCGCGGAAACGCATTCCATTTTGAGACACGGCGTAAGCATCTATTTATGGTATGTATTAAAGATTCATCGATCATCACCGATCTTTTCATGTTATTGTTTTTACCGATAAACAATTGTCAATTTGTTGCTTTGATTAAAAAATAAACTTAAATAGGATCGTTCAATAAGGACGCTCAATTTTTAAATGTAAATAAAACAAGTTGTATATAAAATGTTTACTTGTTTTTTACGTATTTATTTGAAAGACTATTATATGGCATTCAGTATAAAATATAAGATCATTCAAATGTCTATCGCGGCTTTGCTTGGTGGCACGTAATCAATAGGACTAGTTTTTAATGAATGGGGCATAAATCTGTCTTAATTTGATGGATGGCGTTTGTTATATTGACTTTGAGGGCTTCAATTATTTGCGATTTATACATATACCCCTAGGATTTAAGATAGTCTCAAAGGAAGATGTCTAAAGGCGTCAAATCACTCGTGTAGAATATTCTTCGTGGCATGCATTGTTCACATCATCGTATCCATATCATCCAGTTTAGGTCATAATAATCTAATAAATTTTGAGCGTCCCAATTGGAAAACTCTACAATTTAGGTTAACCCGATTTTTAGAATACTTACGGGTACTTACGGGTTATTATTTAATTCTCAAATGCACTATTTACTATGCATATGCTTTTAAAAAATTATTCCACGGAAAACAGAATTTTTAGTGTGAGCATTCACAAATAGCTCAAAGCAATAGGCAATGAAACTCTTATTTCTTAAAGGCTTCACTTAAAGGTCGATATAAGCGTTTCCACGTAAAATAAAGCAGTGAAGTGCATAATTTAAAAATTTAACAGGCTTTCAGAGATCCACATCGCATTAGATTCAATTGCTTGCACTTATTTCATGCAATAAATTATATCATCCGTGAAATGAGCCGGCATTGTTATTCCTTTTTGGGAAAACGAAATTTATGGCATTAATATTTATAAATTGCTACAAGACTCACTGCCTCATAGCACAAGCAAATATTCGCATATATGGCTCATTTCAAGTAGCCGGAATTCAGATTTACGAATGTTATTTCAATAATTTTGTTATGCAGATCCGGAAAATTGCGCGAGTATCGCGATAAAATTCATGTTTAAATATAAATGTTAAATCCTCTATATTTGAATGAACATAATTATTTATACGTTTGAGTGTTATTGCAAATTTTATACATTTTTATGGAATAAATCTCATATTCAAGCATTGAAAATTAGATATCTTAGTTCGGAATTCGCAGGTGAAATTTAAGTTATTTATGCGTCTTAAAACTAATGCAGGGCGCGACAGGGAAACTTCCTTATTTTAAAAGCACGCCCCAAATCGACAGTTACTTTGAAATAAATAAAATGGCACTCTTTTGAAAGAACGTAATCTAACGTTTTTTATCATATAAGTTTAATAATAATCATGTAATGGACAAAGAGAAAACTTTCTGTAACATGGAAAAATAAGTAAACTGACATCTCTTACACTGTTTGTGTTATTCATTTTTCAAATAAGGTATCATTTACGAACAGTTTATTTTAATCTACTACAAAAAAAGTTTACCAGATGAGCTTCGAAAATTCAAGTTGGGGGTTTCAAATAAGGAAGTTTCCCTGCCGCACTCTGTAACAAGGAGAAAATAATTAAACTCATATCGCATGATAATTTTAGGAACCACTAATCTAAGAGATACTGTTATCTATAGAATTTCATGCGACGATACTTGACGTAGATTTTATTCAATAATTGATGTAAATCATTGTTGAAATTCTTGTTGATTTGGGGCAGATCATTCAAGTTTCTATGCTCTGAAGTTTTCGGATTTGATATTTGTTTGATGTAAATACGTCTACGAAAAGATCATTAATCATTTCGGGTGCTCCAATAGCCTTCTTGTTTGCGTCAATATAAAGGAGCATAGAAATATCAACATGGTTTGGATGTTAATATGAAAGAAAAAAATGGAATTTATTTGATAGCTGGAAGAAATTCAATCCATATCAATGGGTTGAAATCAATTAACCCTTTGCGGACAGATAATATTAACTTCTACGGAAATGTCTTTGTATCATACGGTGGTCAACGGTATTAACCCTTTGCGGACGTATTAAATTTGGACAAGGGTGTCGTACTGGCCAGAATTAATTTCCATTGAAAGAGGACTGATACATAACATGTAAGATTATAAAGGATAAATAAGATTTATTAATTCTTTATTGAACATTAAATGTATGTTTCGACCATTGGTTTTTAAACTGGAGTCCGCGGACGCCTGGGGGTCCCCAAAGCTATTAACGGGGGTCCGCGAAAATATGAAAAACATTTATCTATACTTGAACAAGATATTTTCGTGGAATTATTTATAGAAAACATTGTAAGAAGATCTCTTTTGTCCAATATTTGACCAAGAAATGTTTGTTTGTTTGAAAAATTAAGTCACAAGAGTTGGGATGGGAACCCCCCAAAAAAAATTGTAATAATGTGTTTCAATAACATGTTTTTATTTAAAAAAATATATTTTTCTATTGTGTGGTATCTTTGAAAGCAGTCTCCGGAACGATAAAAAATCTTTGGTGGTTGAGAGTAGACAAACGACCCCATAGGGTTATTAGCACAACAATAAAAATTGCATTAAGTATTTGGACATATTTGATGAGTTCAGACATCAGATATCAGACAAAATATGATTTTGTTGAATCTGAAGTCTAAGCAGTGGTTTGGAGCCATCCAGCATCCACATATAGGAATGCCCACGCCAAATTTATGCCATTTTGCGACCTAATAAAAAAAGTCGAGCACAAAGATGTGGCACATAAGTATGCAAATTAAAAAATGAAATATTTACGTTTAATATAGGTGTAGAGAATGTGTACAGAAAGGTAATGTAAGCAAGTGAGTTACGCGGTATGCCATGTAGGGGGAATATGTAAATTTATTCTGGGATAATTAACAGGCAATTTACTGGCATTCACGGCTCTGGAGTGACTGGACTTGGCCCCGGGCAGGTACCAGCTACTGCCGGGAAATGGACCACCCCGGGATCTCAAAGGGAAGAAATGCCTGGACGCCGGACCAAGGACGTGCCTAATCCAATTTTAGGGAGCAAAGTACAAAGCGACAGATTTGCAAGAAAATAATGCCTATGCAAAGTTTTTGTCCCCATATATGAAAACATGAATATAAACGCGGCGATATTATAATACGTACATTTAAATTTAAATTTCAACAAGGCACAATTTTTCCATAATAGACGCTATAAATAAAATATAAAGCCCAAACGCACTGCTTACCATTCCGGATAAATTGTGTACTACGTTGAGGCAAAGCTTTGCTATATTGCTGGATTCCTTAATAAAATCGAGCACTCAAATTACATCAGTTTTCTAGGAACAGACTTAATACTATTGATATTGATTGATTATTCACTCAGTTTTGATTCATATCATTAACTCTTAGAGTGCTAAGATACGATATATCGTCGATTGTAAAACTAGCGTTACAGTGGTGTTAGAAGCGGGATTGATAAGAAGTGGACCACCGATATCGAAATATATCGTAGCAGTCAAAGGGCTAAATATATGCATTAAATTAGTTATATTGTGTGAATCTTATACTGGCAAAATGAGAGCTTCATATTGTGTTAGGAATCAATTCATCAATATTTAATATGGATATTTAGTTCCCGGATTCTTATATTAATAATTCATATAACGGCGTGTTATATATATTATGATATTTGTTCTTTCTTTAAAGCCCTTATGACCCTTATGTTTCAGTTTATTAAAATAATATTTTCAATTACTTAATCGTGATATTGTTCCCTTAATTGATTCTATAGGATTTTGGATGAGGTTTGTTTTTTGCTGAAACAAATTTAACTAAGTAAAATTTTCAGCAACATTAACTTACTTATCATTAGATATAATGTGCAATAATATGCCGCTAATATTAACCAGAGATTTATAGAATAAATTTGACGAAAACGAAATAGATTGTTAATATTATAACGCGGCGATTTATGATGATAATTATATCGAAAAATATTTGTCATTATACCAAGCTTAATTCCTTCACTAATTTTATTTTACACACTATATAATATTAACCGTCAATTTTTGTATCATCACGTGGCCTAGAATGGATTGACATCTATGCTCCTCGTTTTACAGTGGTGTCAGAAGTGAGATTGGGAAAAATCGGAATGCCAATATAGAGGGCACCCCACATTACTGAGATATTTTACTTTGTTGCTTATGCATTTACGTAACGGGCCGGATTCAGCATCGTCGCGAATCATATATGACCCTCGGGCCGGTTGTTACCCATACGTTGGTTAAATTATTGATTTAAAGAATATGATTAGATATTTTTTTTCCTGTTAAAGTAGGCCAAAATAGGTTAAGAGTTTCTGTTATAAACCCGTAAAAAAATCATTCTAATGTAAAGATAATATGCATTTTTTTAGTATGAAATACTTTTCGCTGAAGTTTTTAAGACATATTGATATTTTCAGAAAAAAATGATTTCAGCGAAGATACATTATTTTTCAGCAATCGATGCGGAAAAAGCTGAAGAAGGCCCAATATAAAGTATCTGTCACGGGTCATTATTTGGCGGGAGTTACGTAGTAGGCAGCAGGGCTCGAATTTACGTAATGGCATTTTCTTTGAGGGCGGGCTGCCTAATTGTAGCGGAAGTTATATATGAAGGCATAACTATTTTCAGTTGAACTCCCTTATATTAGAATTGAATGAAAGTTATAAGGAAGAGCTCATTTTCCACGTATTTGCCTCATTACAATCGCGACCGTCTCATTTTCATCGTCGTTTGCCAACAAAGGCCCCAACTTAAAAATCAGCTACGCTTTAATAGGCAAAAATTGAGCAAAGCCCATTATGTGAAGCTGAAGAAGAAACGAGCCCACTTATAGTGTTGGCACTACGTAGATAATGTAATGGAATAGAAGTCACTTTATATTTTACGACGCTTCATTTGAATATTGTATAAAGCCTAATTTAATTCAGCACATACCTGACCTACTTATATTACAACTTATTCGATGCTTTGCTTATAAATATTCTAATTATGCATAAATATAATATATTAGCATCATTAATTCTTCGCATTCGTTATTGGACGTGAACCCAAATGATTCTATCACTCATTTGCAAAGGAGTCATGAAACTCGAATAATGACGCCGCTCCAGAACAATACACGAGGCGTCATATAAACACGAGACAAGGTTAAAAAATACTCAGAGCGATAAGAGTGATCCTTTTGTCTTAATTACCAAAAAGAAATGCCTGGTCTTAAAATAATAAGAACAATGAGACTCTATGAAAGCGTGTTACATGTTTTGTTGCCAGGTCAAGGTTGTTGATGATGATAAGAACGATATAGGTACGAAAATGTAGAAAACAATCTGTATTGAAGTATTGAAATAGATTGGATATAAAAGAAGCACGAAGAATATAGGTTAGGGAGATTTGAGCGAGCTTTCAAAAGTTTAGTTAAGTCATAAAGTCCGACCGATCGTCTTGAGCGCGAGAAGATCTTGTCTTCTCTCGGCCAGTTGCTTTGATCTCATAAGTGTGGTTTTTATTTTGGTGGAATACGATCTGGAGACAACAGTTGCACTTTCATTGCCCCCCCGTCTTACTTCTATAGATCTTTTGATAAGATCTTCGATTTTTAAATGTAAATAAAACAAGTTATGTGTGCGAGATCTATCCATTTTTTTTTACTAAAAATAATATTTTATGCCATTAAGTATGAAATATAACGTCGTTCAAACGCCTACCGCGATTTTGCTTGGTGGCACGTATTCGAGAGGTTCAATTTTCGATGACTGTGACTTATTCGCTTAGAAGAAGTTAAATATAAAGACGTTAAATCGCATGATCTAAGTGGCGAGTTGACATCACTGCCGCACGAGATAACCACGTCCTCAAATCGCTTGTACTGAATGTCCATCGTGGCATGCGTTATGCGGTATGAAGCGCCATACTGTTGGAATCGCATGTCATTGGTATTCATATCATCCAATTTAAGCCACAAAAAGTTGCTTATCATCGATCGAATCATTTCCCGAACGGAGCACTGACTTTGAAAATATAGTATGGTAATTTGCACACGTTATTCAACGCTATAACTTTTATAATAGCTTGCCAAGCACTATTGAATAATTTGCAATAAATTTGATAGATGTTTATTTAAGTACACGGTCGTTAAAACCTAATAAATTTCGAGCGTCCCTATTGAATGATCCTATAAGTACCGAAAGTGAACGAACTAAGGAAGGCCGGCCATTTGGAAGCCCTGGGTATCATAATGCATTATTTGGGTGCATTCGCATATTTGTTTCTATCATTCAATCCAAAAACATTAGCAAAGGATCTTCTCTAATGATCAGTATTTTCAAAATCATGCCTTGAATAAATCGTCGTAAAATTTCTCTAAAATGAGCCGTTTAGAAGGAATGAATTCAAATCTGAGATTTAGAACATTTTCCTGGTTTTCTCGGAAATGAACAGCGTGGAGTTCTTAAAATTAGTAAATTTCTCGGAAATGAGCCGATTGGAAGGAATTATAGGAATTTGAATATTTTATTAATTTTCTCGTAAAGGAAAAGTGTGCCGCGTTTTCCAATTAGTTTATAATTATAAGTTTATAATTACGTATCAAAAAACGAATATTGAAAAAAGGTCAAATATATTTGAATATTCGATTGGGACCCCTAGTTGAAATTGATATCGATTTGTTGTTGCCTCAATCTTAATGATATTATTTTTGCAAAATTATAACGTTAATTTGATTTAATTTTTTGTCAATTTTAAGCCATGAAATTAAATTCGATATGGATATAAAATCGGGATTTGTGTGGGGTATCCCTTCGTCTCTGGCAATGGATGTTAATCTGAAACTCCTTCCGATTTTTTATCCACCCCAGACAATTATATGAAATCAGTGTTCGTCCGATTGTCCGGAAGCACAATCAAACTGTGCGGACATGAATTAGCATCAATCTACTTGTACTTAACCAAGCTGGTTCCGCATTCCGATTTCACGGTGGACCTAACAAGTTAATTAATAGCGGGTCACCCTAGCGCATATCCCGCACAATTGGAGATCTTTGGAGCGAGGAGCTGCTCGTGAGGTTAACCAATATTAACTTATTGACCTCCATTGTTTCACTTTATTTTAAATTAAAGCACGTGGAAAACCTTCTCAGACACATTTACCACAGACCACGAATTTAAAAAATAGCTTCAATCCTTCTTAAATTCATATTAATCCAGGAATATCCATGAGATTTCAATCATATGAAGCCTCAAAAATCAACAATGAAGACAAAAATACATACCAATAAAATGTTTATGCTTAAAGAATATTAAGCCATATAATGCCAATATTAGTCAAATCTAGTAACGTTATGGTCGCATTTATAAACTTGGTTATTATATCAATCAATTGACAAATTTGTATTTGTAAGTAGTCATGCGATTAAGCGATCGGACTAGTTATTCAATCATCTCGGGTACAAATTTACAGATGTGGTTGGCGATCACATTTTTATATATATTCGCTGTGAAAATCCATATCAAAATGATTGCCAAAGTCTCATGAAAAGGATCGCTAAAAGATACAAAAAAGCTGTTGAGCAATAAGGACGCTCAGTTTTTAATTGTGAATGATCATTATCATCATAGTGCAGCCACAAAAATTCCACTGCAGAACTATGGGCCTCTTTAATATCCATTCACAGGAAGGGGTTACATCCATCTCGTTTGTATCATACATTCACCTCCTCATTCGCTCGATATTGAAGGTAGCATTACCACCGAGTTTTATTTCGAACGCTCATCTAGCGGGTATCCTGAATGAACGTATTGAACGCGACCGTCTCGATAGGGAGTGTGGGAGGTTTGTAAAGACTGAGTAGTTTTCTTAGGGAGACAGTGGAAAACTACTCTAAACGACCTTTTTGATTCTACTGGAAAGGGTTTTCTGGAGTGCAAAGAGTTCAGTCTCTCCTTTCTTCGCTAGGGCGTTGCAGAGGGAAGGGTTAAGACATACGTGAAGCTTAAGTATGTCTCGGGTTCGCTCCTATACCAACTGAGGGTGTCTCCCCGTCATCGTACAACTTACCCGAGCGAATTCGAGACTGAGTGGCTTCTTATTTCAGGTTAATCCTCTCAGTTCGGTGATTCCAAAACGATATAGAAGATATTCATTCAATTTTACTATTATTTTAAATAATGTTTTATGGCATCTAGTATGGAATATAACTGCCACAGCTTTGCTTGGCGGCACGTATTCGGGAGATCCAATTTTCGATGACACATAAATCTGACTGAATTTGCTAGATGGTGTTTGTTATATTTATTCTGAGGGCAATCAATTGTTTGCAATTGCAATAATTCACATCGACCTGCGATTTAAGGTAGACCCAATGGAAAAAGTTTAAAGGTATTAAATTTCGTTGGCCATGCCCTTAAATTACTCGTGCAGAATGTCTATTATGGCATGCGTTGTATGTCACGTAGAGCCATCCCATTGTCCGCTCCACGATATTTAAAATTGATATTATTTTAACAACATAGCCGATATAATCTAAAAAAAATGTAGCGTCCTTATTGAAACACCCTATACAGACAATGTTTTTATTGGTATGCGAATAACATTGTGATTTTCAATAATTTTACCATTGTATAATTTTAATAAAACTTATACAATCGTATACATCATATTTAAAGCTTTAGAGAGCTATAGTAATTTAGAAATTCAAGATTTTTATCGAAATTTTGCCTAAGCCCTTATTAATTATAATTTATTAAATCGATTGTGTGCGCTAATTCATTAACTATTAAGAATCTCCGATTATATCGTACTACATATAGCATAATGGGTATATTTGGATCAAATTTTTGGAATTAAAAAATAATGACAGTGAGTATCTCCGAGTGAATAATGGACATTAATGTTGATTTTTCTGGTAACATTGTTATTTTTTAATACAGATCGAATCGAATAACTCTTTATTAATAATGTAGAATAAATAAATACAGTGTTGTAACGAGCCGTCTTTGGTTTTAGGGTGGGCAACGGCTCCACGCGGACGTTGGTCATAAAGCGAGAATCCGCTCGGATTGCGGATTTCGCTTGTTTTCAACTCACTGACTTTTATTGTTTTTTCTTGGTCCCTAGTCTGAAAGAAAGACTATGTTCGGGTTTCGGCCAAGAAAAGGGACCGTAACGGCTCGGATGGCGATGCTGGGACTCCCCTTAGGATCCGTATGGGGAATATTTGGTTAATGTTCAGTGTAATTATTTTAATGACCCAAAACGAAGGGATGAGCGTAATTTCCCAAAAATTCACAGACAAGTACTGAATTCTCTTAAAATCATTCGACATTGAGTAATTAATACGGACACACGATTCAATGATATCGGGATACTCATATTGAATACCGCGGATGCTTGAAATCGACGTTCGAGTGGTGAAATAATGACGAAAATCATATTTATACGTTTGCAGGGATAATAATTCAACACTTGATGACTCCAAACTACTAAAATGGGAAGTTAAATACGCGAAAACCGGCAAATACAAGTAGTTGTTTTTAGACGGGCTCAAAGGAAAACTTTGCATGAACCTTTGAAAGCTTCACCCTCTCAACTAGCGGATAAAATAAAGTTAGAAATTACAAAGCTTCACCGTACTATTTTATACTTAAATTGGAAAAAAGCTCAGTTAATGCAAACAGTAAAACGCTATCAAATTTCGCGACCCAAGTAAAACTCCGAGGAGCTTAAAGATTCAACTATTTTTATCATCATAGCAGTGTCTTCGTTTCAACATATTTTTACCTTCGGATCGTAATTACATCGAAGCAATACAAATGCAAATTTTACATTCATTCAATCGAACGAGATGAATTGAAGCTCTAAAAACGTAGGTAGAATCAGTGAAGTCTGACGACTCATTCCTGGGCATGCTTTGATATCTTGAAGTCTCGTTTGCTTCTTGTTTTTGAATTCGCTATGCTTTTTGGCAAGGATTCACGACAGATTGGCACACTTACAGCAATATTGGTGGAGAAGAAGTTACCGTAACTTACCAAAAATGTAAACGTGTGTTTGTATATCAATATAAAACCTGATAGATAAACAAGAATAAAAGCGTACGATGTGATCGAATTGAATAATCTCATAATAGTATGAAAATATTGCTTTTTAACACCGTCTTTTCAATGATTAATTGTACAAAACGATAATTTTGACATTAAAATAAGCTGCTGAAATTGGTCTAGTGTTCAATCACATTTAATCCTAGATCACTAATCATTCGACAGTTATACATTTTTTAGAACTTTCTCGTTCCGAAAATAATATTTAATGGCATTTAGTATAGAATATAACGTCGTTCAAATGTTCGCCGCGGCTTTACTTAGTGGCACGTATTCGGGACGTCCAATTTTCGATGATTTTGTCGTATAAATCTGACTGAATTTGCTGGATGTTATGTTGATTTTGAGGGAATCAATTAAGTTTGCGGTTTAAATGCATAAAAGAATGCATAAAGGAAGAAGTCTAAGAAGATAACCATGCTTTCAAATCGCTCGTGTAGAATATCCATTGTGGTACGCGCTATATGACACGAAGCGTCATTTAATTTGCCATATACCACCCAACGATTTACAATAAATTTAATAGATATTACTTTAGAAATATGGCCGTTTTTATTCAAATGTAAATTGTTTAAATATGATCTATCTTAGATGTTGTAATAAATCCATGATATTAAATTGTAGATTTAATTAATATTAATTATATGATTTAAAGCGTTTGATTGGATCTATCTTGTGATTGACGATTGATGAGCTTGATTAAATTCAGGATTTAAATGAGCAAGGATCTCATTAAGAAAAGTAGAGAGCGCATTAATATTATTAAGGTACGGAGATGTCAAATTATAATTATTGTGTCTAATTGGGACAGTTTAACCGTACGTTAGTGTCGCACCAAAGCATAATAATTAGCATAGTGTATGTGGTGATTTATATTTACCTCGGTGTATATACACATGTCAAATTATTTGATTATATGGTCTGCAAGATATGATTATAATTTGTGTAATTTCGGTGTGGTTGGAGAGATTGTGACCGATTTTTTTATTACTGATCATCATTTATCGCAATGAAAAAATGCCATTTGTTCTGTACAATTAAGTAAGATTGTGAAAATAACGAAAATGGTCGTCTGATAAGTTTATTCTAAAATTGCTTCTGATTAAGACTATGTAGTTAAATTTAAATTTTAATGAAGGATACTCAGAGAAATGTGCTTTTTAGTTGACATGCGTATATTTACAGTAGCTCATACATACCCTACCTTTGGTCAATTAGCCTTTAACAGTAAATGAGGGTTGATTTGATTACACTAGTGCTCCCTAATACTGTTTTCACTACAAGGATGAAAGCACACGTGCGTGTGCGTATGTGATTTAGAGAGACATCGATTTTAACACAATTAATCCATTGAAGTTTCAGTCCACGTGGCCAAAAAGGTATAAAGCTGAAGGCTTTTAAAATGCCAAATAATCAAAATTCATAATTAAAGAACCAGATCGATCATTCTCATACAAAGTAAGGCCAGCATAGAAATTAGTCCCGCACAAAATAAATGTGGCTTACATTTCTTTCCGATGCTCGGTTACATAAAAACGGCCCAAAACCGAAATTTCGACCAAAATGCGGCACTGAACCAGCTCAGCAAACTAAGACGACCCACATTACAGGGTCGGGTACTTGTTAAGTTAATTACACTTTAAAATGGTTCACAGGTTTTACCGTTGATGACTTACCGGTCTTGTAGACCTGAGGTCGCAAAATTTCCGACCATAGTGTCGATTATATAATTCGCCCTGATTGTATGTTTAAGGACTCCGTTCTAATGGGGAAACATGAATTTCCTATCGCAAAATGTTCGATGAGACGAAATTCAATGGACGAGGGCAAACTATTCATGTTGATCAATATTTGGACGCCCTTAAAGTTAATTTACATGGTACGCCAGACTAAGTGTGTCGATGTAAAGCTACATAGATTCGTGCATTAGACCTGGACGATGACGTTTAATGTGGTCTTCAAAATACCTAATAAATGGAGATGTAATATCGAGTGTGATGTTTGGAGAGTGAATATGAATTGGAAATATTGACCACGGAAATTGAGGCTTCACTATTTAGAATATCATCAAATTGAAATTTTTCACATCAATTTCGTCTGTTAATAAATCTCAAATTATGACAAAAAGCGAAGACGAAGACGAAAGATAAAGCCGAAAATATCTTATATTATAGCTACCAAGGATTTCAACTACATTTTCTTATGTCTTAATTGATTAAAACCGGAACTAAAGCGAAACCCGATAACCGGTAAAAGATCTATTTTTGCCAGAATGAAAACTGAAACCGAACCAACATAATATCGTGAATTGAACGAAAAACAAAATATAACATATAACGGTTCAAAGCCCTGTAAAATTGTTAAATACGAGAATTATCTAGAAAGTAAGGTTATAAGGACTGGCACATCTGGCGTGTAAAGAGAATCCTAACAGTCAGTTTGATCCCGCATGTTTGTCGGCCATTTTGTTCAGTCACGGTAAATTCTTCTGATGGAGAGGTCGTCGCGTGCTTCCGCCACCTCTCATCCGTGCAAAATCCGCGCAGTCTTTCATTTTTAACTTTGCAGAACAACACCGCCGCAAATATCCATTGGAAGTTCGTAGAAGTTTACGGTTGTGATGTGATGAGTCGACAACATTTCACGAAGTATGTTAGGTTGTTCAGAGAAGGCCGTACTGAATTTTTGAACCGTTTTGCGCAAGAGTGAGAAGTTTTTCTGGACTCTGCGTGCATCTGGATGATCCTACACAAATGTTATAACTTTATTTTCTGGATGATCTTCGTATTTAGCATTGAACTCTCAGCGGGATACGAACTCTTTGCGTATATGGACGACATCACAACTAGGGAATCCAATCCCGAGCCAAAATTTCGATCCCGGGATTTCGGGATTTCATTAGACAATCCCGGGACCAGTCTCGGGATCCCGGGATTGAGATTTTCAATATTTTAAGAAATTACCTTGATGAATTTGATCAAAAATTACTAATAAGCCCATTTGCTCAATATAAAAAATCACTTGAAGGCCAAAGAATTTTATTTATTTAAGAAAAGATAAAAATACAATTCAAAAATAAATAAATAAAACACTAAAAAAATCAAATATTATTTTGAAAATATGCCCGAAGTAACATTAACATTAAACATTAGTGTTTCGTCATTTAGTCTGGATCTGATTTTGGAAGTCAGGAAACTTGTTGCTGAAAATGCACGCTCAGCATTGAAGGTATCTTCATCAGATATTTAAATGCTAGTTCGAGTTGATGATCGCGTGAGCCCTCATTTTCGTATAACACCATCAACGTGGCTGATAAAATTCTTTTCTGCTGAGACACGGACTAAAAATCGCAAAATTCCCGATTTCCCAATTTCCCGAGAAATTATTTATTTCCGTCGCTGCAGATGAATACTTATATACTATAATACTTCGATGTGATTCGTAATTATATTACGGAGGAATACAAAAATTCTGAACCCCGTATCTATTATATTTCATATCGATATTCCCATTATTCGTCGAGGTGTAGTAAATACATCACCGGTAGGGAAAGGTTACTATAACAATTTGAAAAACATACATGTACGCTATATATGTATACATAGATTACACAACCACTGCTCCTATGCGTCGCCTAAGTTCGCCAATTAGTAATTACGCCACTGTTTCCAAGCGTCTAGATTTTGTCGGGAATGTCTCGATTTAGTAGCCTTCATCGTGTTTGTGAGGTGTACGATTTCTGTTAGATAAAAATTTCAATCCCGGGATTTTCGGGATTAAGTTTTCTAGTCCCGGGATTCTAAAGTATCTAAAACTGTCCGGGATCCCGGGATTGGATTCCCTAATCACAACTACTGACGAAAACCGGAGTAGAGCGAACATCAAAGTTATGATGGAGGCAAACAGTGGGAAACCATCAGTGATTCCTGATAAACTTGTGCAAAACGATCGCTGTGTGTCGTTTGATGACCTTCATGAAGAATTTCCTATTTCCCTGTCCCCAAGTCTCCTTAGTGATATTGTGACGGAAAAATTAGGTTGCCCTTTGCTTCTAAATGTTGTAAAAATTCCCATTATTACAACTTTGCTACAACGACTCAGTGTAGTAAATACACAATTGTAAAGAAAAGAAAGAATTGATTATTTTTTAATGCAATCGATAAATCATTGATTTGAAATCGAAAAATCATATTAAATGATATGATATTCAACCCTTTGGATGCCGAGCAATGATATATCGTCGATTATTAAACTAAGGCGGACTGCAAACAACGATTGCTATTGGCACATTGATCACTTAAAAATGTTCAAATATTAGTTGTTTCTATGCGTCAGGGTATCAATGTTTAATCTTGTAGAGCATCTTGCTCACTTGCTTGCTTTGGAGGGCCTGATCCAGCCGGCGGCCCATATATTGATGACTTATTGAATTTCCTTCTGTTCAAAATAAATTTGATTTATATTATGGTTTTCAGTGTCGTATTTTATTCATTAGATGGACCGGAGACTTACGCAAGGCAATAGAGATATCGTTTTGCCATTCTATAAATATTTTATAAAAATAGTTCTTCATGGGGGAGAGCGAGGGACATCGATAGGCGATGGGGCATATAAATGGTTGTGCATGGAGGTTGGCAATATAGTCTCCGTTATCGTCATTGCCTCAGATCCACTGAGCTGTCATAATTATTTCATTATTATACTATCAGTCATCCGAAGCGGTATCTTCTACAATAAAATAATGGCAGCTTATCGAAATTGAATCAAGGCATCCGTACCGTAGCGCCGCGAACTTTCCTTCTGCGCAATAAAACATGAAATATAACGTCTATTATGATTTTATTGCGTATTTGTTTGTAGTTAAAATGCCCGATTTCACTACATCTCCAAAGAATTACATTTTGTTTTCGACTGGCCGAAAAAAACTATTTGCTCGCTTAATTCGTTTTTGCAGAAAGACACTAATGAAAATTCAGTATACTTGCCAATTCAAAACTAATAATGTCGTATAAAAATGCCCTGCAAGATCTGCTATATTCATTCGAAATGGGCAATATCGGGACAATTCATATTTATGTTATCATAACCATTGGGGTTTATAATGAATAAATATTTTTTATTTAAATTAATTTTATCCTCCTGGCAATGTGTCATTTAATGCAGAGCTCGGCAGTCTTTTATCTTTATTTTTATCAATTTGCTGATTTGCACGTGGAGAATCGTGTCCATTTTTGGGTGCGTGATGGACTGCAAAACATTTTTTTCTGTTCACAAATAACATCAGGTGTACAATAATATTGTCGTGATTTCGTTTTTATCGATCCTGCTATCGAAAAAGCCCTTTTAATTTGTCGTTGAGGTTAGTTTCATTCACAGTAGAGAATTGTAAAGAGTGTCTAAATTATCAATCCTTTTTTTGGCGTGATTTGAATAGTTTTTCTAGCTCTTCGCTTACATATTCATTGATTTCTAATTTGTCACGCACCTTGTTGTACCCTGTAGTAGAACCTCGATTATCCGGACTAGATTCAATACAAAATTAAATGGAGATTCCGCCTTCAAAGCAAGTTTGGGTTAGCTTGAAAAATTCAAGGACGACATGGTATCAGGGAACTTGAAATACACGCGGAAAAGCTTTCTGCTGATATACCTTCAGCAAATATATTCCTTGATACATTGAAGCTTGCGAAGAAGGAGTAATTCGTTGAAGAATTTATATGCAATGCTGATGAGACCGGCTTAAATTGGAAAACTATCCAAAAAATCTTTAGAATCAAGACGTGAAAATACCTCACCTAGGTACACAATTAGTAAAGAACGTGTCACTATAGGCAGACAAAACTGCCACTACTTTTCATTTGAAAATAAAGTAATCTCAGATGCTTTAAAAATATCAAAACGTCTACCGATTGAATGTGATCATCAGAAGAAGTCTGGTTGAATAGTGAAGTTTTTAAACGATGGTATAAATAATAGAAATATCAAAACTCCATGGATAAAAGAGAAAAAAACATTATAATATCTAGATAATGCATCATGCCACCCATCTGTAGAGAGTTAAAAGCGGATTGATGAAATTCTTACGGTAAAATTTATTCAATCAAACGACCGTAATACAACCGATCGATCATGGTGTAAGAGAAAATTCAAAAGTTTGCATAGAAATCAGACGCTTCAACGATTATTACTAGCAGACGAAAATAATGAAGAAACAGTATAAAATATAAAGGAAATAAAATTTTGAAAAGACCTTTTGTAAGTTCCAGTAACGCGGTAGAACCTGATATAGAGACATAGGAGAAAACGATCATGAAATGACTTGAGAACCAAGAAGAGTTTAATTCAGGACAACTTATATATCTTAAGAGTATTCGCGACTTAGCAGCTTCTAAAAGAAGAGTTAGCTTAAGTCCAAAATCGATTTTTTAATAGAAAAAAAATGATTATCCGTGTATGTAAATCTAGACAAATAAAAACTATTCATATTTTTCCCGTCAATTATGATTATTTTCAATTATCTGGATTTTCGTTATGAAATTAGTCCGGATTTCATCCCCGATTAGTCCGGATAATCGAGGTTCTACTGTATACAAAAACACGAAGAACCACTTGTATTTCTACAAAGAAATATAATATTTGGACGAGTTTTCATAATAAACGTTAAAATGTTAATGAAAATTATCCTTATCCATTTTAGAATCATCAGGTATGGTCTTCTTAGATTGAAATTATAAACAGTAAAAAGCCAGATAAATCAATTATAATTTTATACACAAAACTCAATATACTACCAACAGTGATCCTATTTGAGATACTATTATGGTTCCCAAATAGAGAGCAATAACGAGGGTATCCAACTTGCGCCCCCTCCACTAAAGAGGCTTTTTTTTAAAGTTAAATATTGCTATTTTAAATGCAATATAATGTATATTTTAAAATGGGGTGTACATTTGTTGGGCGGGCGGGGTTGTTGTAGGACGGGCTTGTGACTACAAGGTCTGTGTGTCCAACCGGTCCGCTTTTTGAATCACTGACACGACGAATGAGCACCCTGCGATCAGACTCTGTGTCCACGGGAGATGATTGGAGCGCAACCTCTACATTAGAAGAATTAATTATGATTGAAGAAAACAGTCGAAAAACACGCGGAACTAAACAAACTGATTCTCTCTATACGCTAGGTCCTCAAACAAAAAAATCCTCCGGCTTCAGGTCAGAATTGTAACCCGATTTTCTATATTATCTATGTAAATTGAGCATTGTCATTTGTTTCATCTTGTTATAGAATAAATATTCCACTAACTACGTTGGCTTAAATTCTTTGTTAGTTTATGTTAATAGATATAATACGTTTTAAAGATCATACAAACTGCTGTGAAATAGCCTACACATGCAATGTTTCTGTTGATATGTGCAGATGCAATGTGTCAAATTAACAATGACGTCTGTCTTGTTGTGGACATATTGCATTTAGTTAGCAATATATCTGCATTATTACGTGAATACTACTTCCTTTCCTGTCGTGACGTGCAGGAAACAGGAGAGTCGACGGATGGCCTTGTTTCGTTTATAATCTCGTGGTTGTAACTTTTCTTCGCATTGATTAAAATAACATGAGGATGTTCAGTCATCCACCGATCACCTCTATCTTACCTTTTGGCTTCCTCAACCTGATAGAGAACAAATCCATAGCGTGAGCGCAACCACCTAAAATAGTAGGATCGGAGGAGCGCCTAGAGACTCTGCTCCATGTTACACTGGTGTCAGATACGGCGGGCTGTTATAATGCTGAGCCATTCTAGATGGAAGGTATAAGATATACTGAAGTGTCGGCAAAGAAAATTTACACCAATTACTATATATTATTATTTTTATGTAAAAGCATTTGATAGTGTTTTTGGGTTATTAGAAGCTTTGATTGTAATTTTAAGAATTTTTCATCTAAATACGCACCCTTTTAAGTGTCTTCGATATCTTTCGTATTTCACATATAAGATTTGCATCATGTTACATGTGTATATATATTTTATTTATGAGATGGAAGATTCTTTTATGAAGTCGCTACTTGTAAAGGGGCTTACAAAAATTTGTTTATTGAAAGACCGTGCATCTCTTCGATGGTGAAATACGCCCGGCACCCATTGCTGGAAAAATTTATTCAGAAAGTTGAATCCTTTATGTTTGCAGATTTTGGCAATCGCAGGTCATATTTTTTAGTGTTGTAAATGGCCACCTCCACAAATATGACCATGGAACGAAAGCATGTGCCAAAGCGCAAGTTTCGTCGTAAAATTCGAGCGCTTTGAGAGCTTTTAGACAATGGGAATAAAACAATCGGAACTCTTTAGTGTAGATTCGCGACCACTGAAAAGGTCCTCGACCCTTCAAATACCTTTCGGCGACTTTTCAAAAATACTCGATTTAAAAATAACTCGATAAGCAACGAACGAGAAATGTCAATTTTGACACGACTCCTGACCTAAAATGCTTCGTAGCTCCGCAGAAAATTCTAATAAATTTCAACTTCAATCTTTTAGAAACGTTCCCAAGCATTGAATTGAAATGCGGATGATGCAGAACAAGCATATAGTCTAATTCCATAAGTTGTCCTCAATTTCATCTTTGATATGAGGTCAGCTGCCACAAATGGAATATATGTTGCAGTCATAAATTCTTTGACGAAACTTTGACGAAAACTCAACATCCCTACAAAAATCATTGCACACATACAGCCATTATCAAAATATTATTATATAATTATAAAGGTTTCCGAAGCTTATATTAATTAAATATGCTTATCGATAGATTTTTTTACAGACTGCTTTTTATCTAAAGAATATTTTGTAAATGTTATAATATCTTTTTAAATTAAATTTTTATGGGCACCCAAACTTACTATGTCCTCGGATCTCTTTTTATTGCAAAATCCTTGTTGGAAAACATTGATTTCATCTGCTTATTTGTGGATAATTCAATAGTTCCTTTTGCTCGTATGGATTCATCTGACTCTGTGTCTTCGAATTTTTTGCTGAGGTCAAAATAAAGAATAGTTAAGGGTCGACAATAAGCAAGCAAATCTTCATCTAGTTTCTGCATTTTTAAACAATTTGGAAACTGAGAGCATCACCAAAGGTTTGTATATTTACGAGACTCGTTTAGAAAGTAAGGTTACAAGGATTTCTGAGGTCGAGGGAATTTGCACAGGAGCGAAAATCTTTTCTGGATTATATCGTGACGGAGGGATGAAACATTGGTATGTCACTACATTCCAGAATCCAAAAGGAGCTGGCGGAGGAGTTCTATGACGCTGGCATACAAAAGCTGGTTCACTGACTACAGAAATGTTTTTGATATAGACAAGGTTTACGTCGAAAGAGAGTTTGATACATTTGTGAATTATCCTCTAAATATCAATTAAATATGAGAGTTTTTCGATTCTATATAAATGTTGTGTAACATAGGAATATTTCGCGATTATTTTTGCATAATTTTAATAATTTAAAATCAAATAGATAGATCAGAATAGATAAATTAAAATAATAATTTCTGCCGTAAATATTGATTTTTTTAGCGGGTTGTTTTTAATGCTGTTCGGGTTTTGCACCCACCGGTTGTTGCCCAAAAGCAGTGGGGGTAGATCCTAAAGGTTGCAGGACGAACAGACTGTCTATTCTCTTTGGGGTGCCTTGCAGACTGGTCGTGTTAATTGTTGGCGTGCAAACTTAATTTGCTGTCATCATGCCATGAAATACAAAATCTACAAACTCCAAGAACAAATAAACGAATCTATATGAAGACTATTTATATTTAACAAGAATACAATTATTTTATATAGGTAGAATTTGGTCTGGCGAACCTGAATATCTATTGAATGTCTGTGTACATACATTGAATTTGCGAAGGTCAAATCGCTCTTTATTGGAGTGAATAATTCTCATTTTAATCCAGCATAAATCAGGGATGGTAGTTAGTACTATTATCATTGGAGAAGGGGTTTGGCCTACGCCGTGTTCGACGGACCACATAGGGCGTTCTGCAACAGCAACAGCGATCTTTGTTCGGATGCGTCCCATGCCGCAGCTAAAAGGGAGAGACCGGGAGAAAACTACAAATTAAGGGGAATTTATTAAGTTTACCCCTGTGGAGACAAAGCTTCGGGCTATTTCAGTGGATGAGCTAAATTACATTTAAAAAGTACACCGCTGAGATATCCAGCGGCTATCGCAGACTTTAATCGTTGCGAATTGAGGACCCCTGCAATTCCTTGCGGAACTACACCAACAGCATAGAGCAGCTTAGAAATAACGATGTATTCTTCCGATTTTGTATTTTTTCTTGTAAAGGCTTATCAAAAGTTACGCGAAACATAATATTTAAAATGTCATAAAATCAAATTTGGTCATTAAATAATCAAATGGGGAAGAGGGACGAACACTTTATATGAAATGGGGTAGAAGTTACTTTGCACTTAATTTTTAACCATCATAAAATATGCACGCCCTGAATGAAATTTGCCAATTAAGCAAATCACAAATTTAAGTTGTTCCTCAATAATACGACATTTCTACAACATGGTTTCATTTTAACGCGGTTAGAGAATTGGAAAAACTACCAATATATTTCTGAAATAAGATGTTTAAAAATGTGAAATAATAATTCTAAATGTGAAATCCTTTTATTGGATTGTAATATTTCTAATCTACAGCTAATTATATATGTAAGCTGTTGGGTTTCCACAAATAAATAAACTAGAAAGCGACACTCCCAAGGCAGAACTTTATAAAAAAATAGTACTTTGTGTTTGATGCGATATGAAGGGCATTATTTATTACCAGTTACTCCAACCTAATCAAATAATGAATACTGAGAAATAATGTAAGCAGCTGCCAAAATTAAACTCAGAACTCGACCTGAACTAATCACTCGAAAAGGTTTTCAAGGGTTTTTTGCAACGATGACACAGTATAAATTAAAAAAGCTCAATTGGGATGTTTTGAAGCAACCTCCTTATACTCTTAACTTAATCCTTTCCGATTGTTACTTGTTTTTATCTTTAAAAAATGATTTTTTGAACAGATGAGGCGAAAACAGCTCTAGACACGTCATTTGCATCGAAACCCGAAAGTTTTTATTTTAATGGGATTAAAACGTTGGAAGAACAATGAGAGCCAGTCATTGGCAATAATAGAAATTATGTAGTTGATGGATTTAATAAAGTTTTTCTGAAAATATTAACTTTTTTTTTAAAATACGATGTTATTTATGCATCAACCCGATATATTTCAAAATAAACTTTTGTGGTCGTATATTATATGCCTTTGACTTGGATAAGCGTGCAATATCAAATTTCAACCTACATTATTTATTTGCACTTTAGAATGCAAACAAATACAGTATTTTAATTACGCTGCGTCGAATTTAGCACATGTCAAACGCATGAAGGATTTGTCAAACTGCTATATTCACTAAAGCGAATCTTTGATTGATTTACTCGTCAGTTGTAAAAATTGTTTTTCGACAATTCTACTGTATTTGTTTTTGAATGCAGTGGTGCGCTACTATTTTTTTCATTTTAACAGGCTGTGTTTGTACGTTACCAGCTTTTACGGACCGCTGTCACTACTCGACTTTAGCCGAAAAAAGCCGAATGAACTTCGCGTGTCTTTGTTTTTAGTGAACCTCCCACCACTACTGAACCGCTACGCTAACCACTACCATCGTACGATTTATACTATGTACCACACCCCCTCGCATAGCACCTCCCTCCCTCTACACTGCCATCTAAAACGCATCCCCACCCTACTTGACAGTTTTAAGTATTCCCGCCTCCCAACCCACATATAATTATTTAATTGGTATTGTTTAAGTGGACGTGGGCGGTTCTATCATGGATCTTATGCATGCATAAAAACCAGAAAGACTTCTTTTACGTTGGTAATGGTCCGTTAAATGGCAGTTTCATCAATATTACACAGTCAGAGAAGATGATTTCAATGGAATTTGTTTTGGTTTAGCAGATTTTTTGACAAAAATCAGTGTTTTTGGACCAATACAAAAATAAATTATATATATATATTTCCATAGTTGACTACTATTGGCAAAATATCAAGGAAATATGCAAAAAAAACGGAAGGTATTTAAATTGAAGGAAACTTAAATATCTCATTAATATTAGTCATTAAATATGGGGATTCAAAAGTCACCTCCATCTAGAGAAGAAAGGTAATAAAATCCCAAGCATACGAATCGCATAATTTATCAGCAGGCTTTGTATGGTAAGTTTTTGGTTAATTCAATGTCTGTTATATCAACAATCATTCGCAAGATTTTTTCAATATATTGATTCATATATTCACGAATGGAAAATTGAGAACTGTTTCAGAAATATCGAATTCCGAGTGATTGTGGCGTATCACCTTCTTAACTAATTTATGTAAATGTTTCAATGTTTTAAATAGGAAACTATAGAGATGCGATGAACTTGTGAATCATCTCTATTATGACTGGGGGTCCCAAATATTCCCAAAATCAATTATTCGAATAGCGAATGTGAAATTGGTAAGGCATTCGAATATTCGAATATTTTATATATTTATATATGTATGTTTTTTAATAAAGCAAAATTGGAGTTGGATGTATCCGATATTTCGAACCTCTTGTCGGGTTCATGTTCGCGGATTGAGTCAACCTGCGTCTATGTAGTCAGACGTGATTTTCGGTTTTTTGGATTTGGATTTTTTGAAAGGAATTCTGAGTAAACTGAAATAAACAGCATGGAGTTCTTAGAATTAGTAAATTTCCGTTTAGTAATTCTCCGTGGCCAAGATGATCGGTCGGATCTCATGACTAAACGGAGACTGATACTTTCTGTGTCACGGAGAATTTAAAACTGACTCACTGTGTTTATCTCTATCTCTTTTATACAGACCTTTCTTAACCTTTTCGTTAGTGAGCAAATTTAAAATCGATGAAGTCGTTGTTGTCATAATCGCAATACACCGATTACTTTCTGTCAGCTCCTAATCAGCGTAAGACAATCTTCAATTCGAGGCAGAGTCAATTGTAAATGAACACTACATACATACAAGAGCACTTCCTTTCTTTACATAGACAATGCCCAAAAAATCGATTCATTTGCTCCTCCTTTAGATGGAAATGATAATTGGACAAAGACTCATTCAACACGCAGCGAAGAACGGCAGGCAGTTAAAAAAAAACATCGTCGATAGCACACAATATCCGGTCATTTTTTGCGTAAATAAATAACACACTTGAAATCGAAATAATTATAAGTCGATAAATTTGGACTTAACGATCTATACAATCCTGCGATGCATGCGAGAAAGCTCTCCGTCTCAGTCTCCTGAACTGCGCTAAGTTCTCTCTGTCTCTGTCCGCCTCGGAGCTTCAATGCACAAGAGTGCTCTTTCTGAATAGTGAAGGGCAAAACGGATATTTCCGATAGTACTCCCATACAGGTTAATATTTGCGGAATTGTTATCGAAGCTTTACATCCGCTCCGAATTACGTCTGTTTTTGATCATTGCGCATCTGTCATACGAATGGTTCGATTATTCTGGAACTATTATACCATCTTGTGGTCAGCGCATCTACGGTTTTACAGTGGCGTACTTAGCTGAATTTTGACACAACTGTTTAAATTTTACCTTATATAAGAAAATTTAAAACAGATGGTATTGCATGGTGGGACGCTCAAAATGTATTAGGTTATAATAACATCTGTAAAATTTATTGTGAATTATTTACCAGTGTATGGTATTTTACCATGAAAGGTTGTAGCCTTGAAAAACGTTTGCAAATCATCAAATTTTATTTTCAAAATCAGTTTTCCGCTCGATAAACGTTGATTTTTATACTCATCACAACCGTTTAATTATTTGATGTTTGATAGCCAAATCGAGCCGACACTCGTACGTCGTCGAAACACAAGGTCTACTGAAAAATATGCTGCTGTGTGTGAGCTAAAACACGAGGCAGACAATTCGTCGTTCACTAGAACTAGGCCCTTTTGCGACTTCATATTTCAAACGGAATGCCATAAAATATTATTTCAAATTAAAAATAAAATGCGTAGATATCTCCCACATATTTCTTTTTATTCGCATTAAAAAATGATCGTCCTTATTATAAGTCCCTTTATAAACTGTGTTTTTACAGGAGAAAACATTTTTATGCGACCTTTTATGATTTCATAAATTTAAATCCGGGCCGTTTTTTAAAAGTTTTGTGAACTGTGATCTAGACGAACATCATGTAAAATTGATCCTAATCATATGCATAAGTATTTTTAATACTGCTAATATCTGGTATATGCTTATTTCGATTTTTTCTTATTGTAGTAAGCTTAGAATTATTTGTATGCGTAGTTTTCTGTGTCGGAAGCTGTGATCCGAACTTAACCGATTGCGCCGTAATTATTTATGGATACTTAAATAGATCGATGTTACACAGATTACTCTCCAATAAGCACGTACAATTCTACGGCATGCAACGCAAATATCTTGCTTCAAATTGAAATAAGATTATATTGTTTTTTTGGCCATTATTTGGGTGAGAAAATAAAGATTGAGAAGCGTCGTTCAGTGCAATGAAAGATTAATCTTTCAGAAATGTAAATTTTAGAAATAAAAGAGGAATACGGCGGTATATCAGCTTCATAAATATAAGTTACTTGCGAGAGTGGCAAGACATCAATAATGAAATAAAGTGGAACATTTTCCAACGGCATCCAATCGCATTAGTAATTTAAGATTGGAACAATGGTCTTCATTGCGGCGCTCAGATCTGACGCTAACTTAAAGTAGTGGCACCATAAAAATAAAATTTATCATCTATACGGCATTCGTAATAATGCTGACCTTCCATGATCTTATCTCCCGTCGTAAAGCGAATTTATGAGACCGATTATTCTGAATAAACAGCGAACTGGAGGCATTTAGCATTTCTATTTTGACGCACCAAAGTATCACATCACCTCGGCTCCAAATTGCTTTTCTTCCCCCTTATATTTTTGTAAGTGGCGGGACTTGTTTTGACACTGACACTTTACCAGCAAAACTTCAGCTACTACTTCCCTACGCGTTCTATTTGGAGAAGTTGCATGCTGAAATCTGATTAAGGGTCGTGAGTCCCATAAATGGCCGGAACCGTTTTCAGGACTCCCATATTCCGCACACCCGATCTCAGCCTACAGATGCTTCCTAAAATAACATCACAAGGGCCTTTTTATTTTCTATACATGTGAATACTACTTTCTTCAGCCAAGAAAGAAAACGCTTTTTATAGCGAGCATTACAGACGCTCTACATTTTAAAACTGCCCCAAAAAATATATTATTACGTTAATATATTTTTGGCTATTTTTTATACTAAATCTATACTCTATATCAGAAGTTCTTAAACAGGGGTCCGCGGACCTCTGGGGGGTCCGCAAAGCCTTTGCAGGGGGTCCGCGAAGAAAATTTAAAAAATGGTTGTGGAATTGGGAAGGATGAAGGAAGAATGCCAAAAGATTTTATTTTTACTTTCAAGCTCTTCCTATCTTTGTTAAGTAACAAAATGTACGCCAAACGTATTCGTTCCGCCATAAAAATATGTATATTTCTTAGAAAGTCGACAGATCTTAATAGTTAATCCGACGAAATTATACCTACGCTTTAAGATAATTGAAAGACTATCGGCAGTGTTTTTTGAAATTTTAAGTTAAATAGATGTGTGTTAATAATTTATTTTGAACGATAGAAATATTTTGCAGTTCATTGTATATTCGGGCATGACGTTGTGCACTACAAAAATCCCCAATCTCCCAATCCATCAAGAAACGTAATTAGAACGTAAATTAGAATATATTGTGATGAGTATTTATCATTTGCAATTTACTTATATATGCAATAAAAATATAAATAGACTTGTCTGTGTTTTATGTCGCGAAAATTTATCAAACGAATGTATGAAACCCGCCAAATTCCGACGTCATTTGCAAACAAACCACAGCGAACACTTCTGTAAGTCTATCGATTTTTTTAAAATAAAAAAACGAGAACTTGATTCAAGCCGAAATCTAATGCATAAATCCACAACTAGTGATATCAATAAAAACGCAGTAAAAGCAACGAATGAAGTATCCCTACTTATAGCAAAAGCTGGAAAACCTCATAATATATCAGAGCAACTAATTCTTCCTGCTACAAAAGTAGTAACGAATATAATGTTGGGGCCTAAAGCTACGAAATAAATTAATTTGATTTTACTATCCAATGATACGATCAAGAATATGATTGAAGACGTGTCAAATAATGTAAAAGAGCAGTTAATTTCAAGAGTGTTCAAAAGTCAATATTACTCACTACAATTGGATGAGAGTACCGAAGTTTTTAATAATGTTAATTTGTTAGCATTCATTAGGTATGAATTTGAATATAAAACTAAAGAAGATTTGGTATTTTGTGAATCACTAACTTTGTGTATTACAGCTAAGGCTATATATTCAATAGTTTGAATAATTTTATAATTAAAAATGAGATTGAGTGGTTAAGATGTGTTGGAATTTGCACCGATGAGGCTCGTGCAATATCAGGAGCAAAATCTGGATTGATTGCTCTTATTAAAGGTGTAGGTTATTTGGAACCATTGCTCCATACACATGGAATCATTGCCATCCAAAAATATATTAACCGATTTGAAAAACACATTTCATGAAGTTATTAAAGTTGTCAATTTCATTAAGGTTCGTCCACTCAATTCTCGATTTTTTAAAATTTTATGCGAGGAGATGAGAAGTCAACATACACATGTATTATTGCATGCTGAAGTACGTTGGTTGTTACATGGGAAAGTGCTCAATGGCCTTTTTGAACTTCGTGATGAATTGAATGATTTTTTTTTTAAATAGATACGCAATTTGAATTGAAAGGACGTTTTAACCATTTTTCCTGTTTAGCTATTTTAGCTGATATTTGAACGAACTGAATTTGAGTCAACAAGGTGCAGCTGTAAATATATTTGAAGTTGAAGATAAAATAGAAGCGATCATTAAAAAAAATCGTCTTATGGTCGAAACGTATTCACGAATGTGTGTATGAGTCTTTTCCAACACTCTACGATTTTATAGAAACTTCGAATGTGGAGATTCCTGATGAAATTCGGCAGATTTTTGTTGAACATTTAATGACTCTAAAAAGCAACTTCAGGAATTATTTTCCCAGTCCTATTTCTGACAACAACTGGATTGGAGATCCATTTAACAGGGAAGTCACTGTTAATAAATACTTATCTACGCATGAACAGGACGTTCTCGTAGGATTATCATGCGATACGTCCATGAAATTACAATTCAACAAAATGGAACTGACAAGCTTTTGGCGATTACACTGCACTTGCAAATAAAGCCCTCCAACATTCGATTCAATTTTGTACAACGTATTTATGTGAACAGACTTTCGGTAATATTTTATATGACATCAAAATATAGAAACAAGCTCAATGTATAAGAGGACCTTAGAATAAAATCTTCCAACATAGAGCCCGACATTGCGCTTTTGGTTTCAAGAAAACAAATTCACCCATCTTATTACATTTAAAATATCTATAGAAAACATTATAATAAGATCTATTTTAACCAATAAATGTTGTATGTACAAATTGTACATATCGGCATTAAATTGAAATATACAAAGTTGTTCTTTTGTCTACAAGCAGTTTACGTCAATTATTGTTAAATTAACGTCATCTACTTTTGGTGCAAGGTGGCTAGGGTTTTAGTAAACGGGGCTTAATTTATAGTGTGGGAACTTGACTAAAATATGATAACTTTCAAAACATCGCAATATTAAGTACTTATAATATTTATTTTAAGCAGCTTCATCAAAGCAACAAATTGGTTACTGTGAACCTTCAACGATCGCTAAACGCGGCGCAAAAACACTGACAAACCCAAAGCGATTCTGTTCTCGATGAGGCATAAACACTGGGTCATATATCTGCTCGTGCTCTGTTTAGTAGAAAGACCAAGTTAAATAGCTTGGAGTTATTCTGGACTCCAAGCTCAAGTGGGGAGCGCAGGTGTCGTGGGCGTAAGGGAGCGGGTTGGCAGCCATGGGGGCACTCGGCTTCATTTTCCGGCGACGCAGCGCCCTATTGACAGTCAATAAGCTGCACTTATACAAATATATTATTCGCCTAACCTTTACTTGCTGCATCCATTTGGAGCAGTACATCTACAAAATCAAAACCAATCTATAAAAAATCCAAATAATATATAATGAGAAATAGATGATCTTGTGTCTCTCATTGAGGGGCTAAGAGTGTAAGCTGGTTTAAATGCGCGAAGTATGTAAAGGATAAGTTTTCATCTATTTTAGTAATAAGTTAACTTTAAGTGATATATTAACAAAGAGGTTTCTTAATTTCCTATTTTCCTCTATCTCACTAAATGAGAAATATAATTAAAATATTTTAATTTTACGATAAAAATTATAGTTTGCAATTAAGATATGGGATACAATCCCAAAACTTAAGTTTGAGCAGTTTGAATAAATATGTATAAGCTAGATGCATTCATTTATGTATAATATTTTATCAAATAAAGTTTATTATTATAATAAACATCTAAAACATAGTTTTAATCTTGTATGTGTTAGACATTAAGCACCAACATTATCGCGGTAGACTGCCAATTATGATGGATAAAAAGTTGAGATGGATTTTGGTTTTTCCTCCCAATACACATATTTGTACTCATAATAAATTATTTATTAAGGGTGAGAGAAGGGTTGCTTCTTCATAATAAATTCAAAATAATCCCAAGCAACATGACGCTGTCATATCTTGCACAATTGTCGATCATTAGTTTAAGAAGGGTCCAAGTGTCGGTATAATGGGTATATTCCTTGATTTTAATTTTAATATTTTATTCAGATTTATAAACATTTTAGAATGGAAGTATATAAAGTCATGCTTAATTGTGATTGATTTGTAACAGTCATTGAAGTATCATTTGTAAATAATGATAGATTTGGTTGTCCAAAAAGTACTCAACCTAATAAATAAAATCCATTTAAACCTCTGAATAAATAGTTTGTTTTTTGATGAATTTGTCCATGTAGGTTTAATTTATTCCTGTTATCTTTAGTTCTATTTTCTATTTCTGCTCCTCTTTTTTCCTCCGTCATCTGTTTCGGTGTTTCTCTATCTAGATGTTACTCAGACTGTTAATTTATCATACCTTAGGAAGTCATCTTTCCCTGCTTCCTTCCATTTTTTCAATTGTTCCATTAGTGTTCTTCTTTGGTCCAAAATTTTGAGGTGAAAAATCTTCTTTAAGATATATAGTTTTGATTCCATATATATATTTATTTTCGATGTATCTATTTTCTGCCATAGACAGTAAATTTTAACAACAATAGGTCTTATTTTATTTTCGTTGTATTTGCCTATACTTCTAGCCGTCTCTAATTCTGTTTTAGCAAAATCCATACTTAACTCATATTTTATTTGTAAAATTTAAAAAAAATTAGTGGCCGAGAAATGTCTCGATCTCGATGGCAATCACGTTGAAAAATGGTTTAATTTATTGGTGAATTTCAATTAAATACTAGCATTTTTTGATCACATATTAATTTTTTGAGCCTTTATTACTGGATGGCCCTCAGATCTCACATTTTTTAAATCCACTCAATTTCAGGTTTTTAAATAAGTTTGCAGTAAATATAATTGGTTAAAATTACAAATGCTCTTAGGGCATATCACATGAATGTTCGGAATTCGCGAGTCAGAATTTGTTGTACCATTTTCTGAAAGCTCTGTTGATAATTCTACCTGTTATTTCATGGAAAATAATAAAAATGGTAATAATGACAATTATCTTAATTACAAAAAAAATCAACTAGGCTGCGAGTATATTTCATAAGTGTATAAATTTAGTGACAAGGGGAAAAATAGAAGAGAGAAAAACCCTTTCAAGAGAAGATTTAATATAAACTAAACTACATTTAAAATAAATAACTAACACTGAAATTTTATCTAAGGGATTTACAGGGTTTCCAGGGATTTAACTGAACTTGAGGAGGCAACTCTGGAGGAGCCCACATCAACTGTGAAGGGAGGAGGTCAGTGTCTTTTGACATAAAATATGATCGATTCAGTTTTGTTTCCATTGATCTTCAGTTGCTATTTATCGAAGAACCTTAGGGCAGTTTTCAATGTTCGTTGCAGCGTATTTTTAATGTATTTGTTATTAAGCGAACTGGCAAAATAGGCTGTATTATCAGCATATAGAGCGAGACTGGAACCAGAAGTAACTGGAATATCATGGAAAAATATGTTGAAAAGATAAGGTCCCAATATACTTCCTTGCGATACTCCGGCTGGAATGGAAGTTGAGCTTGACTTGTGATGATTGACTACCACAGAGAATTTCCTATCTTTGAGGTAAGACTGGATTACTAATATAATAGTCCTTCGTGCCAAACCATGCCGAAAGCATTTTCAACGTCGAGAAGTACCAGTCCAGTATTTCTCTTCGCATTAAAGTTTCTCGATATTAAAATATTGAAACGGTGCTATTAGCTTGATTGCGGTAGATCGCGTGGCTCTCGTTTTCAAATTTTTATCATTTTAAATCATCTTTTTATAGTCTTCTATAGTTTGGAGCGCTCAATCATTTTGCAAAATATCATTTCAAATTTGCAATCAGCTTATGATTTTTTTCCCGGTCACTTCTTCCGGGATTGTTTTATTTAATTTGGTCACATTTCGCCACCGTCCAATGCGTTAATGACCATTTATTTTTTTGGTGGCAATTATTCTCCGTCGGTAAGCCCGGGTCGTTCGGTGACAGGGCACTACAAGGGGAGGGTGTAGTCCCAACATTTTAAATAAAAAAGCTGACCATTTAAATTGTTACACTTTGGTGCCAGATGAGAGACCCACTGGCCAAATAATGGTGATTTATTTTGCAAATCCCAAATCATTGCCTGTGAGCTTTAATTAACGATTGCGCTGCGGTGGCGCAATCCGATTTTGATACTTACACGCAGGAATGGACGCTTAAAATGGGCACACGAAATCATGTCGAACCATTGGAATATTTTAATGGAACATATTTATTAGCAAAACCATCAAAAATGAAACTGACAAAAAATATTATAATATAATTGAAATGTAATTTTAGTTTCGGATTACAAGATAGTAAATCTGCCCAAGATTATTTTTTTCGTCTTCAGATAGAGATAGAGACCTCAGTTGCGAGACTTTCTAATGATGATGCTCTCTTATCTCACCTCAAGGTCAGTACGAATACATCAAAGCGAAGATGTTTTCTCTTAACCAAGACATTTGATCAATTTTGAACAACGAAACAAACCCTACCCACCGTAAAATTAATTTTACTTGTCTGGAAGAAGACCACGATCCCAATTCTTTTAATTTATAATTCTGCAATTTGCAAGAGGCCACCATTAATCTTGCGATCAAATCGCGTAGTTCACGAAATTAGCTTTTTCGCTGTGAAGCAATTTTATCCCACGCTTCATAAATCTTATTTCACTTAAGAATATCTATTGCCGGGCATTTATGTTTCCTTGGGAACGCTAGGAACTTTTCAATTGTCCATAATTGGAATATCGAAACTGGCTTAATATATTATTTATTGAGCGCACTGCCTCTCATCTTGTTAACCGTTGTAATTACATACTGTAATAAGTAATGAATGCGATTATTATGTATTTTTGCAATTTTTCAGCGTATTCTTTTGAATATTTCCCGGGAGAGTGGCAATTGATCTTTAAGGCCCCCTAAATTTGCCTTAGATCACAGATCCTTCGTTGGGAATCTGTGATTTATCAGATCCATATTAGGCGATTACGAAGGACGATAAAAAAATCAAATTTAATTCCTGAAGTTCTCCTAATTGATTGCACTTGCTGGCCATTGCTAAAGAAATGCAGTTTCAATGCATTTGCATTTTTCAGCCCGATTACAATCTGATAAAAATGAATTGCAAGCATTCAGCGAGTGCAATGGTTGCTATGGATTGAGTTTTTCTATAATGGAGCTTTCGAAATGAGCTTTAGGTGTTGCTGCTCTTAATCGAAAATACACGGCATTCCAATAAGGATGCTTAAAATTTATTAGATTATAGCGGATGAAAGTAGTATATGCTTAACGTCTTTGCTTTGCTAATTTATTAAAGAAATTCATTCGAACGCAGCAAAATCTCATTTAAAAAAAGAAAAATTCAACATTCGCCCTCGTATTCATTTATGTAATTATTAGTTACAAAGCAATCATGGCACTATTATGTGGCTACATGAAATACGAGATATTTTCAGTCATTGTTGTGTTTTAAAAACGAAACTGTAAAATTTTCACGATCCCGTGTGAAACTGTGGCGGCGAATGCGAGAAAAACGGCAAGTAAAATGCGGAACTTTAATTGTGAAAAATGGTCTTCACACAGGCGCATTTAGTAATTTAAAATAATGTACTTTCGACCGTTTCAGGTTGTTGCCGTCGTGACAACTTAATATGTCAGATCCAACAAAAACCATTCGAAATAAATCCACCATTTATAGGCCCCACTGACTAACGATTCCTCGTGGAAGGTGAAGAAATATGGCTGTATTAGGCAAATATCATCGATAAACCCTGTCAAGTCCTTTCGAGAGGGAGGCTCCCTTGCAGAAAGAGTGATGCATAGGGCGACGAAAAGATGCAGGGCTTAAGGAGCAATAATTTAAGCACGAATAAGGATGTTTTGTTTCGTAAATTTGGCGCAAATCCTTTGACGCAACCAAAAGCGTTTGATTAACATTTGAAGCGGAGGCTCAAATAAAATAAAATAATGGACTTTAATCTCTTAAGTATGCAAAACTCCTTTGAATACTAATTCAAGCAGGTAAAATAGGGTCATCAAAATATGTGGATGTATACAATTTTCATAGAAAAGTGCAGATTTCGATCGGATCATTTTTTGTTGCTGGATGAATTAGGTCGTAGGAAGCCTAATGCACTGGATAACTACTTTCTATGAGATTCGGTGGAGATAAATCCAGGTCTTTAAAGGAATATACGCTGTGGGCAATGGGCGAACAAAGGACAATGAGCACAAATTCAAGCTCGAAGTGGGTTGCATTCGAGAAAAGTGATGTTGTGCATTCTGTTGAACTTTAACGCCTGCCAAATGATTAGTTGATTATTTCAAACGTTTATTATCATAAATTAGAAAGATTGAAGATGAAATTCATTCAGAGCTCATCAATAGATACAATGTCAGCTTGCACCACGACAATGCGAATTCAGCAAAAAATACCATTAAAAAAAGAGACGATGAAATGGGAGTTTCAATTGTATCCATCTTATTCTCCTAATCTTGTTCCTTTGATTTTTTTGTTTCCCGTATTGTAGCATTTTTTTCATGTTACGAATTTAGATGATATAAAAAACTGCCTTTCTTCGTTTTTTACTTCTGAACCGCAACATTTTTGTAACAGGAGAATTCAGAAACTGTAAGTTAGATAGCAAATGATATTGTCAAAAATACCGATATTTAAGTAATGAAACCTTTTTATTTTTCACTTCATTTTTCTAAAATAGTTTCTTATATAGATCCTTAAAATACGTTAACAGACATGCCTTTAAGAAGGATACTTTTATATGTGCAAATAACGATAGAACCGATCAAAACGCAAGACGGTTAAACTTATAAACTCGTCCAGGACTTAAATGAGGTTCACGTTACTAAGATATATTAAGTCTTGCTTTATTAAAGTTTCATGTTAACGATACGAAACAAGAATACATCATACGAGCATAATAACCTGAGTAAACTTTTCATAATTCCGTTTAGATGACCGTTAAAAATGACGCTTATCAAATACAACTTCTAACATATTAGTCGTTTTTAAATCGAAATTTTACTCCCTTCAAAGGCTTATTAGATGAAATAAACACTCACATATTTCGACGTCGCAGGGTTAAAATACATAAGTGGAAAAGGAATAGCGGTGACCTATTTTAAGAAAGTTTTATGAGACAGTCACAAAAAAGCGCGAGAAAAAAATTAGCCTGAAAATATTCAGAGAAAAGTTGATCCTGAACTCGGGGCCCGTTTTCCTAACTTAAATTCTCCCGAGCAAACTGACACAATATAACTTCTATGATGGCGAACAATAACAACATCATCATGCCAGTTTGCCATTATTTTACGCAAGGGTGGCGAATGTTAAATCACGCTTTTATCCCGCTTCAATTTTTGACGATTTGTTGCGTCATATTTTCTTGCGTGTAATCAAATTGGCACATGACAAAGAATGTCACATGATTTAACAAACAGTACACGGGAAGAACAATTGTTCTTTTTTTCATTCGTCAGATAAAATTCTTCAATTGTTCAAGAATACGCGTCAATTGACTTCCAAGAAACGTGACTTTGTTTTAATGAGCTTTTAACTTAAATAGTAATGATTTCATGGGTACTAAGAGAATGATCTTTTAATATTTGCAATTCTTGAGTTTATTTTTAAAGCAGCATGCATTTTCTGTTGTTCTATCATGATTTAGTATTTAAAATGATGGAAAAATGAAATAATAAATTTAGGTGTGTTTGTGTAATATATTAAAAGCGTATAATATCTCTATGTATGCCTCCAAATGGACGGCTTCGTTTGGTCCGTTCGCTATCAGTTCGTAGAATAGGTCCACATAATAGAGATATAGGGCGAAGAAAAGACGATACCGAGATAAATATCACAAAGAAAGCCGGTCGCGGGAAGATCAAGCCATCCTATGGCCAAGAAGATCTGTCGGATCCCAAGACTTTTTAATGGAATTTTTATGACTTAAAAAGCACTTTAAATGACGATTATTGTATAAATATAATTTGTATAGCGTTGTTATGAGGCAGTATGTCTATTTATTAGAATTAGTAGATTCATTTTTAGTTTTTGATCCATATTTTCGATTTAATGACAATATGATTCAGCTGGAAATGCTACAATATTACAATATTTTCGTCAATTTTATAAAGTGAAACTTGTAAAATATTGCACTGAATCTTTCTCAATCATAGTCGATCTTTGATTTATTAATATTCCGAATCTTCATGTGTAACTACGTAATACTACATTTTCTTCGAAAGAAATGGGTTCCTTTAAGAATGCATATAATGATCAAAACAAAATAAATAGAATATAAGTATGTATATAATTTAATATACTATGTTATATGAGTTGTATAGCATAGTACAATTAGAGAAATTAAGCGAAGTCCTTTTTTAGGCGAGATTCATTTATACACATTTTAAATTCCCCGTGCAAAATTGTACATCAAAGGATTCTCTAAGTTATCGTTGGCATTATATCGAGAAATTAAAGTAATACATCGTCAATATTAATTGGGCCCCATTGAATTGGGGCGCCTCATTTTATTCAAGTTGCTTCACAAAGAATGAGTGCTGAGAACGGGATTATTTTTAATGACGCAATATTTTCCGGCATTCATGTTAAGCCGCAGCCGACCTTTATTTCATTTACTGATAACCATCTTAATTACAAGAGCAGGAAAAACAAAGGTTTGCAAAGACTGCCAAAACCACAGTGGCCTTCGGATGGGGCACTTCCGCCCCGTACGTGAGATTACAAACCACGGAAAATTCGCTACGGGCTGACCGTATTAATTGCGTTACTGCCCATCCGAATGCGAACATCACGCAACGGCCCTGACACATTCCACAAAAAGGTTTAGGATCCCTGATTACATAAATATCAAAAACTTTCATTGCTAAATAACGATAAAAATTGCCATAGGTGGAAATATACCAAAATATATTTTTATCATACATTTTCAATACTGTTTGAATTTGTGTTCGATATGTCGAGGCTGATGCTTCCAAACGAATGGCCTCCCGGAATTCGTTCACTATCGTAGAAAAGGTCTACGTAATAGTATAAAGTATAAAGATCACGTTTATGAGATCAAAGAAGATCACAGTATCCCGCGGCCAAGACGAGCGGTCGGACTCCAAGACTTAACTGGTTCTGACTGTAATAGACGAACCTCGGCACCTCTTTTATATTAGACCTGTCCCTATTATTTTTGGATTACACTCAAATCTTTACATCTACCCTGTAGAATGTTTGATCCACTCTCATCAATTTTATGTAAAAATTTATTTTTTAGAATAAAATTGACGAAAAAGTTCAAATATTTTTTTCCGAATGATTCATACTTCGCCAAATTAAACATTACGGATTTTATTCCATTACAGCTTGCTCATCACATTGTCAACATGCTATAAAATACATTTTTTATAAGGTTTTTCAATAGGGATGCTCAAAATGTATTGGGATATACCGAAGATTGGATGAATAGATGACAAGAAAATTCTTATGGCCTAAACTAGATGATAAAATGAAAACAATTGATGCCCCCAAAGTCAACATAACGAATGCCATCCAGTAAATTCAGCCAGATTTAAGCGACAGAGTCATCATAAATTGGACCTTCCGAATACATACCACCAGGCTAAACTACGATAGACATTTGAACGACTTTATCTTTCATAGTTAATGCCATATAATATTTTTTCAAATAAAAAATACATTGAGTTGATATCTTAAATACAATTAGTTTTATTTATATTTAAAAATCGAGCGCCCTTATTAAAATTCCAATCAAAGCATTTGAAAATCGATTGACATGAAATTTTTAGACGGTTTTTTAAATGCAATTTCTTAAATTTAGGATGGGTTATTTGCTACGATTTACGCGAATCGGTGGTCTGATAGCTTGCATATTTTAAATGAATTCAAATATCAATATATATTAGCTTTTAGTTATTTCACTGAGTGATTTTTTGGACTTATTTTGCTTTCGGGAGATAATAAATCCTTACAGCTTGTAGTGACATGTGCTTGCGATCGATTTTGCGCCCTAACACAAAGGCTTGCTGATTTATCAAGAATAAGAGCTTTGGGCTTTGTTTCTTTTCATATTTGAGATAAATTAAATCAATAAATTAATCCTATCCACAGTCGATATCCTGCCATGAGTGTATGCATGGATATCTGTATTTTTATGTTAATATATTTGTGTGATTTGTATGATAATGCACTATATTTATGCATTTATTATAAGAAATATTCTATTAATAAAAAGATTGATGAAAATAGTTATTGATCAAACTTTACCCTAACTTATGCAGATTTTTATTTACGCGATTTTGGAACTTCGACTTAAACTTTGGAATTAATTATTCAACGACTGTATTTGACTTGAGCACTGATTGAGTGCATTTAGAAAATATTCTCCATTCAATAATTGACATACAATCTTCATAATTATTCAATTATCTATAATAATCGGCATTGAAGTTGTTACATCGACAATAGCGACTACAATTAATTTATGAATATTTGCTTGTTAGTTGTATTTGTATGTCAAAGTATGAAAATTAACAAACAAATGTACTAAAACATTAAACCCATGAGCATAGTATACTACCGACAATATGTTTGGAAACTCTTAGTATTATAATTTGCGGAAAAATTACAACAACTGTGTATATTACAGCAATGTATATCTTTAGCATTATTTGTAATAATTTAAATTAGGCAATGTCTTAATAAACTTCTACAGTATTCATGATCTTGTCATCGATTTCATCCTATAATTGCTCGACTTAAGACTGAGAATTTATAATTTAGGACCTTTATCTTGTTGTAATCTGAAATTTTGACCTAATATTTGATGGCCTGATATTATTATCGCAACAAAAATTCTTCTTCTCAATTCTTCTTTCAGCATTCACAGTGACAGTATTTTCAGCTCCATATTCGAAGAAATATGGTCTAATGATTCCATTATTGACATTTAGGCGTCACATATGGACGGCCCTTTATATTTGACGCGAATCTATTGAATATTAACAAGGTAACGGTGTATTAAATGAGTAACATTTGGCGGCTCGGTTAAGTCAATTAAATGTTGGTGTGAATGTTTTAATGTAAAAATATTTTCGGTATGTGAGTCAAAGTATAGTTTCGTAAGTAAGTTTCGTGGTGTAAAAAAGTTGTTATTAGAGAAGTAATGTGGCAAGTAGGAGTGATCGCTCATAATTATGGTCACTAATAAGATAAATTCGGCAGTGGAGTTGGTTTGACGCGGGAGACTCCCCCAACAAACTGGTATCTTTATAATAATATACACTCAAGAGGATAAATATATCAAGAAATGCGGTGTAGTCAGAGAGCTTTTGAGGCTTTGCAAAGCTTTTTTAGCAGATTTATTTGTACTATTCATCTTTGGGAGCTTTATTGTGAGCGTTGTGCCGATACACCCGCGTAGTTCTGCCGGATGACTATTTACAAAGATTAGCCAGAGTGCCACAATGTGTGCTGCGATAAATTTAGCTAAGCTCCTAGAAAAAGTTCAGCTCCAGGAAATAAAGAGATTGCTCTACTTTTTATCGAAATGAAGGAGAGGCAATTTATTAAATAGTTTCGGAGTCCAGTGGCTAAGTGTTTAGGTGAACACAAGTAGGCAGACCAAAGTTGCAATACAAAACGGAAGATTTATGGCTGGACGTGTTTTCAACATATCGATCTTATTGACATGTATTTATAAGAATCTACTTAGATGAACAGAGCCAAAATTCATCCCTATATATATTCGAGCTTCCGTCTACGGCAGTGGTTACCAAACTTTTCGAGAAATGGGCAGGATTGGAATATTTAAAAACATCCCCCATGTGTGTTTAAATCATTCAAATATTTTTGATATTCTGATTTTTGATAAAGAAACGTTGTTGATTTTGAATAGTATTCCAAATTGTTTATTTAATTCAAATTATTACGATTATAAAGGTTTGCGTCCAAATCCAGATTGTAAATCTGGATTGTGGAAAAAATGTCATTTTGGCAATAATAACAGTATGTTATATTCCATGTTATTTCTAAAAGACAGACTGAATATTATAAATGATCGTATAAAAATCGATTTGACCGTTTGAGCGTTTTGCAAGAAATTTCCGCCAAAAGTGCGACGTGGCGATACTTAGATGTTACATTAATCGTATGTTCTTGATGCGGTGGCATGTTGTTTCGGTACAAAAAATGTGATTTTTTAAGAAGAAATATTTGTTATTATTTACCCTTGGATTGAACGACGGGATGAATTCCTTTTGAGAGCATTAAAAAGATCATTAACATAATATTTACATCAGCCTTCTGATGATATTTTAAAAATGGTTATTATCCGTTTGTCGCCATAAAAATTTACAAAAAATTACATTTCTTCCACTGCTTTTCTTCCCGCTTATTGTAGAGTTTTCGCTCGGAGAAAATTTATTCAAATTCACGCGGAAAATGTAAGAAAAAATATATTTTCATTAAGTTGTTGGGCGGGGAGCGAAATAAAAGGCTAAAGTCTGCCGCAGATAACAAAGTTTTCACATTGTCAACGATAATCCGCAAAAATACTTACATTTAATATAATAATTTACGTTTTGTTCCGTGTCAGAGTCCTCGACTGTAGCCGGATAGGATAACATGCAAATGTTGGACACTTCTTTGTCATGGAACGTCATCGCCCTACCCTTTCTTCCTGTGCTTAAAAACCAGAACAGGACTTTAGTGTCGAATTTCTACTTATCTCACTTTTGAGCCAAGCCACACCACTTGGGGCCCCCCTAAAATTATTTCCTTAATTAAACTCGGCATTCGCCCATATTATAATGCGCATCCTTGTATTATAATTCAATTCATGATTAAATTTAAAGATGGAATATTTACGTCGATACAACCTTAATATGAACATAGTAAAATCATTTCGTCCCTTTGGAGTAGAAACCCACATCCTTATGCTCTCCAGGGGACTCTCTTACTATTGGGCTTATAAAGCACGATATCCAGATCCAATTAACAGTGTACATCAGGAGCGTCAAACTTAAATGATAACATGGGCCAAAATAAAAAAGTATAAGTTTATTTACCACAAAACACTTTGCGCGCGACGACCATCCATCGGAAGAATTTACTGTGACTGAAGAAAATGGTCGATAAGCACGCGGGACCAAACAAACTAACCGCAAAGATTTCTTTTACACGCCAAGCGCACCAACTTCGAAATAAACAAAATCCCTCAGCCTCTTTAGCCCTTGCTAAAGAGGAATAATTATAATAGATGTATTTTTAATTTACTGCCCTATCGTTAATTTCAGAAGCTTCACGTACATTTTCCAAAACCTTGAACGTCACGAAAAATGAAACTTCAAACGTCAGTTGATCGAAATAAGAAGGAGAATCGTGTATCATGTGTCTTCAAATCGCATAGATCATAGAGACGGTTTTGTCTCAACACTGGACCAGTAGCTTGCTTATTTTGTTGTATATTACACAGCTTCATCTTTTAGCTACGCCATAAAAAGTTATCATTAATGTGCTCGAATTGTTTAATAATTATTTTTTTATGAGAGAGCTTGAAATTAGCTTTGAAATGTTTACTAAAATTTTGGCTGCACTTTGTGTATTCAAACATCGTTGATAATTTTATAATTATTAGGTTTTATATGATCGTTTTTCGCAACAACGTCTTTGAAAACGACTTGAACATTCTCTGAGTCGCAAATCTCCATGGGATTGCAAATTTATACGAACATGCACAAGGTCTTTTTTAAGGAATTCATTGGAGACCAAACGTATTAACCTAATGACCTGGTCTGTCGTTAGCACTTGGCTTGCAATTTGTTGAAATAAATCCCAGAATATGTTCAATATCAATTTGATTTTTATTATACATAATTTTTTCATCGACTAAAAATTTTGGATTCTTGTCATAGAAAATAAAATTTATGCCCTTAAAATTAGGGGTCCCAATCGAATATTCTATATTCGAATATGTTTACCCTTTTTACAATATTCGTAATTTTGAGTACATTTGTATTTATAAAATAATTCGGATATTATTAGTTTTTTTGATAAGTAATTAGAAAGGTTTTAGAAATCTTGGATGCACTTTTCAAACTAGTCATCGGAGACTTGGGGAAAAACTGTCATTCCAATTTCTTCTACTTATTTTAGTGTCAATAACTATTATTGTTATGTATTTGAATTTATCAACGAAGAAAACACTTCCAAGGAGCTTAATTTTAGCCTTTTGAGAGTTCGTATGGCACTCACTTGTCTAGCATTTTTATCTTCTTTATTTTTGCCCTTTTCGAATTATTCTTTCACAAATCAATCCTTCTCCGAATGTTCGAATTTAAACTCATACATTCAAAATGGCTCATTTCAGAGAAATGTACTAATTCCTAGAATTTCGTGGTGCTCAATTAGAAAATCAGGGAAATGTTCCAATTCCAAGAATCATGATCAAGGTCTCATGTTTACCCTATATATTTTTAAAATAAGGTAGATTTCTTCTTGCACCCTGTATTATCTCATATAAGCGTTCTTCATAGCAGACTTTTTAAGAGGAGCTCTCCATTTCCTTTTTCATGTTGTTATGAAATTCATCAAGAGCGGCTGTCTTTACATCATAAAGTAAGTAGGTAGATTCTTGCAGACATTTTAATGTTTTGATTGGAGGTTGAGCGGTACCCGACGGAGTCGTATGTTTAATTGTATAGATATACGTGTCGGAGAATGATATGAGGAAAGGCTTCAACGTGCTTAATTTGTCGGCACCCCCCGACAGAGGATGAGTGATGGGTGGGTGAGTAGGTGGGTGAGTGAGGTGGGCGCCACGTTTCATTGCATATGTATGAAAAATGGGCCCACTAGACCATGCTAGTTAACTTTTTAGCCTGCTGCTGTACGTAGATAACATGGCCTCCGGTATATTTATTCGTAATCACGCCTCCCTTTGTTCCGGCATCGGATTTCTTCGCACGGAGTGCGTCTACCCCCATCCCTTGCGCCCAGGGCGCTCGCCCCTCCAACATCAAATTTCTATATTTTATATAAAATACGGCAAAGGTTTTACGGCACGAATTAACTCGCTACGTGAGTTATTTTAAATTAGTTTTCTGCAGTGATAAGCCCTAACAAGGGCGTAATAATCTTTGTATTTTGCGTCGGAGCTTTTTACATACATTTTTGTCCACCGCGCTTTATTTACCTTTTAATCTACAGACCGTGTTGAGGAATTATGACTCCCAGCGGACGATGTTCAAATCTTAAAAGCGACTGATTTTAGAGATATTCAGAGATTTTTGAACCCCAAATCAAAGATTTGGGTCATTTTATTGCCGCGAAAAAATAAACTAGATTTAGGTTAAAACACGCATGAACAAATATGCTTACATCTTCCAAAGAATTGTATTTTAAACATTGAAAAAATCAGAAAAGATGTTAATCAGCAATTTCTTCATTCTTCGACATTTATTTAAAAAATAATAAAATTTCGCTCATTTGAAAAAGCAAGATGTAACATTTTTTAATTTGTAGGTTTAGAAACGATCATGCAATGGACGAGAAAAAAGCGGACGTTCGCCTTAGAGGCGTATTTTTTAAGCGGCTGTTTAACTATCACCATCACCAAGCAGCATGTATTTAGGAATCTAGATATGTGAAATTCCTAGTTTACACCGATTGTCTAAGGTCTCTAACTCAACTGAAGAACAATATTCAAGCTGTTTTGACAACAAACCAGTCGATATGCTGGAAAGAGCGGAAAAAAACTTCAAAACTCGATTACCTCAATGCATTGACCAAAACGAAGGCCACTTTGATAATATTGTTTTAAAACATAATAAATAAAAAACTTTAAATATCTCTCTATAACATGAAAAAATAATTAAACCAATATCTCTCATATTGTTATTGTTATTTATTTTTAAAATAAGGTAGTTTCGGGTTGGTTAATAGGGTTGAAAATAATGTAAGATCTGTTTTTAATAAGATATTGAAACCAAATAGATGACTTATCCTGTATTATTATATTCAAAATTACAGGATTTTATTACACATATTTTGTTTGTTTACAAAATTTGAATTAATGTCACTAGCGAAATATTTTTTTGAATGGGAACACAAGCCATCTTTTTGTATCGCGAAACTCCATACTGATAAAAAAGCATATAATACGATAATACCTATAAATGAAAATATAGAATTGTTTCATTTTCTATTTCTGTCTATTGACTTGAAAGACGTAAATGGAAACCTCTTGCAGGACTAAACAATGAACGAAAAATGTTATACAATATTCGCACAAAACCTTTTGATATGGCAAATTCTAAATAAGGATTCTGATATTAAAACGTATTTTAGGAAAATGCCGATATATTGAGAATTGCCTTCTCGCAAGTGATGCTCGTAAAATATAAATGTTTTATTGAATATCGAGACGTTTTACTATTGCGAAACAATGAAGAATTTTTCGTTCGCGTTCGCTCAAGAATAAATGCTTAATATTTTAGAAGATTGTCAAATTTGAAGTTCGCACAGAGTAGAGATTTATATGTTTGAATGCATTTCGGAAGCCTGGAGCTGTCACAACTTTTGCTATTTCGTTTCCTGGATCGGCACAACTGATCTGTGGTACATCATGCAACTTCTGCCGTAACTCTCAAACTTTCCCGCCGATCAATTTCTTATTTCGAACGCTTTCTTTTTTTTGGAGAACATCTTCAAGCCGCGATAGCGCTATGTTCAGGATTTTGCATTGTATAGATAAAAATACTAAAGCTATTCCGTGTACAAGTCTAATAACTTGAGACATAGGGTAGCAAGCAGCTTGAACGATTTTCATCTCTGAGAAGGGTGCTTTTTATATTTTGTGGTTATTGTTTCAGAGTGGTTCTCGGTGTTTATAGAATCTTCGCACGAACCTCCATATGTCCAAATATATTCTCATATAAATATACCATATTGTATCCTGATAATAAAAAGTGAAAAGTATTTTGTAATAAGCCGGAAACGATTTTTTGAACTATATACAATGCAACAATATTATTTATAATAAATAATTTCTGAAGGTAAAATTAAGGATGATTATTCTATTATGCACCACTTAGGACAAAATTATTGAAGAAAGTGTGCAGTGGACATATTAAAAATAGAACGTGTTGCAGAAATAGCATTGACTTCAGTTACGGACGCTGTGACATTGAATTTTTGCTCATAACACCATGTTAATGCTGACATTGTTCAAGCACTGTAATAAAAGTTCTCGCCTTAACCCTCTTAGCGCTGGAAGCCAATCCACTTTCCCTGTGAAAAGTGCCAACGTCAATATATCGTCAGTGTCAGCTTTCATCGTCGTGTATTCGCGTTTTTGGTTCGCAAAACCGTATCGGAAAATTCTCGGTGCGATGCGCGACGATGGTCGTCGCGGTGTGGTCCAAAACAGTGACCCTTGAAAAAAAAAATTATCTGATATCAAAAGAATGTTCCGGAATGAGGGTGCCACAAGAGAACAACAAAATTCTCGTTTATTTGAACATATCAAGTCTGAGAACCGGCGGCAAGCGGGCAAGTGACTAGCGGGTTTCAATGTGACATGGACGGTGAACCTCCCCGTAGATCGCTGTCAAAGTTCTTCTCGTCACAACGCGTTCTGACGACCGATCTCCATCGCCCTCCACTTTATTACCTTTATTTTTCATCACCCCGGCAACCTGCGTCGCTAGGTCGCTCTGCCCCGTTAACAAGAAAAAAAAACACAGTGGCTCTCAATCTGCCACACGTTCGACCTCTACGCTACAATGGTCTCCTTTCATCTCGATATACTTTTTCCAGCGATGTTCAATAGATTCAATATCCTGTTTATAGTGACCATCGAGCTCCTCAAAATAACCATCGACTGCCGACTCCACCTCTTCATTGTCGGCAAATCTTTTGCTATTGAGAATTTTTTTCAATTTTGGAAAATAAAATGATTCCAGGAAGTTAAATTTTGTAAATAGAGTACATGAAGAGGCAATTCGAACTTGAAGTCATTAATTTTGGACATTGTTTTAATGGATGTATGACTTTCTTTTTAGCCAAATGCGGCCATTTTTTTAAAATTTCATGACTCAAATGTTGCAATAAGTTTGCATATTACTCGCTATTGATTGTGTTTTTTTTTTAATAAGATAACCAATAAAAATATTCCATGTGCATACCAAAAAAATTGGAGGCCAGGAGGAGGAAACTGGCTTTCTTTGAAGCCGATTCTCCTCTTTAAGTTCGTTGTTTTCCGTGAGGGGATCCTCCCGATCGAACCCCTGGGTAGAGTAGAGTAGAGGTGAGCGAAAGTAGTCTCGCCGTTTTGCTCATCAAACGTTGCTGGGGTAGCCCAGCTAACATAAATTGGGTTCGCAGCTTACCCTGTGCTCCGTACCAAAAAATGTGGAATGTGGAACTGCTGATTAAAGAAGGTGTTGGAATCTATGCGTCACCACTATCCTCAACAACTTCTCAGCACCTGGACGCTCTGCACGTTTTTTCGTCTAGCGAAACCCGGAACAGACCGTTCAGCGGCGCCGGTAATAGGATCTGTTATCAAAGACCCTCTATACCAGTAAGACGCTGTTTGTCGTTCTGTCGTGTTTCTTTGTCTCAGATCTGAAGTGATTGACCCATGTTTTATCCATGATTATTAATCAATGCAAAAACTCGGATTTATTTCCGTGAAACATCGCCGAACACTCGATTAAAACGTCCCAACGATGCTGTTTTTGTTCTATTGTGAGCAAATACGGCACTCGTCTTGTGCACAGCTTTCTCATGTTCAAATTTTCGGTCAATATGCGATGTCTAGCACTTTTTGAAATGCTTATCTTATCTACTAGCTCGCGCATTTTCAGTCTATGGTTATCCTCGTGAATCTACCATTTTTGACGTGGTCACTGCATTTAGTCTACCATTGCGATGTTCGACTTTGCAGCCTCGGTTTTGAAAATGATTGTTTTCATGCTTACAAATTCGTAGATTATTTCTACTACAATAATTTGCTTAAACGTCAAATGCCATCTATACGCCAGGTCAATTATTTCTGGGAATACTCTCGTTACCATCGTATTAATAATACTTCGGGACCTTAAATTGAAATCAATTAAATTGGTGGATTTTAAATCATTTATTTTTCGTCTCCTATTCTGATCCCATCAAATCCATCTGACCCTTTTAAATCAGCTGATATTTTCCAATTCCTTTTTCAGCTGAATTAATCTATCCCTGCCAGGAAGCATTTGCACGTTTGGGTCACGATGAACAATCAGCATTCGTCCTTTGTATTCTTCCCCACTACTACCTTATTGGAAGAATGGACCGTTGTTTGAAGTAATTTTATTGGGGTGATAATTAATGAATCGTTAGTGGTAGTGATCTGTAATATTTAAATATGTAATACGCTATTTCGATATTACAAAAATAATCATTAAAATTAATATCAACCATTTGGTTGCTATGTTGTTTTTGATAAATGGATTCTTTTGCAATCTTTCTTTCTCTTAATTGATTGCGCTAATGTGTGAGCAAAATGAATAACAAAGTTGATTCCTTACGACAAATCATTGTTTAGCATCCAGAGGGATTTATTTATATGAAACATTATTTGAAATTATGGAATTGTTTCTTGGTCTATCAGCTCCAAATGAATCTCAAAAACGCATGTTGGCAAATTCATATAAACAATCAAATACAAGTAAAGCCAAATCCAAACAGGATTATTAGCCATTAATTAATATCCGTATCGCAATTGATAAAAACGTTGAGAAAACGTACGCTTGATGATAGAGAACCAATATTGGATGAAAAATCATTTTGCACGATTCGTGCAAACACAAATTGCAAATATCAATTATGGCGATTCACCGCCGTAAGAAATGTAAATACAAATATATACACACATAAAAAAGGCTGATTTTCAATTTTGGATTATGGCTTACCGATTCCCGCAAAATACACAATCAAACAGCGTATATTGACGGGGTAAAAAAGCGCATGTTGCAAATGGTAACATATAATTTTTCACATACAGTTCTTGAAATTACACGAACGAAAACATCTTTCGACAAAAATCGTAAATTTAGATAATTCAATCGGTTTGTTGGTATTTTCATTGTTTATAACCTTTTGATGAGTACAGTCGCGTATTGGCGATCGAATTATAGTGATTCATACAGATCATTTTTAGACGGTGAATTCGGAGAGAGACATAGATAGAAATAGTGTTTTGCGTACATCATACGATTATATAGACCGATAGCCAAAATTTATCGAATAATAATGATAACACAAATTAACCGATTTCAAACTTTAATAAATGCATTATTTTATTACTAAACATGAAGACTCACATGTGTATTGTTTATTTGTACGCGAAGAAATTAACGAAGATAGTGTGCTATCAGCAGTGTGTATTTATCGATATATAAGATTGACTCAGGCTGAACAGGGGTGAGAGATAAGTGGATTTGTATGGACGATAATCGGTATACATTTACGTTTACGTCATTTTAAAATTAACTTACTACTCTACTAAGGGTTAAATAAATCAACATTGTCTGGGTCTTTCTTTCTTATTAATCACACCATCCGCTACATCTCATGATGTGTTTGTTAATTAAAAACGCCGCTTAATCGAACAAGGTTCGTTGGAGCGCGCGTGATGCAATGTAGCATCGCTTGGGGTAATGCAATATTCGCGGTGTAAATGTAATTTAATCATCGATTTATGTTGTTAAATATTAAAGCTGTAGGAGAGCTGGAGAAGAGAGCCTAAGGGTTGTAGTAGTTTGAAATATGAAGTTATCAAACCGGGCTCTCTCTTTGGATGCACGGAGATTCGTCGTATACTGAAAGTATGCATCGAGGGCGTATCCCCATGCTACTGAAAAAATGGACACACTATCCTTTTTGTCGAATTTCTATGCGAAAATTCTGATAAGGAGGTAAAAGCATGCATTATAAAAAATCACGATAAAATTTAATAAACATCGCATTCTTGATCCATCGAGCATCAGTTATCGGGTCTTTCGATAAGAACGCTTGTTGTTTGTAAGGTATTTACTTATTTTTTGCAACTAAAATAATATTTTATGGCATTAAAAATGAAATATAACGTCGTTCAAATATCTGCGACGATTTTCCTTGGTGGTGCGTATTCAAGTTAAATTTTCGGTTAGTAAAATTTGATATTTTGCATACGTTATTTAACGTTATAATATTCCATAATAATTTGCCATATAATATTTAATAATCTATAATAAATTTGATAAATGTTGCTTCAACAACATGGCCGTTATAATATAACAAATGTCAAGCGTCTTTATTGAACGATCCTATGAATGAATGAAGCCAAACAATAAATTTCGGATATTTAATGAAGCGAGTAATGTACAAAAATAGGATGTCATATTTATATATATATATATACATATACGACGCTTATGTATTTAGGGCACTATGCAAATAATAGTGAAATTGATATGAATATAGAAAAACTTTTTTTGACAGTATTGTAAATATATGGATTACGAGCGCTGATATCCTGAAGAAGTTTATAAACACTCATTGTTCATTCGTAGAAATATTGAGGTGTGTTTATGTGTATGTTCACACAGACACACATGAATGGATAATCGAAAAATTTTCGCCCGGGGTCGTAAAATGTAATGATAATAAAAAATAAACAGTTTTCTGGAGTAATTTTCGGATTGTTGTAAAAAATACACTTTTTCATCTTTTAATGCGGAAAGTTATTATTTTTTTATTATGATCCTTTCATCACGCCTCCTTACATTTAAGCTCGAGTGACTGTTGAGAGTTCAAAGAAAAATGGAGGCATCGGCAATGAGATTTCCTTATACACATAGATCTTTTTATACGTGCATGGTGTTGATTTCAAGCCACCCTTGTCCTCCATAAAACAATGGAGCGGCCGGGGGCGGGCGGGGTGGTTTTCTGGGGAGTCACTCACCAATTAGTTTCAACCCTAGCTTTGGTGATCCTGGCTCTTTTATATAGTCACTCCATATCAGCCTACGCTACTTTACGGGGAACGGTCATCAAAGTTTTCGCAATGAATATTTCTTGGCCGGGTATTTTTTCCTCTTTCGCATCCTCCGGCAATCCAGCCACCGGATTATTACGGTCGATGTAGTTCAAACAGGCCCGAAGAGCTGTGCAGTCCTTCTGGACCTTTTATTTATGTAGTACATTTGCTGAAAAAGGAAATGTGGGATATGGCCGAACAGAATGTACGATTAAACCAATTAGGTTAACAACACGATCGCGAGAGTGGCCAAAGATATAAATTCCATTTTAAATTCTGGGTCGCGCTCAACAAATTACGTATGATTCGGTTAAAACCCCCCAGAAAACTCATTTATAAGATCGCAAAAAATCCGCTTTGCTGTGGACCAATATCGACCGAACATTCAGATAATTGGAAAATAATTCTGGAGAAACAGTGTCGTTTATTATACCTCCCCAATTTCGCTAAACTAATTAAAAACGATTATTACATCCGCGGTCAAAAGTATAGATCACTCTTGTATTGTTGTTCATTCGCTGAATTTTTCATTGAAACCATTGTACGAGGGTCATCCAGAAAATAAGGCTACAACATTAGTGGAATCGAAAAATGCTTGTATTTAATTGAAATTTATAAGATAAATATTTTTATATGCAATCAGCCCTACAATCTTTCTATCGAGATATATCATATAGATAGCTGGATTAACAAGCCAAAGAGAAGGTGCTACAAGCTATAGGATGATGATCAGTATTAAATGCAGATTCAACTGCGAGACTTTTAAGACGGACCCCGTTCTCAAGCATAACTAACGTTAGCACAAGTTATGGCTTACTATAATTTATGAACCTTTTATTTCGTTGAATTTATCCGTCTGACCAGATTTAGACCCAGTCTGTTTTTATCCCTGGTTTTTGGTCTGAATCTATTTTTGCGCCTCCATGGGAACGCTCTAAAAATAAAAGCAGCAGTAGTTTTATTAGCGTACTTGTTCAGACCAAGTGTTGGTATAGTGGCTTAGATCCTGGACTCTTGTTGCAAAGGTTCGGGTTCAAATCCAGATTGTGGAAAAAATTTTCACCGTACCAACAAATTTGGGAGATCGGAAATATTAATATTTCTGATCGATCGTCTCGATCCAGGTTTACCCTGATTTCCTGGATTAGAAAAAGTAAATTCTGAGGCGATTAATAAAGTCGTGCAGGGACGCCCATGAGTGAGTAATTGAATTTGCAACAATAATTAAATTAGCATTTATATATATAATGATAATTTCGCTACTCACTCATAGATTCTCTCCTCTCCTACCTTTCCAAATAATCCTATCCTTACTTTACCACGTGTGGAAGGCAACGGGAAACCACCACATTAAATCATCTCCCAAGTAAGATCTCCTATGGAGATCACCCTATATCCGTTATCGGATATGACACATCAAAGATTCATGCTTTGATGGACGTCATAAGGATTTAAAAAAAAAAAAAAAAATTAATTATATATTTGATTGTAAATTTATGGAAAAAAATATGTTTTAGATCGAAATCGTCGATATTATCCAGTAAATTGAGATTTTTGTCGATGAAATTTCCTTGGAAGCATCCAAATGCGACTTGTTTTGTTATAAAAATGCATTCAATGGTCGTTTTAAATTGAGCTTGACTTTAAAGGATTAGCTGTCTTACGACAGCCGTCCTATTAATGTATCCCATTTAGTACTGTACATGAACATCGTGTTCTGAAAGCTGCATTTTTCTTAATTTGTTAAGCAGTTCTTTAAAAGTTAAAAGCGAGTCACATTATATTGAAAAATTTAACGCAAATAAAATCAATTTTCATTAATTAACGCATATGATTCACTTTATCGCTGAGTGTTTTAAAGTCTAGAATTTAAGGGCATTAAGTGAATAGAGGTGAATTATAGCAATGAAGTTATTAGCTTTTACATTTATGCAAATTTAATAAAACACTAACTTCATTATTCTCAAAGGACTCTAACTAATTTTGATCAATCAAAGTAACGGCAAAACTTGATTTAGAACATTTGCTCCATAATCGAATCTGTCTAATTGCTTAAAGGTTTCAGAGCAATTGTCCTAATAGCATTCATTACGGGGACCTTTGTCTTCTTTAGGAAATAATTGACATTTAGACTAAGTGCACTCATTTATGGATGCATTTTGGTATGAACGATTTATAAATTTCGAAATGTAAATCTGTATCAAAATGGTACTCATTAATTATGCAATTAATTTGGAGTACTCTGTCGTTTTAGAGAGATTCTGACACCAATCAGCAGCTCTCTGTACACCAACTAGGGGGTTGTTAACCTTATGCACTCTAATTATCCCTAAGATGAATTTAAATTTAAATCTGTCAAAATTACAAATTTATACGGCGAACGGGCTCAATTTACATTTGGAAAATATGACTCAATTCAATTATAGCTTGATATTTGAGTTGGAAAATGTAATATAAATAGCATGGGTATTGTCGGAAAAGCTCTAAAAATATCATAAGTCTATCCGTGCTTATGAAATATGAAAGTGGGAGGTAAATTAGTAAGAAGGGGAGTTTTAAGGGAGTGGAAGACCGTTCGGGAAGTTTATGTTTTACTTGGTTCATAATACTTACGGGAACGTGACGTTATCCATCACGGTGTATCGTGGCGAGGAAGCGATTAAACGAAAGAAAGGTGTGAGCCAAGGCGGGACTTTACTCCTATGGACACTTTCCAGGGAATTTATTCCCGAGCAAATTAAAAATATATATCATCTGTCATCACATGATAAAACTTCCGGTTGAAGTCTTATATTCATCTTGTGTAAAGATGGGAATTGCATTGGCTACATCAAGTGTTACTTATTGCGCTTCGGTATAGGATATTTCATTAAGGACGCTCAATTTTTAAATGTAAATAAAACAAGTTATACATAAGATAGCTACTTGTTTTTTTTTTGTATTTGAAAGAATATATTATGGCATTAAGTATAAAATATAGCATCGTTTAAATGTTTACCGTACTTTTGATTGTAGTGCGTATTCGAAAGATCCAATTTTTGATGACTTATGTTGATTTTGAGGGAATTAATTGTATATGGTTTATACGTAACGATTTAAGATGAGTCGCAAAAAGACAATACCTATCATGCCTTCAAATCACTCGTGCAGAATGTATGTCATGGCATGCTTTGTATGACATATCGCGCCGCCTTGTTGGAACCACATATCATCGGTATTCATATCAAATAGTTTAGTTTAGACCCCAAGAATTTGTTTATCATCCAAATATCCATAAATAGGTCTCGTCGGTAATAATGATTGTTAGGCGAAACGTTTCTCGAAAAGAGCATTAATTTTGATTTTTTTATAATTAATTTGCACACATTGTGCAAACACTATTGCCATCTAAGTGTTGAATTTGGATGACCCTTTATTTTGTATTATTCCTGGGAAAATCGTATATGGAAATCGCTATCGTTTGATATCGGATATGGTACCTTAAGGATAAGATTAAATGGCTTTATATCAAGATTAGAGTTTTTATGGATGGCGCAAATGTGCGCTTCTAGAAGTCGAATGCTAATGAAGTTTGTTTTGCTGGACCAAAGTATTCAGAGGCATTGTCAAGGAAGCATCTATTAGGAAGAAGTCGAGTAGGCTAGTTGTTTTAAAGTGAAGTAAAAAGGAGGAAAGTGGGTTTAATTTAAAGGCGTGATCGGGCGGAATGTGTTTGATAAAAAGGAGTGTTTACGGCAATACTTGTGTTTTTATTTGGTCGCGATGTTTTTTGTGTCTTCTTCTCTTTAGTGGCGCTCGCCTTTTATTTTAAGGTTCCTTTTCAAGAAGTAAGCAGATAAGATTAGAGATCGTTTCGGATAGCGTGAATTTTTCTCGGGTGTTTTGGACGAAATGTAATTGCCTCGGTGCAGACCCATTGTGCCTGTTTTATGCGGACCCTTTGTACTTTAATGGGGCCTTATTTTTCGACTTCAATGTTTCTGACAAATGGCTCGGGGTCAATTGAAGAATTGAAAAATAAAAGCGTTCCCTCTACTTTGTTACGTCGACTTTTTGTGTTCTCTCCCGTTCGAGGAATATTTTGCTTTGCCACATATTTTCATCGCTCTAATTTTTTGCAACCCGTCCTCAAAGAATCTTATTTGGAAGTGTTTTCTGCAGGATATTTTACAAGATTAAAATAAAATTATATTCAACGAAATCTTTCTATTACATAGTACCACACGAAGACTCGGAATTTCAGTCAGCAAAGATCAAACACGCTCGAGAAAAGCTCTGTGGAAAATTTTTCAAGTTCGACTATTTGAAATTGATTTTAATCATCCTAAATAAAGTCATTATTGCTATTTAAGATAATTTAGTCGTCGATATGCTGGAAACAGTGAAAAAAGCTTCAAATCTCAACTATTTCAATGCATTGACCCGAATGGATGCCACCTTAATGATATAATTTTTAAAATATAATAAATAAAGAAATTAAATATTTCTCTGTAAGATGTAAAAAATGAGATTAAGATATAAGACGTAATGAGAGTAAGATGTAAAAAAGAATTAAACTAATATATTTTATATAATTTATGTTATTTATTTTTAAAATAAGGCAGTTTTCCTCCCGCACCCCATACAAGGGTTCAAATAATTTATCGGTTCTAAAAGTGCGGATTTTTATAAAAATGGATGAAGTAATTTAGTTTCTTAAAGGTACTTGTAGGTAGTTTCTGCGGTTAATCGTTTGGGCCCGTACCTTAACCCGTTAATGACCAAGTTTAATGAACACAAAGCATCACTTGTAATTCCATAAAGGAATTCGATATTTGAACGATTTTTTTTCATTAAATACAAAATATTATCAACAGAAGACCAAAATAAATATTAAAATTATAATGGAATTTGTCCAGATCCGGTTTCTTAGATCGTTGGTGGTCATCTTAGAATCATAATAGTTTCGTAACGATATTTTAACCTATCGCTCTATAAAATAATTTATCATATTTCTTACATTAATCTGCATTTTTACCTGTATTGTAAGAACCCACCCGGATTTTGGAGGACGAGTTTATTGTTTCGTGAGTCTACGTCTCCTACTTTTATAGTTTTCTAGTGAAAATTTAAGAGTTAGATTTGAAAAATATTGCAAAATAATTTTCCAAAATATTTTTATTCTTATAAATAAAAGTTTATGTAAATATAATATGTACTTTTTTTCTTATTGTTTTTTCAAAATACTTATGGCCCACCCTATACAACATCGTTTAGCCCAGTCCATAGCCACATCATTTGGCTAATCAATTTCATGCTTAAATATTAACATTGAAGACAATATTTTATATTCAATGATCAAAAAAGGATTTCAATGTGTATAGGAATAAAACATAGTTTGATGCAAATAGAAAATTTATTTAGCCCATCACCATTTCAACAAATTTACAACATAGAGTTACATTGTGAACAATTATAAAATCATATCTCTAAGACAAGAGCAAACATATTAACAACTTAAAAACTAATAATCATTGAGAATCATTCGAACTGTCGAGGGACTGTGCGGTCAAAATGTCTTGGGGTTGCCTTGGATGCTGAGAGGACGAACATCACTTCTTAAATCGTCTGCGTGTATCCTGCAAATGAAAAAATAAGAGGCTGAATTCAAATTTGGAAACAATAATTTCGAAAACTGCTTGATTTACCGTATCGTGGATTTTATAGCGATGCACCTTCATGGCTTCCGCGTGCTGTTTCTTGAAGTCGTTATTATGTTTTTTCTTGTTGGCATCCGACTTCGTGTTGAAGTTCTCGCTAGTTCCAGAGGGTCCCGATTGCTGTTGTTGAGATGTGGAAGGTGAATTTTCGAATTGAGGGACATCCTTCGGATCCGACATCTTCAGATGTTGATTGGATATGCACGAAGCTGGTCGCACAAAACGATGACTACTGATGAGTTCTCTATCGCGGTTCCCATATTTATACTGTTTTGAAAATCAGCTAATGGAAAAGATCATTGAAAATGCTACATTCGACCGATTCTTGTAGCTGATGTCATCGTGCTGAAAACAAATCAATGATTATCCGCGACAAATTTGAAAGAATGCCTACTTAGACTTTATGTGAAATGAAATCAGCGCGTTTATCAGAATTTCTCATCCTAGAACAGGGTTTTCCAAACTATGTTCCACGAAAAGTTATTTCGTAAATATACAGTGTGTTTTGAACATGGACTGAGATTTTTTTTTTGGAGCTAAAATTTTTTTTACAACGTTTCATACATAGGCTCTCGATCGATTTTAAATTTGCTCACTCCTCAAAAGGTTAATATTGAAATATGTACTTTGAAAATTGCAATACGTCATTCAAGTTTCTGCGCTACAATTTTAGCCACGTCTACCGGAGTCCTAGTCATTTTGTATCGAAATTAAACGACGTAAATTTAACAATGATTAATATAAGCTACTTGTAAATAAGAAAGCAGCTTTGCATACTTTTAACTAATGTCGTTATGTACAATTATTCGGATTCGAAAATAGTTATTTCAATTAACTTCATGAAAACTTCTGGATTTTAAAAAACCCTGTCCTAGATCATTATATTAGCATCTTATCAAAGAATATCCATGGCAAATTTGAAAAAATGCCTTTGTAGATATATTGCGATATTGAATCGGCACGTTTAGCAGGTTTCTCCAATCTATTTCAGCGTGTTGATAACGTATCCATGACATATTTGAAAACATGTTTAAGTGGACTTATAGCTTTGAAAATAATTGTTTTGCCATCGATAAGATAAGATCATGAAATGAGATCATATATGCTTATATCAACAAATTCTTTGGATACTAATTATTTACCAATATAAATGCAAGGACTTCAAGAAAAGCTCATCGATAATCATCGTCTTGTGCTGATGCTACCTTCAAATTTGTTTCAACATTTGAAAATTTCATAAAATTGAGCCGCTTGGAAGTGTTTTCTTCGTTGATAAATTCAAATGCATAACAATAGTAGCTATTGACACTAAAATAAGTAGAAGAAATTGACGCGATACTTTTTCCCCGAGTTCTCCACTGGCATACAAAGCTGATATCCCGATTACAGAAATGTCTTGATCTCGAATGGGATAACGTTGAAAAATAGTTTAATGTACTTGTGAAATATCGTATGAATTTCAATTAAATATAAGCGTTTTTCGATCCTACATAAATGCTGTAACCTTACTTTCTGTATGACTTTCGTATACAAATCAAACGTCTTCTTATACAATATCCAATACCTATAAACTCGCTGGTAGTTAAAAGGTTAATGTATCATACATTAACCTGTATGGGAGTACTATCGGAAATATCCGTTTTGACCTTCACTATTCAGAAAGAGCACTCTTGTGCATTGAAGCTCCGAGGCGGACAGAGACAGAGAGAACTTAGCGCAGTTCGGGAGACTGAGACGGAGAGCTTCTTCATATGTATCGCATGATTGTATAGATCGTTAAGCTCAAATTTATCGACTTATAATGATTTCGATTTCGGTGTAAAGCGATTATGACAACAACGACTTCATCGATTTTAAATTTGCTCACTAACGAAAAGGTTAATAGTAATATATACAAAACCAGTTATTTTGGATGGTGTGGTACTTCTAGTGTTAAACGTGCTGGTTTCGAACATTTGCATGCTTAATTATTCATCAGTTTAGATATGAGAAACCTAAGAGGTGTTGTATCAGTAGTAGTCGTTTTGTGTTGACAGCAGTTAACGTTCAAAGATGTCGGACTCGAAGGATTCATTCCCGGAACAAAAGTTCAACTTTTTATCGAAGTCAGCTAGCTACGGAGGTATTCCTTCCAGTTTGGGACCTAAAAAGGACGAAATCAGACTAAAAGTATTGTGCATGAAAGCGTTGGATAAAGCCACGAAGAAGCTTTTGGAGATGTCCTTGCGACAGAACTGCAAAAAAAAATATTATGGCACGGTAAATAATTTAACACTTTTTAAAAAGTATAATTGTTATTGGAACTCACATTTAACAAATTGTTATTTTATCAGATGGGCTGCAGAAGATTCAAGAAATGATCTTCATCCATTCTCAACATCATCATTACAGAGCAGAACAACATGAATTTTGTCAAGTGAAATGATTATATTAATATGTTAAATACATTGTTTTTTGATTAACTATTATTTAATTATTTCATGAGTCTTCTCTGAACAGCCGTAGGTAAAACGGCACGGTGCTTGATACGTTTCGCGAAAAAATTCGATTCAGTGCTACGTTGATTTCTTTCTGTGCCTTGTCGGCAACTTCACCACCGGGACCCCTCCCGAACCACATTTATTTTTACATGAAGGGGATAAGTTTTCATTTTTTCGTTAGGCGATGAAAGCCAAAGGAAGCCGTGTTTTTCCTGCCGTCTACCCCGATCTTTTAACAGTGTACTCTCTCTTTTTCATAGTAAATAAAGACATATCCGTCAAAGACAGAATTCTTCCATTGATATGGTTTTAATAGTTTGATTTTAACAATTTAATAAGTTTGGTCGCTAAATTACAAAACAGTTTACAAGCAAAATTATTAAGATATCATGAAATAAAACGTTTTTTATTTGGTCAAAAGTGTAGTTTTATATATGGTTAAAATATGATTTAACAACACAAGTATTAATACTATAATTAAATATATTACAAATTATAATCCCAATCATGCTAATATATTATGCAGCCAAGATGTGGACTGTTTTCAGTATTTTGATGTTGAGCATAGATTCCTGGAATCTTCGAGCGTATCAATTTCCTGAAAGAAAAATGCATTTAATATGTATATCGATAATTAAAAATTGGTTAAACTTAATGTGTGAAATTACCATTTCAAGGCTTGTATCGCTGCTTTCGTCGCTTGTGGATTCCTCTTTCAATTTATTTAATACTTGAAAGCGCAATTTTTTGTACGCTTTCAACACGTTACCTTCAGTGTTATCGTGTTTGGCTGTGGATGAATGGAATCTTGAGCATGATGCTTTTTGTTTGAGAAGTGGATATATGCAGTCATGCTTATCTAATCCCAAAATGGAAGAACTATTCTTGCACCTGGTAGACGCTTGGTTGTAGTATATGTTGCTGTTGATTCCATAGCTACCAGACGCTTGACTGGAAGATGCTTGACTGGAGAACGGTTGGCTGGAAGATGTTTGACTGACAGACACTTGGCTGGAAGATGTTTCACTGACGGACGCTTGGCTGGAAGATGTTTGACTGACGGACGTTTGGCTGGAGGATACTTGTCCAGAAGACGATTTTTTGTTCTTCAATAAATCCTCCAGCTCCAACATCCTCAAACGTCGATACATATTTGAAGCTGCTGTCTGCACAAAACGATGACTACTGATGAACTCCCTCTTACAGCTCTTATATTTATACTAGTAAATAATTAAGCGTTTGAGGAGTTTGTTGAAATTTTCACGTTTGCCCGACTTTATTAATCATTGTCTTGTTATCGATGACAAAACAATGCTTTTGAATAGCACAAGTCCGTATAATCCTATTTTCAAATTTGTCATGGCTTGTGCCATTAAACACAGACTTGATATGTTATCTACATGATGAACTTAGTTGGAAAAAGGTGTTAAACGTGTCGATTCAATGCCACATAATACCTTTACAGGCATTATTTAAAATTCACCATAGATACTTATTGATATTTTATCGAAGACCTTTTGCTGATTTCACAACGACGTTGTTTCTGTCGTTGGGGTTGAAGAGCTTTTAGTAAAACTAAGGATCACTCTGAACAAGAGTCCCCGGGTTGCTCCCACGTACTCCAATAAAGGTCGAGCTTGCACGCGGGTTCGTTCTAATTTCGGGCCGCGTGGTGGGATGGAAACGGTCGAGTTCTGAGACAAATACTGTTGTCTAATAACCGGTTATTATATTATATAATCTGTGATATTGATAATGTACACTTTGTTTGACGTTTAACCCTTTGCGGTCGTTTGTTTACTCTCAGCTACCAAAAGTTTTTCACCGTTCCGATCGTATGTCTGTTCTCAGCCATCACATAAGGAACCATACGATTCTTAAGTCTATTCATTCATGTATCAGTTTATAACTTCTCTGCATGCTCTTAAGTGTCTAAGTGACCTTATCACGAATCAAAACTTAATTTTTCAAAATGATTTATACTACATACAGTCGACTCTGCTATAATCAACATTTTATACTGACTTTTCCCTCCCATAATCGATAATTATGTTTTGGTCATAACATTCGAGAGATAAGACCGTACTTTTATAGCCGTTGAAGCATTTATCATTAACTTAATCGATTCACATGATTTTTAATGCCCCGTGACTATAGGAGGGTCGACTGTATTTTATATTAAACTATGACAGAACGGTCATTATTCTTACTCGCAAATATGGTTTTAAAAAAAAATGGTTTTTCCCAATTTTTTTTTCAAAATTTTCATGAATATGAGTGCTTATTGTGCGGGAATAAAGTATTGGTGAGATTTGATTATATCAAGTTTATTTAGTGAATTTATCTGATAGTTCTTTCATTAGCATTCTCATCGGGATTTTTATGTGGAGTTTCGAGGGTGAGTAGAAGCCGAAGTCGAGCTGATGATGGCCAGGGTATAATTGTGATTTAGTGGAGTTCCCTTTGTCTCCTGGACACATACTATTCATTACGCCGCAGCTACTCATTGTTTTATCTATTCAAGGGTCAACTGAGAATTAAGCTGTGAGTCTACCTTCCACTAGATTTATACAACCATTCTATTCATATTTAAAAAAATATAGTAATTGAAATTATGCCAACCATAAACGTCAAATTTATATCGCTCGCCAGAACGAGTGTTGCCGATTTATAATAATATATCGTTAGAAAAAACAGTCCTCTTGTATATTATATTAAATGTAAGTGATACAGGATCTGTTAATAAGGACACTCAAAATTTGTTAGATTATAGCGACCATATTTTTATTGCAAATTTTGTCAAATTGATTGTATTTTTTTAATAGTATATACCAAAAATGATAAATATCTTCTTGTGATCGCAAAGGGCATGCCATGATGGACATTCTGCACGAGATTTAACGCCTTTAGACTTCTTCTTTCTTCTCTAATTTTGAACCGCAGATCTATACCGTAAACAATTGATGCTCTCAAAGTTAACATAACGAACGCCATCCAACAAATTCAGTTAGATTTATGCGACAAAGCCATCAAAAATTGGACCTTCCGAATACATGACACCATGCAATATTGCGATTGTAATTTGAACGACGTTATATTTCATATTTAATGCTATAAAATATTATTTCAAATAATAAAAAAATAAGTGGATATCTTCTACATAATTTGTTTTATTGATATTCAAAAAATGAGCGTCCATTAAGGCTTTGGTTTAATTGAATATTGCATCGGTTTTGAATTCTTAAATTAGCATTTAAATCTTAGTTGAGTTTTATTATGGGCTCAGTTAAAGCAAAATGTCCATACTAGCATTTTTTCGCAATGACTGTTAAATCAACGCGTATCATTTCAGAATAGCTGAAACTGGGCATGGGCATATTTCATAACAAAAAATCTTTTTTTTTGGGTTAATATCACACAATTTGCATTGTAACACGTTTATAACGAGCATCAAAGTTCCTATGCAAAACTAATAACTGTCAAATTTTTTGCTTTTAAATAGTATGAAGTCTCAATATCTAAAATATCTGAAGATGAAATGATATGCTTACATCGATATATCAGTAATTTAATGTTTCTTGCTTATTTAGGGATGACATTTTGGATGCAGCTTATCCAAAATTGCGGTTGCAACCTCCCTTAAATTCAATTGTTTTCCATTTCAGGGCAGAATCCATAGGGTAAGAACAAACTTGCACTAATTCGCAGGCGTGTCTCGAGGGTATCGTTATGAAGAGACTGACCATAGACGTTTATGAAGTGGAGTTCGGACTGATGGTTTCTATAGCACTTCTTGCAGATTGCTCGTTAGTCGTGGGTGTAGTGGAATTATGGTAGTCGTCGAGGATGCCTTCTACTTAAAGGTTCATCTCTACAATTTAATGTGCAACTCAATTAGTCTTAACTGCAGCTCAGAGTTGCGATGATGCAATTGTGAAATGAAGCTCTCTGTACTTGCTTGCATTAATGGATACATTTTTGAAACCATCTGCACTAAAATACATTATTACATAATTAATATATTATTACATACGTATCTGTCGTTTATTGTATGTCGTCTGTGTATCTGATGGTAATGCTCCGATTTATTAATAAAATATGAATACGAAGCACGCCAATGCCGCAGAATTGATTAGCAATCAAGTATATCAGAGAGGGTATTAACTCTTTCAGTACTGGGCAGTACTCTTCGCACATTTTCTAACGAAAGGTGCAAAAAACGATAGAGAATCGTATCATTTTATTTAAGTATTCTCACTTCCTAATCCCCCCAAAATAACTTTATAGAACATTATATGAAACTCTTATTTAATTGATACATTTTGATGTAAAATTGAGATATATTTGTATCTTAGCATATGCATGTATACCACATGCTATTCTGCGGGATCATTTAATGGATTTGAGCATTTCTTGTTCACACTCACAACACTTAATTGATATCATTTTATATTATTAATATTGCACACGCGCCGTTAAAACCGATTGTTTAATTAGGGTTGTTTTAATTTAGTAATAATACCAATAAGAACAGTTTTATATTCGCCAATATTTGTCCCTAACATAATATTTTTTAGATATTTAAAAGAAAAATCTACGAAAAACATAACGACTCACCGATGAGTCGCTGACGGTTACATACGGTTATTGACGTCTCGCCGTTCATGTCCATGACCTCACGATTTGATCTCATGACTTCGGAGTCAGAGGTCTCGTCCCAGAGGGGTCCGAATTTTTTTCTTAATAATTTTCTCTCGAACCTCTCTAGGCGCATCGCGTTGCGGATGGTTATGGTCCATGGTTCCTACCGGCCCTATTAATGTTTTATAAATTTTAATCTTTGTTCTCACCGATTGTGATTTATTTCCCAATATGTTTTTCAGGCCATGATAGCACCGATTACCGTATTGAATCCTGGAGGTTATTTCATTTCTTACTAAATTCTTCTCCATGAGGATAGATCCAAGGTATTTGAACTCTTGAACCCTTTCAATATTTTCACTGTTAATACTCACGGAGGTGTAACTCCCAGTGTTCACCGTCGATGTCATTATATATTTCGTTTTAGCATAGTTAATTTTCATGCCTAAATTAATAGCAGTTCCGTCGATAGATGTAAGTGTCGCCAAAGCCTCCGATCTCGATTTAGTCACGACGTCGATGTAGTCAGCAAAGGCCATATGCATTGCATTATCCTTTCATGGATCTGCGTGTCCTGATCTACTAGCCTCCCTCATAATTGACTCCAACGCAATATTAAAAAATAATGGGGAGTTGGCACCCCCCTGTCTGACTCCTGTCGTTTTGGTCTACAGTGGACCTATCCGGTCTGAAACCGCATTGGTACTCCTCGAGAAGTTCGTCCACGATAGGAGACAGTCGTTCGATCAGAGTTCTTGCAAATAAAATTTTTGCTCAAGAGGGGGTCCGTGGACTACATAAGCTCAAGAACCGCTGCACTAATGAGTTTACAAACTGAGCATCCTCCATTGAGGTATTATATATAATACGAGACTCTTCAAGTCATGTGTTAATAATTTAATTATATTAAACTAGACTGTAAAATTGTAATTAAACTATGCCAATCGAAAAAACTGAACCTAAATGAAAAATGTCGCTCCAATTGAAGTTTGAGGAAAAAATTATTAAAAAAATGTAAGAATGATATTAATAAAATTCAAAAATTAATATAATGCAAAATATTGGAAAAATAAATTAATGTTAATAGTATAACAGCATTTGTTGAAAATCGTGAACAAGCGATTTATATTTGAGTTAACATTTTGTTATAAATATATTTTTAATTTTCTAATCATATTGCAGCTACATATCCATTTTGCATAATATTCTAGCTTCATCGACAACATGTTCGTCGATATGCTGGAAAAAGTGGAGAGAAGCTTCAAAACTCGACTATTTCAATATCTTGACCAAAACAGAAGACACCTTAATGATATAATTTTTAAATTATAATAAATAAAAACTTTATATATATCTCGGTAATATATAAAAAAATCTAAATAGATATCTCTTATATTGTTTGTGTTATTCATTTTTAAAATAAGGTAGTTTCCCCGCCGCACCCTCTATAAGCTCGAATGTACAAACGTACGAAAGTCTTAATATTGTCTGTAAATATTAAATTAAAATATCAGATATAATTGGTATTCTTTTAAAGGCATGTCAAAATTGAGAGAGAGAGCTTAAGAAAACATTATTCCGCGAAGACGGATGGAAACAGGCATGGATATAAAATTGGGGATGGTTTATCAAAATTAATTTTGCGTTTTTCTCAAAAGAGTACTGAGCTGTTTCCGCAAAATGCCTTCTAATTAAAAAGTAATTATGGCACATACAACCTCCATGCTGTACATCTAAGCAACTAACTGAATTCACTCAAAGAGCAGGAAGCATTTCAGGATGAAAATATGATTCAAACATTCGGTTTGAAGAGTACATTTGTGTATTTGCGATCGAATTTCAATGACTCTGATAGAGTATCTTGCACGTTGAATTCGGAGATTGTGAATGGAAGACAGAAGCAGAGAGAGTGTTTTACGTGCATCGTACGACTGTATAGTTCGATAACCCAAATTTATCGACTAAAAATGATGACTTAAATTAATCAATTTCAAATGTATTGTTTATGTTTACGCAAATAAATAAACGAGAATAGTTTTATACCAATAGTGTTTATTTATTTATATACAAGCTTTGTACACGCTGCGCGGTCCTGAGAGTGGATTGTCCTATACTTAGGTCACTGGGTAAATATTGGTTATTTTTTGTATGTTAAATATGCAAAATTATATTAATTATGGTTCTGTTTTGACATTTAAGCTCTTCAAATTTGAATAAAATTCTTTAAAATGAGTTTCATCGTTAAAGTTTAATCAATCATCTTAAGATGCGCTTATTATTCATTACTGTCCGTTTATCGCTCGAAAGAACTTTTAAGCAGAAAACTAATGCATTTAAGCCTTCTTTTCAACTTTGTAGACTTTGAAGATCGACGATATACAAAATTTACGGTGCTAAATAATTCATTTTGTCTCCTACAGATACGAGTGGAAAAATTACAGATCGATCAGATTTGAATGGCATTTAATGATGATTCTTTGGATCGTGAAGATATATAAGGCGATCGGCCGAGGAATTCTGACATTCTTGCCAAAGATTTTCTACTTACCAAAATTAACCAACATGGCCGGAATTTTTGATTTATGAATGAATAGAATACTGCGAGCTCACTTTGGGTGATTAGATTTTCCTGGTATTGTTGTACTGCGGCTACATATAAAGATCTGCTCAGCGGTTGTAATTTATATACGTATTATCCCATTCTCTTTTATTATAACGAAATTAATCTCAGGCATTATACGAGTTTATTAAACGGGAAATATTTTTGTAACATGTGAAATATGAAGCTAATTTAATATTAATTACAAATTTTGCAGATTTACTGCGATTTCGTAAGGATTCATGGTTAATTTGTCAACATTAGTTGCTCTCGTTTACAATTTAGGTCCATCTGTCTTTTTAATAGTCAATTTTAATTATATTGAATTGAACAAAAACAGGAAAAACCATCAGGAAACTTTAAACGAGATTATCTCGAAGCTGCATTTTCAAAAACTGTCCAAGTTATTCTTTAAAAAGTTATTGATTGATCTGGTTTATTCGCCGTCTGGTTTAAACGCCTCATACTAAACATATTTGTTTTGCTTTCCGAAGAAGATCAGGAATAGATACAATCGTCTTCAACTTCAGCTTGGACGCTATATTGGAATAGGGGCACTCGATAAGTTGGTCATTACAAATACCGGTACAAAATGACATCACCTTTCCACTAATGTCTTCGTAAGTCTATTCTCCCTCTACCTGCTACTATAGGGTCCGCCCCCTCCTACTCCACCTACCAAACACTGTATTTTCATAGATAATCACACTGATGCGCCCCACCCTCCACGATCAATTGATGATAATCGATTGCACGCTTTTGTTCCCCCCACCCAAAAATGCATCGAGGAGGGGAAAGCAAATCGACCAATAGTAGCTTAGCGTCTTTAATTGCACCCTATAAAACACGTTAAACTTTATTATTACTCAAAAGTATTTATTTAACATGTTGTATACAGATGTGGTTAAATTGTCGACTAGTATTAACCGAAAATTAATCAAAAATCTGATAAAATTCGACTTCTTTAGATTTTTTTAATGAGCATAATTTTGTCGCAAAAATGTCTATTTTTGTAGATATAAAATATAATAAAGGATATCGATGGGTCTATAAACTTCAAAACTCAGGCCACCTCAATGATATAATTTTTAAAATATAATAAATAAAAACTTTATTTGTCATTCTCATGTATGTACATATAATATTTAATATTTCTGTTTCCTTAATTAATGTAATTTTCGTGCAACGTTGCAACTATATTGTAATGACGTGATGATTTGAATTGCAAGTGCTTTTAATGCTTCTATAGAGTAATTATATCAACTGTTAACGAGATCAAACCTACTGAAATTCTTGAACTTCGAGTCTGACATCTTCAAAACGACGATGCGAATTCATGAGACACATGAGTTTTTCAATATTTCTCCTTATATAATGTGTGCAAATATATTTGATTCAAATTTCGACTTTAAATTTCCATAATTAACCATTTGCGGACTACAATTGAACAAGATATTTTCGTGAAATTATTTACAGAAAACATTGTAAGAAGATCTATTTTGATCAAAAAATGGTTGTTTATATGAAAAATTAAGCCAGAATGGTTGGGATAGGGTCTGCAAAAAAAAAAAAAAATTGAGGGGGTCCGCGAAAGAAATTTTGTTCAAGAAGGGTCCGCAGACTACATACGTTTAAGAACCGCTGGCTTAGACAATAATGTGTTTCAATAACATGTTTTTATTTTAAAATTATATTTTATATTTTCCATTGTGTGGTATCTTTGAAAGGAGTCTCCAATATGCAGTCCTGGTTTTCGACTATACTTCTTTCGGTGACTTCCTTTTTGCCATTTTGGAGTATGTTTTGGAATGTCTTAACAAGCGAGAATGCCTAATTGCAGTTAAATGTAAGTTGTAAAGCTTTATTTGAAATTCTGCGAAGTATCTCCAAAGCTTGTTGATTTCTTCACTCTCAAAAGGCGACTGACTCACCACGGTGTTTTGCATGGCGAGTGTGGAACGACAGCATTTTTTTATATTGAGTTTCGTTATCTCTGATATGTCGGAGCAATGTTTTGGTTCATGATAAGGTCACTTAGACACTTAAGAGCATTCAGATAAGTTATAAACTGATACATGAATGAATAGAGTTAAGATTCGTATGGTTCCTTGTGTGGTGGTTGAGAGCAGACATTCGACCGGAACGGTAAAAAAGCTTTGGTGGCTGAGAATAGACAAACAATGGTTAAAGGATTCTAAAGGAAACTAAAGAATTCTCCTCAATTTAAGATTGCTACATTTATTTTTGAACTTCATTTGGTAAATGAAATATTTATATTTAAATATAAAAAATATGATTGAGAGTTTTAATCAGAATTGCAATGTTCAATATTTTTAAATAGTTGGTAGGTGTTGAATTTTCAGGCGATGAACTTCAAAGACGATGTCTTCTCTCTAACATCTTTATTGTCCCCACTTCATAGAGGTTGCAGCTGCGAGGCGTACAAAATGTCGAAACTTGAAATGCTCGTGGAGGAAGAGATCTGTTCTGAGCTGATTCTCAAGCTGCTAGTTCAGCCGAAGCTAAATCGGAACTTCTTTCGGTCGAGTGACCTCCAAGTGTCTCCAGGTTGGTCGAGCCAAAGCTCGACCCGAAGATCGTCGTCGAGCCGAAGCTCGACTCCCGATTTTTCTATATGGTGACCCGAACCTCTTTTATACTCGGATTAATGGTCTCCTTCTCTTGTAGCGATCTTTCTAGAAGCCAGTTTCATTGCTGCTCAGCTGTTATGGAATTTTTATGGTAATTGTCGCTGCTCTTATCACTGGAATGTTATGCTTTTAGCACGTTCGATCATCCGTATTGTATAGAAAACAAGTCATTATTTTGATGGCTCATTGTCCTTATCGATACTGGGGAATGCTAATCGTATTTCCAGAAAGGTCGATCATTCGTATGCTTTTGTAACCAAATCATTGCCATGATTGCTAAGATGAGTGGATTGATGAAGAAGAATTTGCTTATCATTTTGGCCGTGAAAATTGGAGTGAATCATTTAACCGAGTAACGCTTTTATAAAATTCTTCCCTTAAGAAGGGAAATCGACAGGCTTGCACGGCAACCCCATTTCTTAGATTGGGAATTTCCCAACCCGTTTTCTTTTCACGTTACAGTTTGATCAATATCTTATATACATTTATTCAAAGAGTGCTCTCAAAAAAAGTGCACCCAAATGCGTATTTGTACGGTTGTCCAAAATTTTCAAATGAATTGAGGGGTGTCCAGAAAGAAAAGTTTGAGAAACGCTCACATCTGAATCATACAAGGGGTCAGAATTTGCAATTTTCGCAAAATGCAATTTTTGAAAACGTATTGAATTTGACACTATATGACATGGAGAATTATTGCGCAATGATCGATACGATGACACTGGTCGATGTCATCAGCGTTCAGATTCATGTAAATCAGCGATCTGGTATAAATACAGGGACTGCAATGCGAAGTGCATCAGTAGTCATCGTATTGTGCAGATAAGAGCATCTAATTCGAAAATGCCGCACTCAGGAGACAAACACTCATCCTCCAACAATAAAGAAAACTCGTACAGGAAAGCGATTATCGCAGACTTCATAAACATTCCAAAGGAATCCTCGAAAAGCGAGGTAAATAATTTAAACACTCATCTTTAATGCCGATTTTATATTCGTACAAAATTAACCCAATGTTTTCTCTTTTTTAAGAAGGACAAAGGACGCAACAAAGGGCATTCATTCACTTGCTGCTTCAAGAAGTAATATTTCGTCATTAGCCTTTTGAAGAGTCAGTCGCGTATTTGGGATCGAATTAACAGACAATAATTTTAAATTTATGTTTAAATCATTTTAAAATTAGCTCACTATTCAAGGGGCTAAAACAGACCATTATAAATATATTTTATCTTGTATTTGAATCAGTGATTAAGAATCACCTCTATTGTAATATATCAGCTGAAATGTTTATAGCTTGAATAAATTTATATTTTAATAGATCCACGTATTTAATTTATCCCTTCATTTTATTCCAACCTTATAAAAAACATCTTCCTCTAGTGTTGGTATTCTTCAGAGCTTTCGACTAAAAGTGCTATCCATATTTCCAGAAACGTTATTTTGTTACAAACAATATGATACTTTTAACTACCGGCGAATTTAGAGATATTAAAAATTGCGTAAAATGTGGTTCGAGCTATTTATTTTATTGTCTGAATTTGACTTGTATGTCCAAATACGAAGGTGGTTCAAATTTAACCTGGTCAAATATTTGAACACTTTGAACAACATTTGAAGTAGTTTGTATACATTAACTTTGCTTTTTTGACTGATATTTGAGAAAAATTAAAAAGTTTAAATTTTGAACATCGAGGAAAAAATGCTGATATAGTAGAAATGATTACTTCTATAAGAAAAATTGATTGGTGAAAATATTTTTGACGTAACAATATTTATTACTCATCTTAAGACACTTTTAAAGCAATTTGAAAATGGGTTCCAGCAATTTTCCAATTTTTTTTAAACCCTTTTACATTACTAAAATTGCTAATTCCAAAGCAGAAATTCTTTAAAATTTCCAAAAAGACAAAATTACAATTTTAAAATCTAATGCAGTGACGGAAAATATTTGGAATTTAGCTGACCATTTTTTGATTCTTTTACGGCTAGAAGATGATTCTAAATGTCATCGTTAAGAAACTGAAATTAATTTCGCTTTTATTAATGATATATGGATAGTTGCCCATCGATGCGCGCACGACGATTTCGACCAGCGCGCACCGGTGCGTTTTTGGCGATCAACAGGTTAAATGAACAAATCATCGATTCGAAATTAAGCAGGGCGTTAGAAAATTCAACGCCTTAAAAGGGCATTGAATTTGTAACTTTATGAAATATTTAATGATTGTATTTAGATTGATATGATGACACTGGTCAATTATCTGAGTTAAATATTAACCTTTTAAGGAGTATTATCGAAGGGTCTTCGATATGACCTTCACTATTCAGAAAGAGCACTCTTGTGCATTGAAGCTCCGAGGCGGACAGAGACAGAGAGAACTTAGCGCAGTTCAGGAGACTGAGACGGAGAGCTTTCTCGCATGCATCTCATGATTGTATAGATCGTTAAGCCCAAATTTATCCACTTATAATGATTTCGATTTCAAGTGTGATTTGTTTACGCAAAGAAACGACCGAATATTGTGTGTTATCGAGAGTGTTTGTTTATTTAACTGCTTGCTGTTCTTCGCTGCGTGTTGAATGAGCCTTTGTCCAATTATCATTTCCTTCTAAAGGAGGAGCACTTGAATCGATTTTTTGTGCATTGTTTATATAAAGAAATGAAGTGGTCTTGTATGCACTATCAAGTGTTCATTTACAATTGACTCTGCCTCGAATTGAAGATTGTCTTACGCTGATTAGGAGCTGACAGAAAGCAATCGGTGTAAAGCGATTATGACATCAACGACTTCATCGATTTTAAATTTGCTCACTAACGAAAAGGTTAATCTCATACCTTTCAATCATTAGTCACATTGAAATTAAAATTTGAATTCACGTTAAGCCTATTATAATTGAAATAATGTATTTTGTCTTTGATTTGAAAATAAACTTCATGTATAATATTTCATATGGAATGGTCATGGTTTAAAAACTCTTCCGTCAACATTATTTCAAACATTCCGCTTTCAAAATTTTTCATTCAAATTGGATAAATTTTTGTCCGACGTTTGCAGTGAAGGGATATTTTATTAAACTTATTTGAAATCATGAATTTTAAGCTGAAGCTGTTGCTGTTCTTTTATAACATTTATTAATTATTATTAATTTTGGCGTGTTTTTAACTTAGACGTACGAATCGTAGCTCTAGAGATCGGATTTAATAATATATATCGATTAAGAGGGCAGCATTTCGACCCCAATGTGACAAAAAAGGTAATTCATGAGAAGATTATCACTTAAAGAGTGCGGAGGCTGCGAGGGTATTAGACCTGGCACAGGATCAAGCGGTGATGAGTGTAAAGGAACAATCGAATCCCTTAATCGGTGATCACAGGACTAACCACTCTAAGGATCTCATCTTTCATTTTGATGCGGTCATTCGTCAACATAATGAGAAATGCATTTGCTCCAATGAGCCATTAGATCTTCTCTTCTCACTCCATTTCCCATTTTCGGGGACATTCAAAACAGGTTTGTCATTTTTTTCCCGCCGAAAAACGCCATTAGAGACCTGCAGGTTATGGCATCATATAGCCAACACTCGACTTTCATCCAAAGAAAAGGACAATTATTTACAAAGGAAGTGTATTAAAATGACGAAATGACGATCTTTGTGGCGATTTTGGCTTTAATTTCAAAGATCAAATATTTATATTAAAATCATCCTTTAGCTGCAATCATTAAATTTTATTTCAGCTGTGTTCTTATTAGATCAATTCTTATTTTTATGTTCAGGATGAATATCAATTCTTATTTAAATTGCGTAAATCCAAAACATACTGCCTTTATGGCTCGCTCATACACTTTCTTCAGATCGTAGTCGTTCTGTTTTATTAACAAGTCTTCCTGTTTACTGTCGTCTGTTTTTGAACCAGAACTGGAAGGAAGGAAATTGTAGAATGAATCCTTCGAGTCGGACATCCTTGAATGCTTATGCAAACTGTCAACGAATTTATACAGATCAATTATTAATCATTTGAATGATTTCAACAACAAAATAAAATTGTTTCCAATTTTAGTAACGAAGGAACACATTTTATTAAGCTTGAAATCGATATATTTGGAACCCATTATAATGTCTTGAATAGAATCATTTTTAGTATTTATTGTCATCAAAGGATAAGGCCACATAAAACGCAATTAAATAATTATGTTTGAACTGTACTAATGATGAACATGTAAAAATATCAGCGTCAAATGACACTGTTCGTAAAATTAAATATGATGCGTCGATTTTCCGTATTGTATTGTGAAAGATAAAAGGTAGTCCACAAATTCCTAAATCGACTTTGTCGCAGACCCCTTGAGTAGCCACAAGGACTCCTGGGGATTCTGTGAAATGGGATGGATGTGGTGCACCTTCAATCTCTTCTTTCAATTTACGACGCTAATGTGTTCATGTTAAACTCATTATTCATTATGTATCAAATTGTTTGAATCGATAGAAGGAATCTCCGATATCACAAATAAAACCTTTGATTGAAAGCTCTGGAGAATGTTGATACTGAAAGGTGCGTTTTAAATGGTTGAAATAAAATTAACTAAATACGTGGATAAATGTATTCAAATTATAACCATTTCAGCTGAAATATTACAACAACAAAAAGTGTTAAGATTATTTACCATTATTGTTTATTACTGCAGTCCTTGCTTGAGGATCCTTCTTGAACTCCCTTAAAAGCTTCGCTTACAGATTTCTTGTACGAGTCCCACAATTTCTTGTCGTCTTTTCCGAGTCCCGAACAATAACTGGAATAACCACCTCCATAGTCAAACGATCTTCCACTGCAAGATGAGTACTTGCCGTTGGATGATGTGTATTTGTCTCCAGAACCGATTTAGGAACTGTTGTCTGCACAATACATATATTACCGATGAACTCTTTCTTACCGTTCCTGTATTTATATCAGATCAATGATTTGGGAATTTACGAAATCAGCACGTTTGACCATCGTCATCATATCGATAATTGTTCAATAATTTTCCACGTCATAAAGTGACATGCACGTTTGCTCTAGATCAGCGGTTCTTAAACTTATGTAGTCCGCAGACCCCCACTTAAACAAAAGTCCTTTTGCGGACCCTTTCTTGAGCAATTTTTTTTGCGGATCCCATCTTGAACAATTATTTTTGGGCGGACTTCATTCCAACCCTTGTGACTTAATTTTTCAAACAAATAAACATTTTTTGATCAAAATAGATCTTTTAATGTTTTCTGTAAATAGTTCCGCGAAAATAACTTGTTCAAGTGCAGGCTGCAAAAATATCCACTGTGGGTCACGAGTTTGACGTCTCTGGTATACACGACGATATATCGACTTTGGCACTTTTCGCAAGTATCAACAGCGACAATATAATGACGTCCGTCACTGAGAGGATTTAAATCGATTATTAGCTATGAATTAATGCTAAATTTGCACCGAACCGAAGTGGCTTCGACTAAACCAATTGATTTATCGTAATTTGACCGGCTGTCTGCGACATCAAGGGGATTGCATGAGCCCTTTGACGATGAAGACCAAGCTCTGTATAACTGGGAATAGTATAGTTTCAATCAGCTCGATACCCAAAAATATATAGGTGTAAACAATGTACCGATAGAGCGTAACGTCCAACACTATTAAGGGCATATAATATATTTATATAGCAATTCTTGTTTTATATTAATTATTTATTTTTTTGTTAAAGAAGAAGATATTTAAAGACAATCCCCTGTATGATTGTTACTAAACCTATATGATAAATAAGTTAGGTTTTACTTCCTTGAATTTAATTTTTTTCTCTTCGGGGCAAGCGATTAAAATAAGGAAATTTGCCTACCGCATCCTGTATAGTCATCATTATTGGACTCCTATTGGAAATTAGAAGAGATTTATTGGATTAAAATTATTTTAAAAATATCAAAAGTAAAATAAATCCGTTCACAAGTGCTTGCGTCTAGAATTAATTTCAATATGTCAAGTGCCAATCTACTTAACAATTTTCTTCCCGTTTTTATTTCTAGAAGACAAACTGAATATTAAGATGGATCGTATAAAATCTTTATCAGAATACAAGGAGTAGAACAACGATTAATTTGATTCCAATGCAACATTATATCTTTGTGAGAAAATTTATTCAATTTCAGAACAACATTGAAAAAATCGATGTCTTAACACGTATGAAATAAGACCGAAAAGAATTAAAGATCAGATCGGTATTTATAATTAACGCAGATGATATATTTGATATATTGAACAAAGCAATCTTCTACGCGGTCGAATTGATTGTAAAAGTTAAAAAGTGCTAAATATTTTGCGGTATAATATATGAAAAAAATATATATGGAAAAGGCTATTTCATATCCAGCAGGCGCGAGGTGTGGGAAAATTTGATACAGATTAGTGTCAATGTTTTCACCGAAGATAAATTTCATTTATCTCCGAAGCCCCCTTATGGAGCTGGCGGCTGATTTCAGTGATCGAAAAACTTTTAGCCAGTCGCTCGATAATTTATCACCGAGCCGAGGAATGAATCATAACATAAACTGTGCGCAGACAGAGTGTTAGATTTGATACTTGATATTTTGGCTAATGGAGCGTGGCTGAGTGATGTTGGCTAAGATTGATCGCGACTCCGTATGCTGTGTTTAGAGCTAAATTGCGTGTGAATTTTATTGGCATAATATTTCAATGAGCCTCGTACACTGGACCGGCTTTTTTCTTGTATCGTCTTCCCAATAAATCATCGAGACGTTCATTTAAAAACTCTTGGGTGGAAATTAAAGTCTTCGTCCACTCGCTCATCCGAGAGGACTTCATAAAAATTCCCCATCGTTTGACGATGTAGCAACATCTTGGGTTCATATCCACAAGATATGTATATTAATAAAAGAGCATATCGAAGATATTGCTAATGGTTCAATTGATTCCTTAATTTTATTGAAAAAATAGTGTTGTAATGATTATTAACAGTCATTATACATTGGATCCGAGCATATCATTGCGTTATCATAGACGTAGTGCTTTTAAAGAAATACTATAAAGACTCGAATAGGGGAGATTTTTGATGAAATAATGCGAATTTTATAATATAAAAATGCAATCGGAATATCTCAAACGACTTATTTAATTTATGTACATTTTTTTGGATTCATTTAAGCCACACTTTGTTAGGCAAGATCGAGACATCCACTGAAAGTAGCTCATCGAAGCGGCTTTGTCCATTAAAAGTGATTAAATCTCTAGACGCCGAAGAGAATCCTAGGCAAATTAAGAGAGAAGTATTTGAATTAAGACCCGGTATTGGATTAAGCCAGCACGAAAGAGTTAATTGTTACTCTTTCGAATAATTCATTTACAGTAAGGGTTGGAAAACTTTCACAACCGAGTCTAGGTAGTTACCAGTAAATAATAGGAGGCGAAAGCTTAAAATTGCAAAGGAAAATACTTTGTACGTTTATTTGTTTAAAAATCAAATACGGAAATTATTGTTCGACTTTGTAGTGAAATTAGGGATGTTTTAAACACGCAGGACTATTTTCTGGAGGGTTGACCTTTCCTCCCGATGGTTTAATATGACACCGCAATGCAGATATACAAATCCACAAAAATGTGGACATTCACATTGCAACGGCGCTTGTCTCCTCGCGAATCCCCTTTATCTGAAATTAATTTCGATTGACAATTAAAATATTGGCATGACATTGAAGATGTAATCTATTTGCTCAAATTCATGCTTTATAATTTAAAAAAATGATTTTTAATATTTGATCGTTCGTTTTCATTGTGATTCAATTGCGGATAAAAGCGCATCTAATTAATATTTTGGAGCAGCGAGTGATCATTATAAAACAATGACACGCTTAGGTCAAAATCATTGATTAATATTAGGGGTTAGTATTCGATAATTTTGAGAACTTATTTTTGAGTTCAGTTTGTATCCAGACTCAGTGACGGAAACATTTATATATGTTTTTTTTGTAGAACTATTGTTAAATATTATTTTTGTGCAACAGATTATTTTTATTGTTGAGGGTAAAATTTCCAGACCTGAAACTGATGAAGTCCACATCCGGCACTGTAAGCAATTATTTTATGATTTGGGTTGGAATGCCACAAAAACCAGTAAAACGAATGGGTGTTATAAAATAGAATGGGTACTACAAGCCTTGATTGAACATGATGCAAAACATAAAGGTATGTCCATTGATAATTTGGAGCAACGATTAAGTATCAAATGTTAGGATCTGCTCAGGTCATGATTTGTATACGATTAATCGTAGATAAAATTTTTTTAATTAAAACAATTTTTTAATATTGTCATAAATTTAAATTTATAATATCGTAGATTTAAAGAGAAATTACGTATTGAAATGGTAACACTTGATTTGGTGCTATCTGTAGGTTCGGATGATGTAGTTGGTGTTGCTATTTTTTATGATGGAAAATTCTCTTGAAAAAAAATATCTTAATTTGTTTTGGACTTAAAAATACATAATAAAGCTTTCATCATAATCCCCTTTCAATGGATTAAGCTGAAATTAGTTTTGGATGGAATTATCAAAGTGCAAGTTTTCACGCATCCCAACTCTGCATACAATATATCAATGTTTTTGTTGATTTTTCTAGTCTCGTACTTGATTGGCAAGAAGAAAGTTTCAAACTAGATGCATCGAGGCTGCACAACTTCCGCCGAAAGTTCGCTTTTGTTCAGATTCAGAAAACAACAAAATTGAAAGGAAAAACCGCAAACTTCTGGAAACATGTCAAAGTTGTACATTGTTTGCGGTTTCTTTTGCAACACGAAAGGAACGAACGTTTACCTCCAGGAGCCGTCTTCAGATATAAGCTTAGATAAAAATTTAAGACCTTCAAGTATTAGTGTGTGTAAAAATATATATTGACTTTTTGCCGTCAATAACCACCGTTAACCCTCTCAGTGCCGGACGCCAATATACCGCTACTTAAGTACTTGCGAGAAGTGCCAACGCCGATTTATCATCGTTCATCATACATATCATTGCGAAATAACTATTTGTCAAACATCTTTATGCAATATTGCATGAAAATTTTATTTAAAATAATTTAAAAAAAATGTGACCTGGATGAATGGATATGTGAATGTGATGATTAATTTAATCTCCCTTTATTTTGCAAAGTATTGATTTTTGGATTTCGATAATATCATTATCATCATTTCTACTCTCACCATCGCATAGGCTTATGGCTGAGTCCATACACAGTATGACGTTTTTTTTCTCTAATTCCAAAGGGCTGTTGGTCGGAAAGAGAATCATTCGTATTATCTGTTTGTATGTGTATATAAAGCAGCCACTATGCCAGTAGTAAGCTTGTTTTATTATATATATTACACAACACAGTCTGCCGTGGACTGTTTGTGATTGCACTATGATGATGATGACACAACATAGCAAAATTTTTTGCTAACAATTTTCGTTAAAAGGAACTAATTGAATGATTTTAATCGGAGGATGAGTGTGAGTTTGAAGCTTCTCACCCTGGTGAGAAGCCCTGCCAGACTTTGATCCATAAAAACTAATCGATAATTATGATATTAGTAATATTTTGGTTAAATATAATTTTGGTGACATTGGTATACAACATATTAAATAAATACATTTGAGTAAAAATATACTTTAACCCGTTGATGAGTTATCGCGCATATATGCGTTGAACTCAAGTGATACAAGAACAGCATTCTCGCACATAGGGTACTGTAAAATTATCCTTACACGCCTAAATATTACGAAAAGCGTCCCATAGCGCTTAATTTTTAATGCCATGCTACTATTTCTAATATAACATTACTATTTATTCAAACCGTTATTTTAAATATTACATTTATGTTCACTTTTAATATTTACAGGAAGGAATCAACAGTGTTAGGGTTAATTTATTAATATACAAGCTTCACTCACGATGCGTGGTCCTGAAAAGAAGAAAATATTTTCAGCTTCGGCTGTCTAGCATAAAATATTCACTCAATGGATCTTCGAAATCACAAGCTTTGAGAAGCCTTGCTTTATCAAAACTTCGGAAAAGTTCTAAGTCACTTTTCGTAAAACAGAGTGAGAATCTACGATACGAAAAAATAGACGAGATGTTATTTCGAACTCTTTTCGTATTTGTAGACTGGCTGATGCATGTAACCATCACAGTGCTTCTCAAATGTTTTCGAACGATAATATTTTTCATATCAAATATTTCCATAATGCATTGGTTTATCGATCGAAAATACAGGATTTATGTTTATTCCATAAACGAATTGCTATAATTTAGCAATTCAATCGAATGATCTAGATTTTAATAAGCTAATGCTGCGTATAATAAGGTATTTCAATAGAGACGCTTAAAATTTGTTGTATTGTAATGTCCATATTTTTAAAGCAATATCCGTAAAATTTATTGCGAATTGTTTAATAGTATATGGCAAAAATTATGAGTATCTTTTTGTGGCCACACAGAGCACATTACGATGGACATTCAGTACGAGCGATTTCAGGGCATGATTATCTCATGTGATTTAGAACATTTAGAATTATTTTATTTGGGATAACCTTAAATCTTAGGCCTATGGATATAAACCGTTGTTGTCTTCAACTTCAACATAATGAACGACATCCAACAAATTCAGCCTGATTTATGTGACAAAGTCATAGAAAATTGGCCCTCCTGAATACGTGCCATCTAGCAAAATCACAAGTATTTCATACTTACATACATTAAAAAAAACTTGTTTTATTTACATTTAAACATTTAGCATCCTTATTGAAAGGCACTGCATATCGATGATATTTTGAGTTGAAGAAAAATTTCATGTAATTATCATCGTGCAGATCCATTGAGCCCCATAGAAAAATATGAAGGCTTTCTTGGGAAACAAGCGAGTTTTAAATGTTTTTCCTCGTCTATTCGTCGAAGTGTAGGCGAAAAAAAAGAAATATATACAAAGCAAATCCCCTGAATAAGAATAATGCGCTCGTTGGGAACTAGTATAGGTTTCCCGGAGTGCCAAATCTAGGAGACTTAATCCAGTAGTACTTTATCTCCCGGCTCAATCAGCGTAGAGATCCTCGAGTGAGGGAGAAGCTGTCACACGATACCCGAACATAATATTTTTCCTCCGCTTTAACGGAGCATAGCCATTTATACAATTGACATTTGTCACGATAGAAAATATTTCCAGCGGAGGAAAACTGGATCAAAAGGATGATGTTTTCGATGAACACTCGGGATAAACCATTTCCATATATTTCATTAAAAATATGCTCTTAATGTGGTTTTCTCTTAAAAATGCACAATAATGTCTGATCAATGATATTAGATGCATTGATCGTCCTGATCCAGACTTATTCAGTTTAGAAAATGTAAATGCTGGAATGATTGACACACAGAGTGGCAAAAGAGTGCCTGGATATTTTTTTTTTACTTTCAAGGATCCTATCTTATACCTAAAAATTACAAGATAACATTTTTGGTTGTGAATGATTTTTAAATAATCATAAGGATCCTAAATTATTGTTTAACCCATTTATTTATTTTTAACATTAAATTTAGTTATGGATGAAGATTTGATTTTAAAATAATGATCGATTAGCAATTGTAATCTATATATGAATATATTAATGTCTGTGATCCATTTGTCCCGTAAACGTCCTTATACCGTTCATCCGATTGCAATTAAACTTTGCAAAGTTTTTGTACGCCCCTCCGTGAACGTTTTTGTGTCATTATAAGCATTGCTTGTGTGTGCAATTTATTTTGCGAGATTTTTAGCGGATGCGCCATGTTGGCGCATATTGGATGGGGAGAGGAAGTATGTGTACGCAATATGGCGGTTGAGCTCTGCTCACGAGAGAGAGGGAGACAGTCGGTCTTCGAGATAAGAGCAAGATTTGCTCCCTCCCACGTTAAACCCACGTTAAACTAAATTACGTAATTGTACTATTGCGTTTCTTTTCAAATAATTACTAATGTGGAATACACCAGATCAAGTGATACCAATTTTTTTCAGTTATACCCAAGTGTGACGCCTTTTGCTCAAATGTATGTTTGAATTAAATTAAATAATTGTGCATTGTAACACTTTTTGCGTAATACGAAAATATTCAAAATTCAATGGCTAATGGCAATAAATAAAACAATTGTGGGATAATGATCAATGATTTGGAACAGCAAGCAGCTATGATAATTTGAGAACCTTTTCAGGTTATATTATTTTGACATGAATTTGCGATTGGAAATCACCTTATTTTGGTGTTTTCATATGAATTTTATTAATATTTATTATGAATGCTTTGATTTTTCCAAGTATATTTGTATTAAAAAGGAAAATTCGGATGGGAGACAAAACCATTTGCGTATGAATATGTATATCTCTTAGTTCAGAATTTGTACCTTGATGCATTTAATTGGATATTCCAGGAGTAATGCATTGCTAAGGCTTCTCCAACCTTGTTGAAATATCACTCAAAGGAAATAGGATCATAAGTGTAGTTCAGAGATTAGGTCACTGTACCATGATAACTCACCATTCGGCTTTAATATTCGAAGAGAGCATGATAAGGCTGATGTGTGGTCCTCTTATCTTATGATTTGAAGATTCGAAGACTGCAAGTGCATCTGATTGAAAGGTTTTGGCAATTCTAGTATACATACCGAAGATTGGCTACACCAGAGAAATGGTTTATAAATTATTCACAAATGCATCATAAATAATGCAGACATCAAGCGAGTTGAAGGAAGCTTCGATCAATAATGCATTTCTTGGATCCTGGATATAAATATGATTGAGCATGATGCATTTTTTTCGGGATAAACTTTTGAGCGTATGCCTCATAAAGTGATGCTTTAAAAGCTGTGCGGGAATTTTGTGGGGCCTGAATTTTAATTCTCAACTCCATTGGGATCATACATTCGCCGAGTGTGTGACTAAATTTACGATTACTCCTAAATGTTGGTTTTCATTAGGTTTTCACTGTTCCAGACTTATGAGAAGATATATATTGCAGTCGTGTAAATTGCGTTGCAGTACTACACAATGCCAAAAAGGCATTTAAATAAACGAATACGTTTGTCAAAATTATTTAGGGAAAGTTGTACAGTCTAATTGGATTTCCAGCAAAGGGCTCAGCAATATGCTTGAAATAAAACCAATTTATTATTTTAAACGGCGTTAGCATGTATCAAAATGGTGAAATTGTAAATTTTGTATGAAATTCCTCGCTAGCTTGTGTTTGAGCACGTGCTCTCATTGGACGCGATTATAAGAGCGCTTCCTTAATGAATTTAAATTCATAATCATATGTAAATGAAATATGCATATTAAATGATCCATTGTGGCGCGAGGCTCCGCAATCGGCACAGCTCCGGCTGACTTTTATAGACGATCAGCGGGAGGCTGATTTTCTCGTCCAAGATAATCCATGAGTAGGGAATCCAACCCCGAGCCAAAATTTCGATCCCGGGATTTCATTAGACAATCCCGGGACCAGTTCCGGGATCCTGGGATTGGGATTTTCAATATTTTAAGAAATTACCTTGATGAATTTGATCAAAAATTACTAATAAGTCCTTTTGTGCCATATAAAAAATCACTAGAAGGCCAAAGAATTTTATTTATTTAAGAAAAGATAAAAATAAAATTCAAAAATAGATAAATAAAACACTAAAAAATTCAAATATTATTTTGATATATATGCCCGAAGTAACATTAACATTAAACATTAGTGTTTCGTTATTTAGTCTGGATCTGATTTTGGAAGTCAGACAACTTGCTGCTGAAAATGCACGCTCAGCCTCCACACTCGTTGGAGGTATCGTCATCAGATATTTAAATGCTAGTTCGAGTTGATGACCGCGTAAGCCCCCATTTTCGTATAACACCATCAATGTGACTGATGAAATTTCTTTCTGCTGAGACACGGATTAAAACTCGAAAAATTCCCGATTCCCCGACAAATTATTTATTTCCGTCGCTGCAGATGAATACTTATATACTATAATACTTTGATGTGATTCGTAACTATATTACAGAGGAATATAAAAATTCTGAATCCCGTATCTATTATATTTCATATCGATATTCCCATTATTAGAGTCGAGGTGTAGTAAATACATCACCGGTAGGGAAAGGTTACTATAACAGTTTGAAAAATACATAGATTAGGCAGTTAGTTAAGCTCGCCAATTAGTAGTTACGCCACTGTTTCCAAGCGTTCAGATTTCGGCGGAAATGTCTCGATTTAGTAACCTTCATCGTGTTGGTGAGGTATACGATTTCTCTTAGATAAAAATTTCAATCCCGGGAATATTCCGGGATCCCGGGATTGGATTCCCTATCCATGAGTATATGTATAACATACATTTTTTTATAAATAAATTTATTGGTGGTGATTCAATTTGCAATGCATTTATATATATTTTTTTTAAAAACCGAATGCTTTAAATTGAATAAGGCGAAAAATCTCAATACTTTTGAAGTAAGGGGGTTGATTTTCTCCGCAACAAAGGTTCGTTAAAAACTCAAATTATAAAGCCCCACTTGTGTTTTTAATTCGTTCACAGTTTTGGTCTTCCGAGTTGCCTCTAAAATATTATACATTCAACCTTTGTTCCTTGGAAATTTAATTTTAATTAAACCATGCTTTTAATTTTCTTTCTATTAATAAAGTAATAATGAACTTTCTTCAAATTAACGCGCCACCCTTCAATATTTAGCTAAAAATTCTTCTCATATTTAGCTAAAAAAAGTAGGATTGACCGAAAAATTTACATACATATTCAAGGAACGTGTCAAATTTGGGTGACCCCCTGTGCCCCAAATCAAAACGCCTTTGCCGAATTAAATTCGATTTAAATACTAGAATTTACATCTTACATGACTGATATTGTAACAATAAAGGGTCGTTCAAATGTGATATCTACATGTTGTTTTTTTTTAAATTTGGAACAACAAGTGGCCATATGAAAGTATGGATCTGATCCGGTCTTGCACAATATACATTTACTTGTTTACGTGGAGCTTTGAAAATATTCCTGAAGTATCTTGATTTAAGTATTACCTTTGTGGATAAAAAATATGCAATGCACCCCTAGCAAAGGGTGGGCGAGTAAGCAGTGGAGTTGCGAGCCGACAGCGTGTTGTGAACTTCACACTGGCTTTCTTCCGCACACCGCTCACTACAATAGGTTATAAATAAGGCTTTAATGGCTTAAGCAAACTGTCTGGTGTAAAGCGAGCCGTACGTACATATGTGTCGCAACATAAACACGTGCGCCCCGGGCGCCCCTAGCCAATTTGACCTTTGTCCCACCCCCGTTGGGAATTTATCTTTCTTCCACAGCCTACTCTGTCCAAGGGTAGAGTCTCCAGATAACATATCGATAAATATCTCCTAATCCGCCAATTAATTATATTCACTCAATATATCGAAAAACTTATCACCACACTTCATAAGTCATCATTAATTGAAATTAGAGTTCTGTATTCCATACTTTTTTATGTCAATTGCCTGAAAATCATATAATTTCATTCTTTACACAATCGATACAATTCAAATCGAATTATTTATTTAGGCTATAATTTAAATTATTATTTTACAGTTTATATTTAAAATTTGAATAAAGCTGAAAGATGATGTATCAAATCGGGTAGGATATATAAATATTGAATATCGATCCTACAAATTTTTCAAAAAAAAAAAATGCATTACACGTATCCAATGAAGATGAACAAGTCCAAAACGTCTTTATATGTAATGTCCGATTCTATAAAATTGAAATGATGCATTTTATGAAAGCATTTATTAATAAAAAAGGGCGCCATTTGATATTTTATATTTTTTTCAGCGAGGACTTTATCCACTCAACTTTATTTAAAAGATTGTTATTTCGATTCATATGTAGTTTAAGAAAGCCCCAAAGAAAGAAGTCTAGAGGCGTTAAATCGTACAATGACGGTAGCCAATTCACTCTATCATGTGTCCCAAATTGGTCATGCAAAATGTCCATTATGGCGTATATACTACTAAATAATTCACAATAAATTTAAAATATATATTGATTTAACAAAATCTTACAACTTTTGAGTCCCTATTGAAAGACTCTATATATATTATGTTTTTAATCTTTTTCTATTTTAATCATTTATATGACCGATTTTAATGATTCTGACTAATTTAATGGGCCGGCTGGAAGTGATTGCGGTTCAATCTAAAAATTACAGTCATTTAAAAAATCGGACGTTTCATATGAAAATATCAATGTTGTTTCTATTCATTCGATGGATTTTCCCCGAAATATGAGCACTTTCTAGATAAAGAAAGTCTTTTAAGCATGTTCAAAGTATATTAGTTGATATATTTGAAAGAGAAATTACCATCGATTCAGCAGAAGGGCTTCCTATTGCATTAAATATTTTAAATTAAATATTGGCATTATTCGTTTGGGTATTCCCCCTGAACATAAATATGTACATTTGTGCGTATAACGAGCGAAGAAAAAGTTATATAGAGCAATGAACCACCGTGGGTGAATAATAGATCCAATTTGTATTAGTAAGCCCTCCAAAAGACGGGCTTACATCGAACAGTTAAATTGTTTTAGTTCACGCATTTGGGTTAAATTTATCTTTAATAATCTATTCCCGGGCTAATCACGGCTTTCACTCTCATATTTCCAACCCCCCGGGAAGGAATATACTCGAGTTTAAAAATATCTTTACTGCAAAGAAGAATTATTCGAAAGTTCCCCGAAGATCCCTTTTATCTATGCAATATAAGTGTAATTAAATTCGATTCGCTAACCTTAACACGACAGATGGGCTTCTTTACACAACCCCAAGGCAAACAACTTGTCTAGTTTAGCGGGAACTTTTATTAAAGAAACGAACTTTAATTAAAAATATAATAAAACTAATATATCAAGTTCGATGGCTAAAGTTTTAATAGCCGTAGTTAAATTTTAAAATAATCGACACGCAATCTTTGTCACCGATCGCGCCCTTAATAACCGAGTTTTTATCACCGGAAAATATACGATGTTTTATTTTCCCTATAATATTTTTTATCTTTATCAAAAAGGATATTATAATTTAGCGTCTTCAGATAAAATTTATATCCAAGCAGATCTTCAGCGTATAGAGCATATTCATATATGCTCCAAGGCAGGGCTACTGTTTATGTCATGTAAACTATGCATATGAGACGATTTTCGCACATCAATATCGGTATGCTAACAAATAAAGAGCTTATGATTTCAACCGAAATGGACGGCCATTTAAGGCGTCTTCTCACTTTAGGCGCCTCAAAAATAGGCAATTTTCAGGATTTTTTTTCGAGGATTTTCGCTTAAAAATATGGGATAAAATGGATCTAATGTAATAAACACATCTTTTAAGTACATGAAAAAAAGTATTTTTTTATTTTTGGACAATTATTATAGTAAAACAGTAGCATCGAAAAACCCGTGTAGAAATGTTATGCTCGTGGCTAGGGGTCCCAAATATTCGTAAAATCAATTATTCGAATATCGAATGTGAAATTGGTAAAATATTCGAATATTCGAGTATTCGAATATTTTATATATGTAGACGAAGGTGATTCAAATATAACCCGGAATTTTTCATTAGTGTTATTATATAAAAATATAAATGGAGCATCTTATTTTTCTATAAAGTTCCCTTCATTAGAAATAAATTTAATCCCTCAGGAAGGAAGGTTCTTGATCCCATCACACAAAGAGGGCGAGAAGTATCATCTTCTGTTCCGCAACGCGTTTTCTCATAGACAAAGGCTAGAAATCAAGTGAAATTTTGATGTTTTTGGTTTCAACGAAATCAAAAGGATCAGAATTTTATTTACTTTTCAACAATACATATTTTTTAAAAAAAGTGCATTGAACGTTCTACTTTTAAGCTTGACCGTAATTTCATTTTTATTGAGCCTGCTGTTGAAAAAACCCTCTCAGTTGTCATTGAGTTTGGTTTTATCGACAGTATCGACACCCTTTTTTGGCATGATCGATATTTTTCAATAGTTTTTTAATAGACTTTACACAAATTCAATAAAATAATTTCAATAAACTTGGCACTTTTTTACATTTCTTTGTTGCTATTTCGATTGGCAGAAGAACATCGAGCAATTTTCTTAAAAAATATATAACGAATAATATTCGATTAATTTTACAAATATTCGAATATACGAATATTGGAAAAGGGGCAAATATATTCGAATATCGAATATTCGAATATTCGATTGGGACCCCTACTCGTGGCTTGTTGATGGTATCTCCGAGATGGGTCATTTGTAACAAAAAAATAAAACAGTTTTAGATTTAATATATCAGTGGCTATAGCGCATATCATCAGATTTTTGATATTCGCGAAAATAACAAAATAGCGCATGTTTTTCGAAAAAGTAAAAAAAACGCAGTTTTTTGTAAAAAAAAATTACTTAAAATCAAAATTTCAAAAATCTGATGATATGCGCTATAGCCATAACTATGAAGAATATGTCATTCAAATTTTATGACAATCGGCCGGATAGTTTTCGAAATTTCATCAACAAGCCACCGAAAAACCTTGTTTTGAGATAAACGCGTTTAAAGTTTTGGTTGCAGAAAAATTGTTCAGACACAGCTGTTGAAACACTCGTTGTTATTTTGGGTATTTCCTCCGAAGATCTTTATAAATCGATTTCAAAACCTCGTGAACATTCTCAGCTAGAGCAGGAGGATGTTTAAAAATTTCTATCTGATTGTTTTTCACCACTTTCTTGCACTTGCACCATGAGTCTGAACAATATGTATGCAGCTGGGTGCTCTCAGGTAGTCACCTAACGGTCGCCCAAAAATGTAGTTAGACTCGTCCGATCTTTATGAAATTTCGATATAACATTAATGAAAAAATGTACTTTCAAAATTTAAAATAAAATAAAAATCGATTTTTTTAAATTTGTAAAGTGAGAAGACGCCTTAATCCAGTCGGAATAAATTCTTCTGATGAAGAGGTCCTTGCGCTCTCTCATCACGATGGAGTTCACAAAAGCTTCTCCCCCCATATTCTTCAGAAATCACCAATGGTGTCCCACTCCTTACCTCATCTCGAGTATCAGTGCGGTATTCTCTGTACAATTTAACGCACTTCGTGATATGTTTTCGACTCAGCACATCACTCCCACAAAATTCCACAAGCTTCCGAAGGATATTTGTGGTAGTATTGTTTTGCAAAGTCAAAAAATATATGACTGCGCAGATCTCGCATTTGATGACGGGAGCGCGCGACGATTTCTCCGTCGGAAGAATTTACTATGACTGAATAATATGCGGCCAACAAATATGCGGAATCAAACAAAATGACTGTTTGGGTCCTCCTTGAACTGATAATTAATCTTTAATATAAAAAAATATTAGTTTTGTTAAAAATTTCTTGGTTTTTTCTAATTGTTAAAAGCCCTCTGCTAATGATTTCATTATTTTCATTAATTATCTCAACATTAAATGTTCGTGTAATATATAATAAAATAGGTGCGCTACTAGTCTAATGATTGTTCTGTTTATTCAGATCAATTTGTTCTACTACGCCTATGGAAGTTTCACTTAAGAAAGTATTCAATATCTTATAGTTAGTATGTTGTTGGAGCTAGTAAGTTGGAATAGGAACCAATTTCTCCACATGCCACAATTCCAGGTTAATTTCAAATGGAGCAAAGAATCAATAAGCATTTTAGCTGAGGCCAGTTACATATGGCATGATGAATAGTCAGAAATCTGATTTGGTCTGTTCCATTTGGCCAGGTCTCAATGAGTAGTGGCTATGTGGCCACAGCAAGGGCGCGTTTCGTTCGCTGTTCATTATTAATGTTTGCGGCCGTTTTGGGTACAGAATATTAACGTCCCAGCTGTTGAACGATCTGGAATATTGCACCTTGAAAATGAATGTGCAAAACCATCAGAACTTTGGCTTCTGCTATGAAAGCGCCCTGTGAAATAAAGGCTGATGTAATTTTCTCCCAACCCTCGGATGCATTCTACTATTTGATTGCACCGCGACATACCCCACATGAATTGCTGCTTACATTAAATTTGTTCCTTAATTACACAAGCTTTGTGTATTTATATTCGACTTGCTTCAATTATAATTTATTTTTTGAGAAGTACGTGTATTTAATATGTTTTTGAATAATAAGTTTTCCAGGCGTCCCTATACAATTTTCATAATGGAGTTAGTAAAACAAAGGTTGAGTATTTAAAATACAATAACAAAGTTTTAATTATATTATGACCAAGTATTTAAATACGTAAAGATAAATGCGAATTTATCAATAATTTAGAGCATCGAGTAACCATAAGAAAGTGAAGATCTACTCAGGCCATGATTTGGATAAGCGGGCGGCGACAACCAGATTTATTGTTGCGAAACAATGCCAAATACTCGATTGAAACATCCTCACGACGCTGTTTTCGTTTCATTGTGAGCAAAATCGGCGCTCAACTTGCGCACAGCTTTCTCAAGTTCAAATTTTCAGTCAATACGCGATGGACAGCACTTTTTGAAATGCTTTTTTTTTAAACAACAACCATTATATATACGTTAGGTCGGGTATTTCTGGGACTGCTTTCGTATGACGTAACTCATTAAAGGATTGTAATTCATGATTGTTTACAATTACTAGTTGTAAAATATAATATATAAAGATTTAAAAGCAAATATAAAGTCACTATAAAAAGCAATTTTCCAGTGGTAGCAATGAGCGTTACCGGACGGTCACGTGTTCATTATATAACAACTTTTTTTGGAAGAATTTTTTAGAACAAACCAATAATTAATGCAGGCTGTTGATGCTGATTTATAAATACATAATTAAATATAAACACAGTCGTAATGAGGATGGAAGGTTAATTGATTTTAAAAACATGTCGTTTTGGGCGGGTATATATATAAATTTTAAATAAATTCCCTGTCATTGAATTTTAAAGTCGATCCAACGAGGCTGTATGATTCTTTAGGACAAGTTTAGTTTTCCCTTTTGGGCAATACTTTGGAAAGAAGGGTGAATTGGGGACCGGACCCAAGATAGCAGTTCCCTAAGGGTGATGTTTGCTGAGAGTAGTTGTCCACGAATTAGCTTGTTAGCTTCCAGGGACACCAAACAATAATTTATGGAGAATTGATTAAGGACAAAATGCTCCCAAGTTGCGACGCACAGTCGGTGTAATTTTACAAACTGGATTAACTTTGTTTAGATTAAAAATTACATCTTAATTTAACGGACCTAGGACGTAATTCGTTTATGCCAGCCTTTTAGACGTACACGCAATTTGAGCCCTGGCAATTTTTTTGTTGGTCTGACTGTAATTTTGCTCATTGAATACTAAAAGAGACCAACTTTCACAATGTGTCTTAAAACTATTTTTGATTGACCAAATTTGGTTCATCTTAAGCCATATTTCTTTAATAATTTGAATACGGCCGAGCTCTGTTATTTCTACAATCTGGATTTGATGTGTTGATCAAATCCATTTAATACGTACCACCAAGAAAAATTACGACAAATATTTCATATTTAATGCCATAAAATATTAATTGAAGTAAAAAATAAATTAAGTAGGTATCTTATATATGACTGGTTTTATTTATGCTTAAAAATTAAGCGTCGTTATGTAATGATCCCGTATATTAAGTTGAAGTATTGAAGCTAGTAGTAGTTGATGTATATGTATGAAATAGTGCTGAATATTATGTAATAGAATATTTATTTATCGAAGCAAATCAATTGCGTAAACATTTTTATGGTATTTACCAGTGAGGAAAGTAATCTTTCCGGTCGGAACAAACGTTAAAATGAATTACAAATTTTCAAGGTGGTCATAAATTGCACTTGTTCCGTGGAACTGCTATTTTTTCGACAATAAAATGAAGTTGTTTTGCCCTTTATATGACTTACAAAAACTTTGTTTCTCATTTCGAAAGTTGTAGGGATGTAAAACTTGTTTATGATTTTCACCGAGAGCGGACGCGCGAGGGTTGACGTAGACCAACGCCACCGTACACTATTATAGTTTTATTTTCGCGTGTAAGCTTTCGTTGTAATAATTTTAAAATTAAAAAAAACCTAAATCGTAAAGCTAACTTTATGTCGTCTCCGGGTTTATCACCAGTGGGCGCTAAAAGGTCGAAATGCATCATCGTTTCCTCAGGAGATAAACCATAAAACGAAGCGCGCAATAAAAACACAACAGCCCCGGAATAGATATTTTTATTGTGATCATTGTAACCTCACCTCATATTATACGATCCATAAATCCTTTTGAATTTAGCGCAAAAATATACACACAGTCTATTTGATAATTTGATAAATTCATCTCTGAGCGCTCTCACGGAAGCACGTATGACACAATTGGATATTTTGCAATGTTACTCAAACAAATTATTTCATTAAACGAAAAAGATCATTCAAAATCCATATTTGTATCCACGCGTATATTACTAATTAGCATTATGTTTTAATAGGGCTCAGAATTCAAATGTGAGAAACATAACGTTTTTGGAGTATACGGCTGATGTTATCGGTCGTGCCTTTTATGTAAGGAAGAACGATGTGTTTTTCCGTATCGGTGGGTGGATCTCGAGGTTTTTTTATTGATGTTTTTGATAGTTTTCTTAATTTGCCTCAGAGAATATCCATTTTTTTGCAAGAGCTTGGCTTACTTCCTTTATTTCTTCTTCCACGCGATTGCTGTCTGTCAATCTGAATGCTCTATCTATGAGTGCTTTCATCACAGGGTTGATCTGCCTAGGATGGTGGTGAGAAGTGGCATGAAGATATCTGTTGGTATGTGTGCTTTTTCTGAAGACTGTGTGACCGAAAGATCCGTCAGGATTTTTTATAACACATGTATCCAGAAATGGGATTTTGTTGTTTTCTTCTATTTCCATGGTGAATTGTATGTTTTTATTTCTGGAGTTGAGGAAAGTGAGGAATTTAAGAAGCTCAGCCTGTCCGTGTGGCCAAATGACGAGAGTGATTCACATATCTCAACCACATTTTTGGTTTTAGGGGGGCTTCTTCAAGAGCTTTTTCTTCAAATCCAATCATGAATTTATTAGCAATAGCCGAAGATAGAGAAGATACCATTGGTGCACCATTAACACGGCATTAACACTATCTTTGAGACAGGAAAGAAGATATATCCGAAATATCGGATAAGGTAAAAAATTCGTTTTTTAATTTTTTATCAAAAACCTTAACGCGATCGAACACCCGGCTATTTATTAATATTTTAATAATTAAAATAATTTATATATATATATTCACTCAGGATACCCGTCAGGTTTTGCACCCTGGGGGCACTTTTGTTGAGCGAGATGGCATGGTCCCGAATAGCGGGACCAATAAACAGCTCGGGTAAGAGGTGGATCACTATCTAACCCTAGATCGCTAATGATTAGTCTCTCAGACTACAGACAAGGAACGCATTCCATATGTATGCTTGTCCTCTAATATTAAGGGGGGAAACCACATTAGGAGGCAAATTTTTAAGGAAATAGTCAAGTTATAAGGTGTTTCCCATGGAAGGTCGCCATTAGAGTTTACTGCTTTGGTACAATGTGCTAATAACAATTTTTAATTGAATTCAATATAAATTTTGAATATTATTAACAATATAATTTATAACTAGATTAAGCAAGTTTTGACTGGTTCTTTAGCTATACCATTGCTGATGTCCATGTAAATGCAGAATAAGTTTAGTCCTTATCTGGCAACACCTAAGAGTCACATAACAAATAGAATTCTATGATTTATCTCAGACCAGTGTCAAAGAATGGACCTGAATTGGTTTGTCATGATCCACACTTGCAATTGACAATGAGCTTGAAACCGAGACCACGAAATCCAATTTCGTAAAATTTCACATCCTTCTTCTTCCCGTAGTACAGGGGTACTTCGTACTACCCGTCGTGAACTCCGAGAAAATGGATCGACGGACGTTCACTTTAGTACTCATAACATCGGAAAAAATCTAAATTGGTCGAACTTGTAAAATATTTTACAGAACCTTAACTGCTAGTTACTGCTTAACTACTACTTAACTGCTTTAATGAAGAATATTTATTTTAAATCCTATAAAATTTTGTTTATTAAAAAATATTTGATATAACAGTAGTTTTAAGCCAAAGACATTTTCCTCACACGCCACATCAGTTTTTAATTATTTTATTTAAAATTAATTTTATTTGTTACATTAAACATAAATAATGAATATACATGATGCGGCATGAAGACTACCTTATTTTAAACATGATTATCTCAATACATTGATCAGAACGGAAGGATTTTTATTGATATAATTAAAAACTAAAAACTTTAAATGTCTCATTATGACATGAAATAAATAAGAAAAATAATGTCTTTTATAGTGGTTGTGTTATTCATTTTTAAAACAGGGTAGTTTTCCTGCCGTATCCTGTATAAGGTCTAGTTTAATATATTTTTTTCATAAAAGACCAAGATATTTTTGCTATATTGCTATAATTTCATGTTATTGTCTGTTTAATTAAATACATGCTTAAATAAAGCACATTTTTATTTTAAAATATATGGAAAAGCTAAAAATTAGCGTAAGTATATTAAGAAAACTAATGAAAAAACCGCTTCAAGCTTAAATTTTGAATGCTGGAGTCTTATCGAAAATGTCGCTAAATAATAATGAGGTTGGAGAAGTTCCAAACTTAAAATATTTAAGGTTCGTCCTCAGGGACACAAACTTAATGAATTCCAAAATAACCTCTAAGATTTAAAGCGAAAATCGATTCCATGTCTGATGGTTTATGATTATATGTAAAACGTTGGGTCTTGATAAAAAAAAATTAAGCGTCAAGTTTTCCAATCAGTGGATAATATTTATTCGATAAGGCCGTTTCAGACTTGAGTCAATCTGAGTTCGATTGATTTGCGAGAAGATTTTATCGCCGGGTTCACATAACAATTCCCTTTCAAGTAAAAAAAAAGTCCAGAGCAGACGGCATTGGCACAGCTCGTGTTCAAAAGTTAAGAGGTTCAACGTTTGTGGATCCGTTGATAAATTGATTTCGATTCAAAAGTTGGCCGAATGAAAGTGGTCTTCTTGGGGGAGGCAGGCGTGTTTTAATGTACAAGCTTCTAAGGATTTCGTCCTTTGTCTTTTTTCCCCACTCGAGATGGAATGTTCTTGGCTTAGCGGACTAATTCGCCGCACTAACAACAACTTTTTGCATCAAAGGGCTACAATTAATAATGACAAAGGGTTCCTCTTTACACTCGCAGCCCTTCATATGGCACTTGGGGTAGTACTTATTGCTTTCAGTGTAATTGCCGTCACGCCAAAAAAATGAGTCGGCAGTATACAAAAGGAATGCTTGATTATTTTGTGCGTACATTGAATGTACACATATTTGTAGGTCTTAAGCAATAACGAGAAAGTATTAATATGATAATTTACAGATCATACTCTTGTTATTGCATAGGCGCAAATTAGATTGAACGAGACGAAAAGTGAAACTCATGCGTTGCCTCGCCTTTATTATGTATATATTTACGAAGGTAATATAAGAAGTTTTGCTTTGTCTGTTATTTTGTTCCAGGTGGGAAGTGATGTACCCATGTTCCATTCATGGCTATGAATCGACGTAAAAACTCGGCTGTATCGCTGTGAAACATCGTCAAACATTAAATTGAAACATCCTTACGACGCTGTTTTTGTTCAGTTAGATTTTTTTTTTCAATATTAACAGAAAATAAAATTAAAAAATATATTCATTATGTGTTGTGTTAACCCTAAACAAGAAAAACACAAAAGCCGGCATGTGGTATACATACATATGCTAGGACACACAAGTCACCTTTACGCAATAAAATATGCAAGTCATCTCAGGATTTACTTTTTCAAATCCAGGAAATCAGAATAAACCTGGATTGAGATGATCATTCAGAAATATTAATATTTCCTATCTCCCAAATTTGTTGGTACGGTGAAATTTTTTTCAACAATGGATTTGAACCCGAACCTTTAGAATAAGAGTCCAGGATCTAAACCACTATACCAACACTTGGTCCAAGTTATAACAGTATACAATTAAATTATTTCATGTGGTTTTCGGTAGTATTTAACATAGTATAAATAGATCATGGTAATATTTTTTTCAGGTATTTTTGATCTAGTAAAAACATAAAATGGCTTTTCAGCTTATTGAAAAAAATACAATAAATTCTGTTCATCTAAAGCGCTTCCGAAAAACGTATTTGTACGTTTTTGGACGTTGGCGCTGTAATTTAATTGCGTAACTTTGTTTCATTGCGAAAGTAGATCATTAACTTCATAATTACGTTATAAACAAAAGGTGAGCGTCGGTTAAGCAAATGGTGTGAGAATAATGGAAGTAAAATTTTTGGACCTTTTCTTGATGTAATTTTGTATCCATCTCGATAAAAAAAAGCTCAGCCTCATTCTAATAAAATTAATTTTATCTCCTGGATTGTTTCTAAGCTTAATTGAAGTGACCGGACGTCGTCATATCCTCCTCTCCTCCGGGGCTTTAATCATCAGCATTTCCTTTCAATCTCTTCTGCGAATTAAATACTGAAAATGTAAGGAGGATATGTTACATCCAGAGACAAGAAAATCGAGCTTGAACGTATGAAATTTTCTTGACCTGAATGAATTCCGGTACATGCTAAACTGAAAACTTTCGCACGGCAAAGTTACTCAAACTCAGAGTAATTAATTTATTTCCCGTGTGAATAATTATAACTTGCACATTTCTGGGCTCCAAATGCAAGCATAAATTATCAAGAATATGTAACTGAATAAACGATATGCGAATGACAGAATTCAATGCGAACATTCTATTCATATCGCATGATTTTCTTTATATTCAAAATGAACAACTGCAACAGCTGAAAACACGACATCATTAAAATATATCGCTTTAAAATTAATAAAAAAGATAACTGGAATTCCCTAATTTCCTATGAAGTTCGGCTCACCCAGATACCACTAAAATGTCACCCGAAGGGGGCCACAACGGGTTTTCTGTGAGGTTACCAATTTATATAGAGAACTAAAAAAAAATCACTATAGTTCAATTATTTTTAACGGTGACTTGAAGTTTGAAAACTTTTATATATTTTTAAAATTTAAATAAGTGTAATCTAGATTTGACCAAGTGTTGGTATATTGGCTTAGATCTTGGACTCTTGTTGCAAAGGTTCAGGTTCAAATCCAGATTATGGAAAAAAATTTCACCGTACCAACAAATTTAGGAAATCGGAAATATTGATATTTCTGATCGATTGTCTCGATCCAGGTTTACCCTGATTTCCAGGATTAGAAAAAGTAAATTCTGAGGCGATTCATAAAGTCGTGCAGGGACGCCCATGAGTGAGTAATTGAATTTGCAACAAAAATTAAATTATCATTTATATATAATGATAATTTCGCTACTCACTCATAGATTCTCTCCTCTCCTACTTTTCCAAATAATCCTACCCTTACTTTACCACGTGTGGAAGGCAACGGGAAACCACCACATTAAATCATTTCCCAAGTAAGATCTCCTATGGAGATCCCCTATATCCGACATCGGATATGACACATCAAAGATTCATGCTTTGATGGACGTTATAAGGACTTTTAAAAAAAAATCTAGGTTAATTCCTCAGAAATGGAAAAAACGTAAATATTTAGAAGAATATCTGAAATTTCACTTATCTAACAATGGAATAGAGAAGCCACAATGCGTATTTTGTAAAGTTGTTCTCAGACATGAGTCTATGTAACCTTTAAAACTCAAACTCAAAGAAATTATCAAGCAAAAAAAACTTTACACAGTTTGAGAAAAGTTCATTAAATCTTGCATATTGAAGATAGTGAAATTAATTCTTGGGGATTCCAGTAAAGTAAAGATGCAATGAATACCTCTGTATAATATAATAATATTATTCAACAACGTATATCATAACTATCCGTTGAAGTTAAAGAGTAGATATGGAATGAAATCAAGGTTTCACCACTGTTTTCTTTTTAAGTTGATGAATCAAACGACTTAAGCTCGTGTGCTCAGTTGCTTGTCTTCGTGAAATATATCCATTCAGATGATATCAAAGAAGACTTTCTATTTTGTAGTGGACTTGAAACTACTACAAAAAGTGAAAATATTATGGAGATGATTTTGAAACTGGAGGATAAAAGTGGATAAACGTCCATCGGTTTTGTGCGGATGGTGCACCATCTATGCTTGGATCAAAACTGGGTTTTCAGAAAAAAAAAGTAAAAGAACTAGATCCTCAAGCAAACTGCATGATTCACCGGTAAATCCTTGCTAGTAAAACTCACAGAAGACAACTCCTCTATAAGAGGTACTTGATTCGCTGATAAAAATCGTAAATTGCATCAAACCTGAAGCTCATAACACACGTCTGTTTGAAGAACTGTGCAAAGGTATGAATTCTGAGGTTATTTTTTTTATACTGTAGTACGCTGGTTATTGAAAGAAAATGCTGTGAATAGTGTCTTTGAAATGAAAAATGAAATCAAGTTGTTCCTGGAAGTGCAAGAGAAACATGACCTCATAGTATACTTTAATGACAATGTTTGGTTAAAAAGAATAGTATATCTAGCAGTTATATTCGAACAGCAAAAATTGGCTTAATTTGAAATTTCATGAAAAGGAAATGAATCTTATCGCATTTTATGATAATCTCGGGACATTTTTATCCAAGATGCAAAGCTTGCGAAGAGAAATAAATCTTGGAGACATTGCCATGTTAGATAAACTCTGCAGTGGTCAATAGGTGAAATAAATGAAAATTTGAAGGAGGAGATTATTGGGCATCTCAAACCCCTTGAAAACGAACTTCAGCGTTACTTCTCCGAGCTGAAAGAAGAAAAATCTACATTGACACGAAACGATTTATAATCCTTATAACTTTTTATGTATAATTTTATTTTAAATTATTTTCAATAAGTTTTCATTATACAAGATACGTGTTAAGGATTGAGCCAATCTGTTTCCATAGAGCTAAAAGCTGATTTTCTCGGAAATTAGCAGTTGTAGAATATTTCACTGGTTTTATAAAAAATGAGCAGAACGGAATTCTAGGAATTAAAAAAATATATTCTGTACAATAAAGATGATCGTGTAAAAGAGTAATTCTTGTTCTACAAGTCTTTTCTCATCACAATTCGCGGTGAAGACGTATTCAAAATGCTAATACAGTTATTTGAGGAAAAGGGACTGGTTTGGTCAAAACTAATTGGCTTTTGTACAGCCTTCCACGATAGGAATACGTTTTAGATTTCGAGCAGTCGTGAAACAATTTGCTCAAATTTTGTCTTATCACTGCATGATACCATTTGGCTGCTAAGAAGCTTCCTTCAGATTTACTAAGTGCGTTGAGTGATGTAGTAAAAATTGTGAATCCTATTATTTTTTATTCTCACTTATTATTTTTGTTCGAGTTTTTTGAAGCATACAGAGTATTTTCGCAGCGACAATTTTAGATTGAAATTCAAAATAAATGCGAAAAATTAGATTACGACCGCGGAAATTTAATTTCGATTTTTTATTATAGAGTCTTAAAATATTGTAATTGACAAGACACGCCTTTTAAAATAATCTTATTTATTGCGAAGGCGGCAATAAATTAGGTTATTTTTTGAAGATTTGTTATATTTTCATTGGAATAAATTTATTTGAACACTCAAAATTCAGCGCAAATTATTAGGCTTAATATATTTGCATTTTTTTTTGTTGTAATACATACATAACATCAAATTAGCCCAATAAATACTGTTATGAATTAAGAGAAAGAAATATTTATTTCATGGAATATCAACAGCTGTTAACACAATACAAAATACAGTAAACAACATAAAGCTAATTAGAGATATTCACTAATAGACAACGAAGTAAAAATAAATAATACCTAAATCATTATAATAACATTGAAAAATTACATGTGGGGTTCCGATGTTAAAAAATGATTTGATGATGGCTTGTTTTGCTGGATTAATAGGCGTATCGAAAATGTCTAAATTGTATTTTTTGCTGAGTATATTAAAGTTAAGTATACTAAATTTATATTCAAGTTGAAAGTCAATAGGGTCTTACAATAAGGATGCTCGATTTTTAAGTGTATATAAAACAAGTTGTATATGTGATATTCAATCAATTTCCAATCAAGGTTCAATTTTCGATGACTATCTCGTAAATCTGGCTGAATTTGCCGGATGGCGTTCTTTATGTTGACTTTGAGGGCAATAATTATTATGGCTATTTATACGCATAAACCTGCGAATTAAAAAAAAGTCTCAAAGGGCCTCAATCATACCCTCAAATCGCTTGTGCAGAATGTCCATCGTAGCATGCGCTGTGTGTTGAAAACGCATATTATCGATATCTAAATCAACTAATCCAGGCTACATGAAATCGTTTATCATTGTTCTACAGCGCTCGCCATTGACGGTTACGGCAATATCAGAAATGTTTCTCGAACGGAGCACTGATTTTGAAAATAAAATTTCATAGCTTATGCACATTATAAAACGCTATACTTTTGCGTAACAATTTGTCATATACTGATAGATAATTCGTAATAAGTTTTAAAGGTGTTGCTTTAACAAAAAGTCCGCTATAACCTAAGAAATCTTTAACCTTTTTTGCTTTTGCATTGAAAATGATTATAATAGTTCTCATTTCAAACAATTTTCAAGATTTAATTTGCAGCTAGTACGTGTAATTAGCTCCGCGGGCCCATGGTCGAGAATCTCTGCACTATATCAATACTCGAAAGGATTGTTTAGTGCCATACATTTAATTCCCTGAGTTCTTATGGATTTTTCTATTCAATTGTGAGCAATCTGAATTTGAAATATGAACCGGCAATCGTTGTTCACAATATCGCATTACTTATTTTTCTTCTTTTAAATCGCATTCGGCACACAAATAAATATATTTGCCCATAGGAACTCTAACATATTACTTCGCTTCTTGGCTGAAAAGATTTCCGGTCTTTTCATTTTGCGAGTTTTCTTAAAGTGAGAGAGATGGTCAAACTAAATATCATTTATTTGTGATTCTACTTGCCGGCATCTTTGCCCGGCAAACGGTTCACCCCAATCCACCCCTAACAGAAGAATGAGTCGTCCACTCACCGAGGGATGCTAAAGGAGAATGATACATACTTAGGTTTTTAGCGCAACAAAACATTCTCATAGTACAAAAGCACTCAATAGATAAGCGAATCAAGTGCCTTCGGTAACACACATTCCACTATCTCTCACTTACATCTATCTCTATTTATCCACTTTTCGCTATTAGTTATAAAAAATAAATAATACTCCTTCGTTTTTTCATCATACTTCAAGTTGCGACAGGAAAACTACCTTGTTTTAAAATAAATAACACAAATAAAATAGGAAATATTAGTTAAATCTCTTTTCCATGTTAGAGTATTTTAAAAGTTATATCATTAATGTGGCTTCCGTTCTAGTCAATGAATTGAGATAGTTGAACTTTGAAGCTTTGTAACGATCATGCAGGGGACTATATTAAATATTTCTCTATAATATGGAAAACATGACCAAGTGGACTCTTATTGTAAAGATTCGGGTTCAAATCCAGATTGTGGAAAAAAAATTCGCCGTATTAATTTCGCCGTAATTTCGAAGATGTCGCTGTTAAATTGACAAATCTGTAGCGATTAACAACGCCATTGGGCGGGGATGAAATTTCACCCACGCTACAATATCGTTAAAGTGATGGAATTGTGTCATTTTTATTTTACCATAGGAGAGCTTTAAATCAACACAACACATGTTTAATAGATTGCATACATTGTATACTCAGAATTATGCTAAAAGTAACGCCTAATCAGTTATGTGTGTATGCGTGTCTATACGAACAATAGCATAAAGCAAATACTAGACCAATAGCTTGGCTATTTTATTATATATTACACAAACACAGCTTCATTTTTAGTTAAAATTTTGCTAAAAACGGAAAAGAGAAATGCATAAAATCAACTTTTTTTTGGGATATAAGCAATTTCGCTTTCAATTTGACCATGTGAATTTTTATCTCATTGATATTATCATATTTTTTTATTTCGTAACGAGCGTCCTAAAGACCTAAACAAATAGTAATTAATGGTTGGATATTCGATCAACATAGCTGGATGGGGTGGAAGCTTTAAACCAAGCTCAATTAATTTTTCTTGTGCGAATTTTACAAAATAAGAACTTGAAGACATTAAATAATTTATTAAATGTATTATTAAGTCTTTCATATTTATTTTTAATATTAAATATGCCAGACTTAGAGTTAATATTTTCACTGTTTAAAACTGCATTTGTATTATTAATATTGTAGCATTTTGTATTTGGCAAGCGAAATTAAATTAAGCAAAGTTGATGTATACATTAAATTTTAGCAACCAGCAAAATATCTATTTTTCGATCGAAAGTCAATTAATAATTTGAATCAACGAGTTGCCACACGAAAGCAAAGACCTGCTCAGATTATGATTTGAGGCTTTATAACTATCAATCAAATATGTACATATATTTTTTAGCACGTTTTGTTAGTTAACCAATACAATGGTTGTTTAATTACGTTTAAGCAATACAAATTTGAATTACACCACATAAATGGTAAATAATCTAAAAAATGTCAATATTTTTTGCACTTAAGACTATTGTACAAAACATGATTTTTATTACGTTACAGATAATTGCAAAAATAAGTAGGACGCACATATTTTTCATTGGTATTATTTTGCGATTAGCGTCAATTAATGCGAAATCCAAACGTATAAGATCATTATACAACAGCGTGCAATGCTCGTAAAAAATGTATGTTTCTTAAACTTAAAAATTAAATTTAAAAATAAAAATTATTGCTAAAGGCGCGTCAAAATTCTAATGAATAATAGTTTAAATTAATTAAATATTTATATATATTAAATATGTTTTTGTTAGAGAATATTAAGGCTTATATAAATATATTAAATAATGAGGCTTGAACGAGCAAAGCACTACTTACAAGCCAATTTCCAATTTTTACAAAACAGTACGCCAAAAACTGAAATATATATTCCGGCGTGTAAAATCCGAATACCTTATAACGAGTTTCCGTTAAAACGTTGATATGCACCGTCTTTGCTCCTTTGAATATCAAACATGCCCTCAAAGTCCAGCAAAATTTCAAGCTCTTAAACGTCTATCCAAATAGAACCATATCAAATTCCAAGCCTTTACTTGCAATTTATAAATCGTTCATGTGTCTTGCGCAAAGACGTAGACTTATTTACATACAAAGGCTTTAGAGTTGAGAACGATTTCGTGGTGCAATCCTCACAAGAGTTTGGTCTAATCTTCTTATGTACAACAAACTAGTTCACTCCTAAATGCAATTGCCACTTGAGATGCTGTTAAGTGACCTAACGTTGATTAAATGTAGGATATACGTTGAATTGCATGTAATCTTAAAAGCATTTGACTTCGATTTGAATTTGAGAATTTGCATTTGATCACTTGAGAATACTCAAATGAAGATATTATTCACTTTATATTTAATACATTTTTTATTCATGTGTGGAGCAATCAATTCATTTCGCTTAGCATTCGTTTGAGTTTTTCGTCATCAATGTTGTTAGTTAGTGGGACGCGCGGCTCATGCTTATACTTTGTATACGCTGCTTATTTAATTTGTTAGTGTATTTCATTAGCAGATTTTTTTGAGCGATAATTTCAAATGCAAATCCTTTGAAAACAATCATGTATTTAAAGTTGGTAATGTATCGGACATTAGATATGAAAAGTGTGATGATATGTTTATCTTAAATTGTGGATTAAAGCTGTCATATTGAAGTTTTGCTGTCAAATGCAAACGAGCAAAGGGCAAAGATGGAAGTAGATTCTTTGGGTTATACAGGATGTGTTCCCTAATTAATGCGACCAAATTTATAAAAAAATAATTTATTGTACATATTTGTACGATTATTTAAAAATCTTCTAAATGGCACTCTTTTGCGTTGATACACTTCTAGAGGCAGTGTTTTTAGACTAAAAAGCCTTCTCCGAGATGTCTTTTAGAGTCAATGTAAGATGAGCCAAGATGTTTTCAATCGTATCTCAACGTTTTCCTTTCAGGATTCCTTTTAAGCAAGGAACCAAAAAAATCAGATAAGAACTGTAGGGAGGTTATTTTTCCTATGGAAGAAGTATTTTTTCAGTGTCAGTCTCCCCCTGGTATTGTACACGCATAGCTTCAGAGGGCCTCCGTCTCTCTTTTTAGTGCCCTCTTTGGCGCTCATAGTTTTTTTCACGTATGCCTTCCAAGAATCCCAGTTCATCGGGTTTTATCGGTATAGGTTTTAAAATAGCCATATCCTGTCATTACTTGCGTCAAGTGGTAGGTTATATCTTAGTGTTTCCGGGCCTTCCATCAACTTATAACCGGTATTAGTCGATGGGTTCATCTTTCTTTGGTGCACTTCTTTTGGTTTCTGCTCGTGCGATGTGCAGTTATTGGGATCTTCAAAGATCAAGTTCCTCTTATTTGCCAGGAGGCCCACCGGGGGGACTCCGGCGATTAAGAGCACCGTGTTCTCAGATAGGGAGGCTGGGGAATCATTGAGGTACTGTTCCTGGCCAGGAAATAATTAACAACGAAGACGCCATGGGTTGGTGCATTGTCGTGATGAAGCTTCCATGCATCTTTGCGTTCTTTGTAACAATGCGCTCGGTTGGTCAGAGTCCAAACAATCACGCACACATGCACATTTTCGATGATTCGAGGTGTTGATATAATGTTATAACTAAGTTTTAATGTTAGCAGCTTCCTCAACTTAACCCAGCAGGATAAAATGTATTGCAGTGTATCATCGCATCTGGAAAAAAAGTATTACTTATGGAATGCTCCTTATATCTTGCTTCCTATATGCGCTTCGGGATATTCAAATTACACATGTTTGAGGCGGGGGCGCTCTCGGGGGCAGAGTCCCCGGGTGGCTCCCCGCCTCTACGTGCTCGTCGGGATGGCTGCGCTACTGCACGGGTCCGTTCTTCTATCGGGCTGTGATGCTGCTGGACGAATGGATGGCGTCGAATGAAAAGACTCTTTTCGCAAGATAATTATTTATTTCGCACTACAGATAGAGAGAGAGAGGTCTGGCTGCAGGAGAGACGACCTCCCGCAGCCAAGGCCAACCGACGACTCTCCCGAATCCCGCTTCCTGCGCGCACTACCCAACCGGTAACGATGCACGCGCAAGAAGCGATCGGTCGGTAAGCAGGTGCAATGTCTCCGTAGGGCCACAAGAGATGGCGCTGTTAAAATAGCACATTTCACCTGAAGAGAAATGAAAGATGTCGCTACTATGCGGGGATGATAAATCACCCACCCTGCAAGTTCGTTCTGCCTTTGGATTGTGGAAAGCGAACTGGAGGATAGGATGATTAGGTGGTTGACATAAACGCGTCCATTTTGATTATTATCTTTATTTAACGGAAAGAGAGATTACATTCGCGAGATTACAAACAAACCCATCAGAAAAAATATCTCTTCCCACAATTAAGTTTATTCGTGAATTCTCTTTCAGTGAGACGCGGGGAAAGAAGTGAAGTAATGCATACTTAGAAATACGCTGTTTATTTTACAAATTTATTATTTTTTTTGAGAAAATGGTTTCCGAGCTTATTTACAAAAGTGTAAAAACGATCAAATTAACCGACAGTAGCACGTTTCGTATAAATTGGACTATTTGAACACTATATCCGAGAAAGTTGTCAATAGTTTATATCATCATGTTTTGATCATAAAATAAATAAACGGCGCGAAATATATGGCTGAGTGTACGCTAAGAGTTAAAACGTAGAGATGGTCATGTCCAAATGGAATTTATCCGGAAGTGGCGAGTTGTATTGAAGGTATTTGGAGTTCCGTAGCTGGTTGGCACGTGGAGCAGTCGATTTATCTTGAAATAGTTGGGAGTCTGACGGGTTGCTATTGCAGAAATGTGAAGTGATTTCCGGATGATAGCAGAGCCGGTAACGACCTCCAGGGCCACTGCACTGGCCGCAAGCGCGACACGGAAGTCACGCTACATTAACACTTTGCCGTTTGTAATGTCAATTTCGTTCGCTTCACTTTTCTTCATCGACATTCAGCCAGCAAGACATCCTCAAATTGAATAACGAGCCAAGAAAATAGGAAGCCAGCCAGCGACTTATCGACGTATCGAATTTTAAACAATCAATTCCAGCACTCAACTTTGTAACGATATATTATGTTTCTGGACTCCCAATCGTTGAAAATAATAGATTTATACATTTTTTCATAATACGTAACGTGTGAAAAAATCCGTGGCGTGTTTGACGGCAAAGTCGTTAGAAATGCATTAGGGTTTCGCATATGAAATTGCCGAATCTGTAAGTGTAAACTTAGTATTTTCAAACAAAACCAAATGCATTTAATTAAAATAAGCTCGATCAGCTAAAACATTACTTGCCAATAAGTAATTAGTACATGAGCGACATCTATAAATTTAAGCTGTTGGGGAGCATCGACATACATGTATGTCCGAACTATCATGTCCTATAAAGAGCGCTCTTGCACATTGAAGCTCGGAGACAGACAGAGAAAGAGAGAACTTAGCGCAGTTTGGGAGACTGAGACGGATAGCTTCCTCAAATGCATCGCATGATTGTATAGATCGTTAAGCCCAAATTTATCGACTTTTCGTTAGTGAGCAAATTTAAAATCGATGAAGTCGTTGATGTCATAATCGCTTTACACCGATTACTTTCTGTCAACTCCTATCAGCGTAAGACAATCTTCAATTCGAGGCAGAGTAAATTGTAAATAAACATCTGATAGCATACAAGAGCACGTCATTTCTTTATATAAACAATGCACAAAAATCGATTCATTTGCTCCTCCTTTAGAAGGAAATGATAATTGGACAAAGACTCATTCAACACGCAGCGAAGAATGGCAAGCAGTTAAAAAAACAAACATTGTCGATAGGACATAAGATTCAGTCATTCCTTTGCGTAAACAAATAACACACTTGAAATCGAAATCATTATAAGTCGATAAATTTGGGCTTAACGATCTATACAATCATGCGACGCATGCGAGGAAACTCTTCGTCTCAGTCTCCCGAACTCTGTTATCTCTGTCTCTGTCTGTCTCCGAGCTTCAATGTGCAAGAGTGTTCTATATGGGACATGAGAGTTCGGACATACATGTATGTCCATACTACTCAAAGGGTTAACTAACCGCCTTTTCTGACACCAACGTACCGTGGAATGTGAAGCAGGAGCGCTTTCAGGATGGAGTCATCGGGTCGCGCTCCACTCCTACGTATTGTACAGGTGTTCGATCTTCTTTCGGATCAAATAGAAACACTCTCATCTTAGCTAATTTCTTTATCGATTACGAGATCTGGCTGCGGGAAGAGAGTCTTCTCGCAACTAAGACTATATGTGCCAAAAATACGTGCCCTTTTATACACTTCTATTTATAAATGTTATAAAAAATAAGATAACGACTTTCTGCAAGATTTGATGTAGACAAATACAGATCATTCAAGTAATAAACGCGAAAGGCAATGGGTGAACAAAAGACAACGAGCACAAAATCAGGCTCGATGTGGGTTGCATTCAAGAAAAATGATGTGAGTTTTGTGGAATTTTAAAGGAATCGTTCTATTTGAGTTGCGGCCGATTAATGAATTTATTACTACAGACGTGCATTGCCAACAAATAGAAAAGAAGAAACTCGATGAAATTCATACAAAACTAATCAATAGACACTCATCAATTAAAAACGTTAATCAAATGGCAAATTTTAATAGATTCAGAAGAAAAATATATTATATTATTGATTAAACTGTTCTTGACCAAGACTTTTAGTATCACAGAAATCTCAACAGTAATGGAACAATGCGCACTTCCGCGGCCAAGGCTATTGGTTGACCTTTTGTCTTATCGCATTCATGCTCCTGCGTGCGTGCTTTAAAACAACATTCAATATGTTGCCTTCACCAAGAACATATTTAGTCGATATCTTCAGTTGTAAAGTCTCCTAGGTCATCTACGCTTATATAAGTTATAATTTATCTGAACACAAGTCCAAATAAGGTAACAAGAGTTCCCGAGGCCATGATTTTTTGTTTTCTTTCAAATGTGATAAACCTGGTGTGTAAGCTTGATGAACTTGTTGAGGCTTAATTTTTCCACAAAAATATTTAAAAAAAATACAAGTTTGTTATTGTCGGTGGTTTGACAATTCCAATGGAGTAACGTTGGTAATACAACTTAGTCTGGTGGTGTGGATATTGGATTTATTTGAAAATAAACTCCTCGTGGGGTATCATAATCAGCATTGGCAAGGTAGAGGCATTAGTACGAAAATATGTACGCTGGGATGGTCCGCAAGTAATGAAATGCCAAAACGTCGGTTAGTGGCACAATGGCGTGATGATATCCATCCACGTCCACATGATATGTGATGCTATAATAAGGGTGATTACATTAAAGCGCCGGCGTGTAAGTGAAACCGCTCAAATTGGTAGGAATGCAACATTTAAGATACCCTCTTCATATTTGTGCGGCTGACAGATTTCGCTTCGAAGGTAGCGAAGGGACGGACTCTGAATAATTTATATGCGAAGTGGGAAATCCACCCCTGTGAATGGCGTCATAATGGCAACTTTGAGAAAGGATTGAGTGCTGCGCCATTACTATTGCGGGCCGCCTTCGAGAAAAACGTTTCCGTTTCGAGGAAATACAAAGTGGCCCATTAAGATAAAAACATTCTACCGGCCGCCCAAATCAGCGCCCCTTGTCCATGGTCACCGCGCTGATTCTGATAATCGATTCAAAGTGGATTACGTTCGGACAAAAGCGAATCAAAGCTTTTGTCCTACACTCACCCGATTGGCAACCCTTTCTTGCCTTAAATAGAAACGACATCAATTTGAGAGCCGTCCATTGTTGGACTCGTTTACCATAAGCATTATGAATCACTCAACATCCGAGAGGATCTGGACTCACCGATCAAACAAAATAATGTAATCATGGCGAAGAGTTTGAATTCCAGCAGTCATGCATTGTACTAGTATCAGACGCCCTGACTGTCACCCAATAAATCAGACCTGCTAGCACTGTTTCTGTTGTTTTAATCAAAACAAAGCGCTTTTAAACTTTAAAGTGCTAGGCAGCAATTTATCGTCGATTGTGGAACTAACGAGGACTGCAAATAATTCATTGATAAATTTAGCTTGCTTTGACCATCTTGCTGATAACAGTAAATGTAATATTTTACTATTTTGAATAAATAATATTCTTTTAGAAGCATAGCATTGTAAATAAAACTCTATGGAGCGCTACCCACAACGTGTGTGGGCATACTCTCTCTGGATCACTTGAGTGCGCTCACGGCGTGTGCGGGCATACTTCTTTCCAATCTTTCCAATTTAACTACTTTCTAATTCATTTTTGACACAATGTTTGATATTTTTAATAGCTGTTACATTTATAAAAAAATAGTACTCAAACGCATGCGTCAATAATTAATTGTAAACGCCCAAAAGAAAATAAACTCTCAGCTAGAAAACAAGCTGATGGTTGTGAAGTATCGCTTAAAAATTCCTATCTGAACACAAAGGGTATAAAAAAGATCATGCGATAACCATTTGAGGGCAAAGCGATGTTCTTGCTTTGCGAAAAATATGTGCCAAAAGTGCGGCGTAACGATATATAGACGTGCGGCGTAACGAAATAAATATATTTACAACATTCAAATTTGGTTTGGTTAGATAATATATTTAAGTTTTTATTTAGGCTTTCAAAATTCGGATAAACCAAGCAAACGCGTGATGATAATGAATTGAAATGGATTTGATTGAAATTAACTTATTGAATTATAGTCTATGATAGACATTTAAAGCCAGACGATTGGCATTTTCAAACAGCTTGTCAACGTTGAATTGTTTCGTTAAGATACTTTGACACATTAAAGTGTTTGATCTAAAGGATTGGTCTCGATAATAACATCAAGCGTCGAAATCGGATTATATCAAAGTTCGACATTCAAGCTATACTCTGAAAATAAATTGTATTGATTATAAATCGGCGGAGGGTTTTTTTTATATTGCACCAACCTAAAGTATACGTATATTGGTGCTTTCTAAAATTTCAAAGTCATTTTATTGAGTCAATTTTTATTGCATATATTCATGTAGAATTAATAGTCATTCATTCAGCTACGATGATCGTGTGCTAAAATGATTAAATTGGCATATTTTACAGTATAAATTCAGATAGATCGAGAGATATAGAGTCTTGATATTGACCCTCAATGTATTTATTTGCTATCGCGCAAAAGGAAATCAACATTTTAATCAAATTTAAATATTTTTTGTAAGGGATTAAAATGGCTTCTTAATGCAACTTTCCCATTTTTTAAAATTGCATAATTCCGTATTAATTTGAACACATGTATATTTTATTTAAAAATATGAAAATTGATTCATATTTGATTGATTTTCATATTAAAAAAGCTTTCATTTGACATCAAAACGCTTCGCTGAGCGAAGAATTTAAAAGAAATCCTTCAAATCAATATTTACATGCAAAGATAATGAGAATCTATTATGAGATTTGTTATTTGTAAGTCTCGAGTTCGTTTAACGTTAATGTTGATTTTTCCGAAAGGGGAAAATATTTGTTTTCCTCAAAAGGAAAAAAACGTTCGCAGCTCATAATGCTACTCCTTTCGGATATGAATGAAATCGTTGAAATAGATCGATCTCTTAGCACCAATCAGGATCAATAAGAAGAACCACAATTTTCAGCAGGGTAAACAACTCAATCATCCCCAATAAGAGGGATGAATTTATTGCCTTACCGTAATTCCGCTTGGTTCAATGCTCATTGACAAATTAGTATTCAAAGAAGAGTTATACAGGATGCGTCAGGGAAACTTCCTTATTTGAAATACGCGCCCAGAAGCGATATTTATTTAAAAAAAAGTAAAATGATAATTATTCACAAGAACAAAACCTAAATTATTTTATGTATGTTTAATATCGATCATACAGTGAATTATATTAAAATGTCTCTCTGAAACATGAAAAAGAGAATTTAATTGAAGGTTTCCCTATCACATCCTGTATTTTTGCATCGGGTATCTGATACTAAAAAATATTAAGACTGTTGTAGATTCAACAAAAAAATGTTAAACTGGAAAGAAATGTGCATTTGGCGAGCTAAAAAGGCCTAATGATGGCCATGTGGCACATGGAAAGTATTTAAATAAAAAACATGCATCTATCTCTTATTTTTTTCAGGAATATCATATGATTAGGAGGTTGAGGGTGTGTGTTGCGATAGAAAGACAGATTGTTGGAATGGGTGTGAAACGTGGCTGTGGAGCGATTTATGTGACTGGCGTGACGGGCGTGTGGGAGACGCCCCAGGACAACGGTGCGCCAAACAGGTCGCCCACTCTGATGAGAAAAATGGACGTCCCTGTCCCGGGACGTGGGTTCGACAACCACTGCAGAGTCCTGTTTGTCCAAAGAGACTTAACAAATCGAAGAATTGCTATAAACTAGCTCATGGGTCATCCTTAAACCGAGTCTAAGCGAATCTGAAGAACAGCGTGTTACATGTTCAATATACCGCTTCCATCGACAACAAAAACCATTTATTTTCACTTTTATGGTAGATAAAGCTTATCACAATCATAAAAAAATATCTAAAAATAAATATATTGAAAATGATAGGGATGCTTGAAGTTAGTTAGATTATAGCGGCTATATTCTTAAAATAACATCTATCAAAATTATTTAGTAACATATGGGTAATCATTATACAAGTTTATAGCGTTGAATGACGAGCCATTTGAGGGGATGGGAGTGGTTCAACGACCCAAAAATTTACTCTTTGAAATTATCTTAAATCGCAGATTTATGCACACAAACCGCAAGCAATTGATGCCATCAAAGTCAACATAACGAATTGTGATATTTCAGTCGACAGGAGTGTTTTTATTCATACCAAATTCTTCGTTGCACAGTTTACCCGATACCAGGATCTGAAATATTTTTGAAAAGATTTAATAAATAAAAAAAACAAGACAAACAAAATAATAATTTTATTTAATAAACACAAATTTGCCTATCATCAACAGGATAGTACCGGAAAATGATGCAATTATTCTTGTGGTTACTTGTACATATTTGAATTTTTACGTAAGTGTATATATTTTTTTAAGGGTTGAAAATGAGCGGCGTTCTTTATTTAAATATATTGGTGATCTGCCATAATTTATATTTGTTCAAAAATATCAATAAGCTTTCGGGCTCTCTTATTATCGAAAGAACGATTCATAACTCAAAGAAAATACGAATATTCGTTCATATTTACTCGCATCCTCTTTTTCTTAAGCAAACATTGCAACAAATTTCGCTCATGATATGGGTTGATGCATTTTGTCCTCGTTTACGTACGAACATCCACTTTATGTGGTTATTGTATGATATTGAATATCCGTCTCGAAAATCGGAAACGCAAGATATTGTCATAAGATAACATTGATATTGAGACAATTTCAACAAACGCAGAGATATTATTGAATTTGCCGTATTAAAACAAAAACAGGAAACATTTGAGATGAAATCTTCGATGTTTGATAGATGTATAAAATCCCGTTTAAACATGCAGGAAATAAAAGTCAGAGACTTGGATTATGAAATTCATAAGACTTAATTTGCATTAAAATCGATGTAATCTGTTAAAAAATGTTTCATTCTGCTCTATCCCTTTAATTAATGAATTAACCGTTTCATGAGTACTCACGGAAATATCCGTTTTGACCTTCACTATTCAGAAAGGGCACTCTTGTGCATTGAAACTCCGAGGCGGACAGAGACAGAGAGAACTTAGCGCAGTTCGGGAGACTGAGACGGATAGCTTCTTCATATGCATCGCATGATTGTATAGATCGTTAAGCCCAAATTTATCGACTTATAATGATTTCGATTTCAAGTGTGTTATTTGTTTACGCAAAGAAACGACCGAATATTGTGTGTTATCGAGAGTGTTTGTTTATTTAACCGCTTGCCGTTCTTCGCTGCGTGTTGAATGAGTCTTTGTTCAATTATCATTTCCGTCTAAAGGAGGAGCAAATGAATCGATTTTTTGTGCATTGTTTATGTAAAGAAACGACGCGATCTTGTATGTTATCAAATGTTTATTTACAATTGACTCTGCCTCGAATTGAAGATTGTCTTACGCTGATTAGGAGCTGACAGAAAGTAATCGGCGTAAAGCGATAATGACATCAACGACTTCATCGATTTTAAATTTGCTCACTAACAAAAAGGTTAAAGAGATAGAGCAGAATTAATTACAAGAATTAATTTTTGTAGAGCATCAATTTTTCCCTTTTCACTCTCTGTGTTCATGAAATTTCATTCGAAATTCCATTGAAGCGCAACAAACAATAATATAGATTGTAAATAATGTTTGATTTCATAATTTGAGCACTGCATTGTAAATAAAGCGCTATGGGGTGCTGCTCGCAACATTTGCGGACATACTCCTTCTGGATCACTCGATGTATCCGCAGCATGCGTAATAATATTTATTCAAACTGCTTAAATTTAAGTTTTGGGGTTGCATTCCTTATCATAATTACACTCTACAATCAAATATTTGTACATACATGTGATAGACACAAGATCAACTTCTTTCGGATTATATGTAGCCGGACGGATGGATGGGGTGGACGGGCGTCGGACAAAAAGACTTTATTCTCTAGGTAACATTTTATTCAGCACGAGAGAGAGAGATATCTGACTGCAAGAAGGACATCTTTCCGCAGCCAAGGCCAACCGACGACTTTTTATCGATTCCCGCATCTTGTGTCACCATTGGTCGATAATTGCAGGTGCAATCCCTGTAGCGCGACAGAAGATGGCGCCATTAAAAAGGTACATTGCACTTAAAGAGAGACGGAAGATGTCGCTGTTAAGTGAAAAATCGTTTTTTTTATTTTATAAATTATTAGTAAAACTATTCAAGAATATGTTTTCAAAGTTTCACAACAAAATTCCGATTTTTTCGATGTTATGAGCACTATAGTGAACGCAAATCGATGCCGGAACACGCGACAATTAGTACGGAGTACTTTCAAACGCGTTTTTCTCGAAACAACTTTTTTCAACTGGCGGGAACTCTAACTCAAAAAGTTCTTATCCAATTATTTTAAAAAATTGTATAAAGATTTTATACTTAATTCTAATGAAAATATAGCTAATTCTGGGAAAATATTTTTGTTTAAAATGTGATTTTAATTAGCAATGATATAAAGAATGACATTTATTTTCTTTCCGATAATTAATGCATTTATTGAAATTTTATGATATATAAAGGAAAAGTATAAATTATATATATTTTATTTTGTTGGTTTTATTATTCAAGTGCTTTAGGGTAGACAATATTTTTTGTTTTTCCGTCTTTAGCGTAAAAAATAAATTTATTGGCTAACCAATTTTTCATGTGGAATTTTCATGGACAATTGGTCATGGGGAAAATATGAATTTTCTAGATTCAATCCACATACTTGAAGTGCCTTGTTGATGATCAGTGAGAATACAAATCAAACGAGGAACTGCAGTCGTTTTTAATCAAATGGCATTTTGATGGCAATCATGGGAATGCCTCGGAGTGGATTAACCCCTTGAGTGATTACTTAATTTCAAAATGACTTAAACGTAGATGCTATATTTGTATGTCCGTCACTTATCGTCCGTACAAATCCACGTATCTCTCAGGACCATTCAGCGTGTGCAAAGCTTGTATACAAAAAAATAAACACTGTTGATAGCACACAATATTCGTTAATTTCGCATAAACAATCATTTTGTAGATTTTTCTACACCATTTATGGCGTGGTTACCTCTCAACATGGTCAACTCTACCACTCAATATTTTACTGTTGTAAACGAAGAAGCAGACTCTCCCAGAAAATAATTTAGCTCAGTTTTGATACGATTTTCAAATGAATATGTATGTTTAAAAATTCACTGAGAACGTTCATTATTGATGGCTGCAAAACAAATACTACATAATGCAGTGTCTTCAAACTTGAAACTTAAGCTTCGTAAAGTAAGTATTTTTTATTATAGTATTTAATTTTAAACAACAATTATTATATATACGTCAGATCGGATATTTCTTAAGTTTTAAGACTATTCTAGGGTATTGCAATGTTAAGATAGCAGTTGTGGACAAATAGCGGAGTATTCTTTTGTATGTAGTCACTTAAGAAGAAAAACCCAGGCAATCTGATGTTTTAGAATGGTGGATCGACACTCGCTTTCAACGTCACAATGGATTTAATAAAGTGTAGAGGTCAGCTATTGTCCTTTATTCTCTCGGAAATATTTTTCAAGCGCTTGAAAAATAGATACAGGGCTAAAGAATGGGACAATTGTGGAATAGAGCGCGGCACAAAAGAAATGCCCTATTTAAGGGAGACTCGATAATCAAGCCGAGACAATCTCTACTCTGGCAATATTAATTAACGCTTACATGACGACACAAAAAATGGATAGATACGTACGCAATTATAGTTCATCTATTGAATGAAGGCAGTATTTTTGTAGATAAAAATGTGCAAATCGTTAAGGGATAGTGCGTGTCCTTGTCTTAGCGGGGGTACGTAAGAAATATGATAAGCAGTAAATTTATTTCTTGTTTAATTTCTTGTAAGAAATATAAGAAATTTCCTTTCAAATCTCCATGCTTCGTTTACATATTCTTTATTCGCAAATTTGTAAGTATTTTCATGTTATTAATCTTCTTTGTATGTTTGTTTGTTTTGCTACTTGTTTTATTTGTGAGCTTTCTAATATTTCATTTTGTAAATACTCGCGCTTTGTAGGCTGCTCACTTCTTATGAGAACAGAAATACATTGCATAATATATCTTTACAATATACACATTTATATATATATATAAATGTATGCATGGGGTGTATTTTAAAAATGTATTCACCGAAGCTAGGCCGAAAGCCCTGGCCTTCGTCATAACCACAACCACCTTCATAATACTCTTTAAAGGACTTTTGCTTTATTTACAACCCATTTATCTTCTTGAGGTATTAAGTCGCAATACGCCAAAAGCAGTCAAATAAATATAAAAACTGCTAATATTACGAAGGTAGTCTTAGATTTACCCAACCTGATAAATAGATGGCGGTTGTTGCTTAAAAAAATTACTTTAATAGAAAGTATCCATTTTATACTATAGCTAGTAGACATCGCAAGCATTTAAAAAAGTGCTGTACTTCGTATATGGACATGAGAAAGCTGTGCGCACAAATGGTGCCGCGTTTGCTCACAATGGAACAAAAACAGCGTCGCTCAATCGAGGGTTTGGCCTAGGAACAGTCAAAACAATGGACTGAAAGGAATGAAGAGGTGGAGTTGGCGGTTGACGATTATTTTGAGAAGCTCGACGGCTCTCCCTATAAACAGGGCATCGAAGCTATTGAACATCGCTGGGAAAAGTGCATCGAGCTGAAAAGAGGCTGTTGAAATAAATATATTTTATCCCAAATATTTAATGCTTTCTTTGTTAGGACGTGTACTTCTGGTATTACTCTCGCATGTGAGCTCATATTCATGTGTAAAAACGATCAAATTTATAAATGCAAATAAAGTCCATGCTAATAATATTTGAAGGATTTGCCATGAAATCTATGTAGATATAAAGTGTATTCATCATATATGACATGTCGGACAAGTTGATACGCCCATGGTCACGAAACAGCACATGTGCAAACATCACAAGAATTAAAATGATTAGAGGTACAATCTTTTTTTTTGATAGGTAAAAGTAATTAAAAATATTTAAAGAATAGGCTCGTCGTCATCTGAAAGTCTCGCAGTTGGAAGCACTTTCTGTTTAAAGACAGTTCAATATTTATCTTAAAACAGGTTTCGAATTTTATTTAAACACTCCATCAGTTTTCTCAATATCGAGAAGAGTGACTTTTGTGTGCTTTAATGTGCGCTTGGGTGGTTAAACTTTTTTGTTTCAAGATAAAGTTGATTGCACTGCACGGGTCCGTTCTTCTATCGGGCTGTGATCCTGCTGGACGAATAGATGGGAATACAAAGGGCGTCGAATGAAAATACTCTCTTCGCAAGATAACTATTTATTCCGCACTACAGAGAGTGAGAAAGGTCTGGCTGCAGGAAGGACGACCTCCCGCAGCTAAGGCCAATCGACGACTCTCCCGACTCCCGCTTCCTGCGCGTCACTACCCAAACGGTAACGACGCACGCGCAAGAAGCGATCGGTCGGTAAACAGGTGCAATGTCTCCGCAGGGCCACAAGAGATGGCGCTGTTAAAATAGCACATTGCACCTGAAGAGAAATGGAAGATGTCGCTACTACGTGGGGATGATAAATCGCCCACGCTACACCACCATTTACGTCTATCCTGAGTCTCTTCTCTCTGATTGCCCAGGCTCAGACGTATGCTGTTTATGTATACCTGTCTATCTTAGCATAGATGAGTTCTTGCGATGGGTCTACCACCATTCGGTCCCGAATCTAATATGGCACAAGGGGCTCTATGATTACCTGCCCAATGCAGACGGTGGCGAAGAACGAAACGGATAATTAACGTTTCGCTGTACATGTTTATGACTGAATTCAATTGAACCTCGTTACTTCGGAGCCCAAGTTATTTTGTCAATATTAAATGTGGTTAGTTGCAACGTGATTTAAATTTTCTAAAATGTCTTTCTATTGTGTTTTTTAAAATTATTTTTGAATTCATTGACTCTCAATAAACTATTTTATTTGAAGCAAACGGCATTTATTAGATTTTCAATGCAAAATTTCCGATTTAATTTCCATTGAAGTCTACGAGGACAATTAACAGGATTCAATTTTCTCTTTTTAGGTCATTCTACAATTCTGCGATTTCAGACTAAGTGCTTTGTGAACAGTCTTAAAAATAACGTTCTCACAGAAACATTAACGATGGATGCTATGTAATTATTATTTAATTATTTAATCAGTACTTAAAGATAAAAAGTACCATCTGATCATATGGAAATGATGAGAAAAAAAGAATGGCGTGAAAATTAAGCCTCAATACGCTTTAAAGGATCACACACCATAAATCAGGTGAATTAACTCCTCAAACAAAATACATACAACAACGATAATATTTGCGTATGCAAACATGCGGTGTATAAAAAAGTTCAAATAAAGGTCGGTTTTAATTACCTCTCACGTATCATTACTCATTCATTCCATTTGGTGAAACAATGAAATTCGACTACAATTTAGAGAGATTATGTGCATACATTTTCCCAGGGGATGTTTTTATGCGATAAGAGAATTACGCCACATTTACAGCATCCTTTTGCATTCGGCGCTAATCTGACTGTGGTTTTCCCGGGCCATCCCCGTCGCCGGGGGGTGGTTGTGGAACGATTGATTAATGATCGCGCAAAAATGTCAACCTGAACGAGTTGTCCTGGTGCAACAATGAGGGGGTTGAAATGAGTCAATGCCCAGATTATAGACCCTTTTGTTTGGGAGCTTTTGAATCGTATTTAAAGCTGTCAGCGCGCTGATCGCGTCAATCAAAAGTGTACCATTTGACCGCCCTATTCGGAATATCGCTTATTTAAAAAATTGCATGATGCGGCAGGAAAACTTCCTTATTTGAAACGCGCACACCCAAGGGATAATTATTTCGAAAATAATATAATGGTTTTCATTTAAAAGAGCAAAAATTAATTAATGTATTCCTGATCGAAAATTGATTGTTTGTGGATTGGGGTATAAATATTAACCCAAATATTACTAAAGTCAATTATTCGAACAATGAATATGAAATTGGTAAAGCATTCGAATATTTTATTTCAGCATGATTATAACAGAAAATATGAATATATATATATATACAATTTATCATTGGAAATTTGCATTAAAAAATTAGGCGTTATCCACGGACACACAGATGCCTAATATATGCAATCAAATTGCAAATATCATTATGAATTTGATTTGAACACGTTTTTCGATATTATATCAATATTGACTGACGTCTCTTTTAATGACAGCACAGCTTGTTAATTCAATTATCATTTCCATTTTGGATAATAATTTCCATGAACTATAACGTCTATATCATTTGATATGATGCTGATTTGTGATGTGCAGAACATTTGTAGTATAAATGTCAGATGCATGGCTAGCTGTCCGAAAATTTATGCTGATTGTTTGAAATGAGCTTCATTTGGATACCTCAAACACGTAAATCCTCCCTGAATATCAAGATAATAGACTCCAATCCTGAATTTAAGATAATTTCATAGTTAATTCGGATTAGAGCTAGAAACTCCAGTGAATAATTGGATCAAAATCTGTCACCTATTTTGAATTTATTTGTGTTTTTAAATGACTAATTTAATAATATAATGTATAATTAGTTGGCATACATCAAAAGAAAATGGATTTTTCTTTTGTGTCTAGTTTTTTTTTAGTGGGACGAAACAAATTTAAATACACTTCCATTTTAAGAGTTGTCTTCAACTTGTCCATTGTCTGAGAGAGTTTCGCTACAAACAAAGCTTTATTCGACGATCTCTCTGACTTTCTTAATTACAGATGATGAAAATAATTTATATTTAAAGTATTATTTGAAATTCAACGCCAAGTCTAGCATCGAAAAATTACCTGCGATGTAGGAGAATAACGGTTTTAATGAAGTTAAAAAAAAGTTATAAATTAATAAAATAAGTCCTGCGAAACGTGTAAGTTTTAAATTCCATTATCCTGCCTAAAGTTTGAGAAACGCCGCTTGAATGTGTTCATTTGTATGTAGAATTATAAATTGAAATTATATATTCTATCAATATTATACATCAAAATACAATTTAATTGATGGTTTTATGCGGGAAAACTCGGTTATAACGAGTATAAAATAATTAAAAAAATCAAAGATCGTACCCAATTTTTGCGGCATCTTTTGCAACAAATATAATAAATTGATTACTTTTAAAACTATTAAAATCAGACTTTTATTTTCAAAATGGATAAGTGCTTATTTTGACCGGAATCCAATGAACGAGAACGTATTGTATGATTAAAAATATGGTTCATCAAACACAATAAATTCAAATATTTAGCAATTTTATCGCTCGTTATAACCGTGATCATATTAAAATTAAGCTCAAAATGAATTATTTTAATCGTAATAAATATGTTTAATATGCTTATTGTGGTATTAAATGCCTCATAATGATTGAAGGTATTTGGCCATCTTAAAACGCATTTCTGGTTTCTTTTTCGCTCTTGTAATAATTCAAAGCGCTCTTAAACGATGAGAGTATGTAGCGCCATTGAGATTCAATCAGTTTATCGCAAAATTGCCTTATATATTCAAAAGTTGCAATTCCCAAGACACAATTGTATCGGCATGTGCTTGTCTCGCCTTGTCGATTTTCTGCAGCGGAAAAGTTTCTCTTCTGCATTCGATAATAATTTTTCAATAGCAGACAGGTTGGTGCATCTAACTGGGACTTCTATCTGTGTTATAATGGAATATTGATTGCAATTTCCATAAATTTATTCAAACTTACATGAAATTTGTCCAACTTTGGCATCGCGTGTTTCCCATACGTTACTTGCGTATTTAGCGAGAGAAGAGTATGTATGCGAAACTTTTGAAGCTTACTCAATGGCTTGGATTGCTATTTTATACTCAATCATCTTTCAAATGATACATCGCAAACTATATGAATATTCTATGAATTTTATTAATGCAAATTTAAGGTGTTTACATATTGAAATGATGCATAATAAACATATAAAGATATATTGATCAGATTAATGATTTTTCAGTTTCAATAAATTGAAAAAACCCAAATATAAGTTACTTCCCCCGGAGGAATGTATATTTAAATAAAAAATATGGTTTTAGGACCAAAATTTTACTTTGAATATTTATTTTCATAAACTTAAAACATTAAAATAAAGTATTAAAAAATATAAGTTTTTTTATAAAATTTTACTTATATTAAAATTCTAAGTCTGAAATCTTAATGTATTTTAAGTTTTCGTTAATGTATTGTAAGGTAACGTTCAAATCTTGGACAAAGATTCCGTCCAAGACTTGAACGATCCGGGATGAATTTACTTAGGTATATTTAAGGGATGTTCGTCTCGGTGTTATGTCATTGTATAAATGTAAACATGCCGTCATACATGAAGTTTAGTTGTAGTTAGGTGTGGAACCATGTATTTAGTAGTAGCATTTTGGGAACAGACCCTGTTGACGGTCAGGGTTGCCACCTAGTGTCGTTTCAGCGATGAGGAGTTCAATTTCACCCTCTGACATTTATAAGCATTTTCTACGTGCATGTTTTTGAATTCGACAAATTCATAGGATTATCCTGACCGTTTGACTGGTTTCAAATTAGTTTTTAAGCCAATGAAGTTGATATATTACATGATTGATATAGAAATCATTCAGCATATCAAAAAATGATAAATATACTAGAATCTGAAAAGTTTTGTGCATATAAATAGACAAAGAGGAATAATACTACTCGAGAAAATAGCCATAAATCTAGCTCATCAATAAAAGGATTACTGAAAAAGTGGATACACAAGAAAAAGATAATAAACTGATAATTGGAAGAAATATGATACTAGAAAGCAGCATAAAAGAGAAATAGATAATGGATTCAATAATCAAAATTGCAACATGGAACGCTGTTGGGCTGAGCAACCATCTTTATGAATTTGAAATTCATAAGAATATTTTCCTTTATATAATAAAAAAAAAATATTGAACGCATGCAGAAAATAAACATTAAACTATATAGTTATTCTGAGAATGGTGAGACCTAGAGTTTTCTCTTATGTAGATTTAGTAACGATGATAAAGGGGACAGTCTTTAAATGTCTCTTTGTATATGGAATAATAATTAAATTAATATCTGTTTGTGTTATTAATATATCAATCGATAAATTTAGCCAAACTAAATTTGCAGCACTGAGTCAAAATTTGCACATCAATATTAATATTGAAAGTATTGTTTGCACGGCGATAAGAAATAGAAAGCCTTAGATGCAAGGTTAAGTGGCGACTTTTATCCATCTCATGCACTTTTTCTTCAGTGCAAGCTCTCAAGTGCACTTTACTCTTTAATTTGACGTCATACTTCTTCCTTATCTCATTGTGTTAAAACCTTAATTGGCCCTTTTAAGCTGGCATTTTATACTTGGCAATTCGTCGCGATGAATTTACTCGCTTTGTGAAAAACTGCCATAATCGTATAACGCAAGTGTGTGAATTTTTTAATGATTAATACGTGCATTTATATTTACGATGAACGTTTAAATATTTTTGACGTTGAATAATCGAGCAAATAGCTTAAATTTGTTCTTAAAAAGCTTCAAGCAAAATAAGCGATTCTCAAAAAAGATGCAAGCTCTCACATGTTTACATACGAAATGTACGATTTTTTGGTTTGGCGTGAATTTTGGAAAAACAGCATTTTTTAATTTTTCACAAATTGATCCACAGTTTTCCAAGCAAAACAAGCATGAACTCCAAATATAAAACATATTAAATTAGATGTGTGCTATTGGATGCTTTGATTTTTGTAATTTTAGAGACTAACTAATTTTATTGATCAAGAATGATGCAGAAACTAAAGCTTACAAATCATACAACAATGAAAAAAATGTGCAAATATGTTTCCTTTATCGTATCTGGTATTACGTATATACAAGACGAAATATAAAATTACCAACCTTCAATACTTAATCTAGAGTGATCTCATTTCTAATGAATGAGATCGTTGCAATTTATCACCTGTTAAATATTTAGTTGTGATATTGAACCGATTCGATTTATTATGAATACATATATTGTTTTAAAAGTGTTTACATTAGGCATCTGTCCTTAAGTTCATATGATTATTATTTTCGAATGATATCAATGCTTTCTCAAAATTATTTGGCTCACGTCATTTTTTCATATACGTATTCTGTCTCCAACCAAACGACAGATCAGATTAGTCCTTCAGTTCCTCTCAAAGAGATCAGTTCCTCAATTCCTCTCAGATTGACTCCATATCCGTACTCCCTTGACGAGAGTATTCTCATCGCGCCTTGCGACAGCATCGTGACTATTGTAAATCAAATTCAAAAATAAATATATATTGTGACAAAAAAAAATCCGTCAATCAAATCCCTCATCTAATATATAAAAATAAGTTGCGTTTGCCGGCTTATGCTCGGGCGATATGCGTTGATATGCGCGTTCATCGGATTGAGATAAAACTTGGTCCACTTATTGCCAAGGAATCAGGGGGTGACATAGGCATAGTACAATTAACTTACAGTAGATTTTTAATTCAAAACTTAATGTGTGAAAGTTGTTGATTCCGACGTGTTTGAGATTATGCGTTGCTAAGGCTATAGGTATATAGTACCTACAAGTTGTAGTAGGAGGCGTCGTGTCGTCTCATACGCCTGCATTCAAACAGTAAACGTCAAACGTCAATGTCATTTGCAGGTTATCCATCGGCGTGAGTCAAATTATATCCAAATTATTTATCGCAAGCACTTTTAAAATGCTTCATTTCATTCATCGCTTATTCACGTACGTAACAATCGAAAAAGTACGTTTGAGTGCTATCCGATCAAAATCAGACGACCAACGTGCAACGACAATCGAAATTACATGTTCATTTGAATATTGCTGCATTTCAATATGATATTCATTACGATTACAGTTTGCATCCCAGTGTAAAATGGATAATGGTTAAATCCTGTTAACGGGGGGCAAATTTATTGGTAAATTGAAAACGCCTTCATTTCGACACAATGAAAACAAACAAACCTAACCCAACCAGATTTGAATTTAAATTTAATTTAAAAAATAAAAACAAGAAACAAATGAATAATTATTTTATTTAATAACAATATGTTGACGTTGAAATCAACAATATATGGATCTTCTTTTTCATCGAAAACATTCAAAGCTCATACCAACGTTGGATATTGTCGTGCAAATTGTACATCCAAATAGGCAGTGATATGACAGTAGTCAGTATTGAAAGACTTGATGCGCGCAACGATCGAGTTCAAACTCAATTTCAAACAGGTCGATATATCAGCAGTGACGAGGCTCTTTGGCGCTTTCTAATATATAAAAATAAGTTGCGTTTGCCGGCTTATGCTCGGGCGATATGCGTTGATATGCGCGTTCATCGGATTGAGATAAAACTTGGTCCACTTATTGCCAAGGAATCAGGGGGTGACATAGGCATAGTACAATTAACTTACAGTAGATTTTTAATTCAAAACTTAATGTGTGAAAGTTGTTGATTCCGACGTGTTTGAGATTATGCGTTGCTAAGGCTATAGGTATATAGTACCTACAAGTTGTAGTAGGAGGCGTCGTGTCGTCTCATACGCCTGCATTCAAACAGTAAACGTCAAACGTCAATGTCATTTGCAGGTTATCCATCGGCGTGAGTCAAATTATATCCAAATTATTTATCGCAAGCACTTTTAAAATGCTTCATTTCATTCATCGCTTATTCACGTACGTAACAATCGAAAAAGTACGTTTGAGTGCTATCCGATCAAAATCAGACGACCAACGTGCAACGACAATCGAAATTACATGTTCATTTGAATATTGCTGCATTTCAATATGATATTCATTACGATTACAGTTTGCATCCCAGTGTAAAATGGATAATGGTTAAATCCTGTTAACGGGGGGCAAATTTATTGGTAAATTGAAAACGCCTTCATTTCGACACAATGAAAACAAACAAACCTAACCCAACCAGATTTGAATTTAAATTTAATTTAAAAAATAAAAACAAGAAACAAATGAATAATTATTTTATTTAATAACAATATGTTGACGTTGAAATCAACAATATATGGATCTTCTTTTTCATCGAAAACATTCAAAGCTCATACCAACGTTGGATATTGTCGTGCAAATTGTACATCCAAATAGGCAGTGATATGACAGTAGTCAGTATTGAAAGACTTGATGCGCGCAACGATCGAGTTCAAACTCAATTTCAAACAGGTCGATATATCAGCAGTGACGAGGCTCTTTGGCCTATTTTGAGCTTCCTAATTCACAGTAGCAATCCGAATGTTGTTCATCTCAGTGTTCATCTCGAAAATGGACAAAGGCAGACACTGCAAGAAAAGTTGCTGCTGAACCAACACTTGCGCTGTGTGAAGAAAATGTATTTGCAGAGACATTATTGTACGCACAAGTTCCTAACTATTATACATGAAATACTACATCCGGGAATTTTCAACGACGTAAGCAAGGGATGCGTGACGAAGGCTATCGAAATCTGTATTCATCTAATGCATTGGGCCGTATTTACACATTACATCTAAATAAAGCCGATTGTTACTATTTAAGAATGCTGTTGGTTAATGTCAAATGCCATACTTCATTGAGAAAGGTCGAAAGGAAATTCGAACATTACTCGCCATCATTTTAACCACATATTCGTCATCCAACCCGAAAGATTTGTGGTAAAAAATCAGAGAGGATTTGAGCGAAGACATTTACACACCGTTAGCAATGACAGTTCAATTGAGTTTTTGGACAATATTTTCAATCAAGCTCTGATCTAAATCGAAGACATTTGCTTAACCATTAACATCAAAGAATTCATTCAACAAGAATTCGTTCTGCACTTGAATTGGATGCATTTGTCGAAGCAAACGAACAACTTTTGCTTGCGGAACAAAAATTTACTTACGATACAATTACAAATGGCAGAGGTGGTCTGTTCTTCCTTGATCCGTCTGGTGGTACTGGAAAAACGTTTCTCATCAGTTTACTATTGGCTCACATTCGATCTCAAAATAGAATTGCTTTAGCTCTTGCTTCATTAGGTATTGCGGCAACATTATTAGATGGTGGACGAACTGCGCATTCGGCACTCAAATTGCTATTAGATATGCATTTATCGGAAGCTCCGACATGTAAAATTCCTAAAGTTTCTGATATAGCTAAAGTTTTGAAAATTTGCAAGGTGATTATGGTGGGACGAATGCAATGCTTGATCGAACTCTTAAAGACTTACGATTAAATGCAAAACCGTTTGGTGGCGCTCTAATTTTATTGTGTGGCCGACATTCGACAACCTCTTCCAGTGATACCTTCATCGACACCAGCTGATGCTTGCCTCAAAGCATCGCATCTTTGGAGAGACGTGCAAAAACTAACATTAAAGACAAATATGCGCGTACATTTGTAGCGTGATGCGTCGGCAGCCACATTTTTAAAACGACTATTGAACATTGGTGAATGAAAAATGCATGTTGATGCTTCCAAGTGTATTTCATTTCCATCGAACTTTTGCGTTGTTGTGCTATTCATCGATTTACTCATTCAGAAAGTTTTTCCGCAGATTTTTAGTAATTATAAAAATCATTATTGGCTTTGCGAACATGCTATTTTGGCAGCAGAAAACACTAACGTCAATACAATCAACCACACAATACAATAACAAATTGCAAGCGATTCTGTTACCTACAAATCGATTGATAGCGCCATGAATGCAGACCAAGTTGTTAACTATCCAATCGAGTTTTTAAATTCGTCGGATCTTCTTTGATGTGCCCCTGTTCAAATTGGAACAAGACTCACTATGAAGAAACTGATGCCGAATATCATCGAGACAACTATATATTCTTAATGGAAAGTCGAAAGGAAAAGATGTGCTCATTCCCATCGACGTGTCATTTGATAAGAGACGACTGCAGCTCCCCGTTGGACTTGCATTCTCAATGAATCTAGAAAATCCACGTTGGACAGCCGAGAAATTTATTTGTATTTGCTAAAGACGGAAAAACCAAAACTATTGTCTACCCTAAAGCACTTAGTAGAACAATTAAGTAAGCAAAATATATGCTTTTAATATTTTTTTCTTTATATATCATTCAATATCAATAAATGTATTCATTGCCGGAAAAAATGTCATTATTTATATCATTGCTAATTAAACAAGATAACTATTTCAAATTTCAAATGGTATTTTTAGAACTATTTCTTCTGTGGCAGCAACGCGCCGGGTACCAGCTAGTTTAATATATAAAACTGTTGCAAAAGTGGAATTCATTAAACCCAATCATAAAATTACAAACAATCGTTTTTAAAGCATAAAACTGAGCACGTGCTGAATTTAAACGAGATTGTGCGAAAATAATGGATTTCTTTTGGGATGACCTAATATATCATCACGATTGATATAAAATTGCAATGCTCCCAAAATAAGATACCCTCCGAAACTCCTTCTGTTATTTTTTTTTTTGGCTTAAGAGAGTCGTTTACTTATTAGATATTTTAAGCCATAAAATCAAATTTAAAACAACAAGAAGATTGTTTCTTTATTATTTAAATTTGGTGAATAAAGAATGGTGTTAGATGTGAACTTCTTTGTATTAGTCATGTTTGTCATTTAAAAGTAGCTTTCATTTGAATCTGCATGTTTCTGTGAAAGAGGATTGTCCACTTTTTTACATATTAAGACAAACAGTAAAAAATGTACAAATCATATTTGGCTTTTATTAACGTGGATTTACAGATTATGAAGCTGGTTGCTAAAATTTAAGTACAATAATTATGAAGTAGTATTAGCGTGTACTGGTTACATTCTTGTTATAAAAAGGGGTGGTGATTAAAAAATGTCAGTAGACAGACAGTGCAAGACAACAACTCTAATTGACGGACAATCTTTGTTGTTCTTGTTAAAATTTGCAGACCGAGAAAGCACTTTAGAAGTTTGTCATTGACGTGTCAGTGAGTTGTCGTACACGGGTTTGAATGGGGACGATTAATTACTCAAAAAGGCTTTGGGCCGGTTTCCGCAGCGTGTGGTGATTAAGAGTCACAGTTGAAGTTGGAGAACAGTTGAACCTGCCGGGGTATAAACCACAGGTCCCTAACAAGCACTGTCGCCGGTAACAGCGCCCCGGGCTGACGCCCCAGCCTAATTACTCTACAATGGGCGCCTCCACGCCTACACTTCAAAAATTATACGTCAGCCCGCAACACAGAGCCGCTTAAATATAAAAAGCCCTTTTCTCGACCATACGCCTTCTCACTCCCCCTCCCCCAATTTATTAATTTTATCAAAAGCCATTCATGGTGTCAACGCACAGAATAATGCTTTGTTCTACAGCTTCAACGATGAGAGTCACATCCTCGCCGAACAAAGCAAGGTAACAATTATCTGCAATTAACGCCACCTGTATTGTGAAAAAATACGCCAAAAATAAAGTCTACATGTTTCGGAAGGGTTAAGCCTTCAATGCAGAAAAAAACACAAAGGCACAATAGAAAAATAATGGAAAGTTCAATAAACCTTTTCCGACGCTTCAATATAATATTTTTTCTGATGAAAACTTTAACAAAACTTCAAAAATACTCACGTGATTATCTACATTTTGTATTTATTGCAACGTCATTAATATAACATGATATTCAATAGCGTTTTATGCTATGAAATACGTACATAAAGAATATTTTTTATATACGACATGTCATCACGATGATCAAAAAATAGATATTGAAAAAGCTTTCAATCATGTCAAATGCTGAACTTCAATGGATTTAAGTGCCTATAATTGTTTTCTTTCTAAATCTCCAAATAAAAGTTTAATTTTGTGTGACTAATCATTTAGAGTAGTATAGTACGTATAGTTCCTTCGCATATTGAGATTACAAATTCTTCCCGTGGACTTGCCACGGGAAGAATTTATCTTCCCACATCCAAGGCTATCATTTGCTTTTCTTATTTCCAGTATGTCATGCAATACACAATTTTAAACGAAATATACATATTGATTAAAAAAATGTATTCAAAACGTTTTAAATGAGTAACCCTTAATTTTAAGCGAATATTGTGATACATATTTTCATTCATAAGCTCATTTTGTTCAAATCCGACGGTCGACGTGCGACCAAACATTAATTTTTACTGAAAAGTTTGTTCATTGAATACATTTACAAGACAGCAAATTCCTAAAGCTAGTAGGAAATATTCAGCACTTTAAGGATTCGAGGCGAGAAGAATTTAACGGGTCCTCGTAAGCCCGACTTAAGTACTTGTGTCACTTTGCCGGGAGACCGATATGTTAACTTTAGTCGACAGATAGCACCTTTGTCCAACTTTTAATGCGGTAAGTGTACAAATAAAGTGGAAAGAATTGGAAAACTTCCTTCTTAATCCTTACACAATCGCAATTCGTGTATTGGAACTCGATGTATTTCAACGGGGAATCTTTTAAGCTCGACATATTTATGTGCCGGATTAATATTTTTTCTATTCGGCTTCGAGATATAGCTTATGAATACTTTTAAGTTCGGCAACAGATTTATGTGCTAGAAACCGCTTATCGTGGGAAGATTATTTTTTTCATCAAGTGTCAGATACAGATGAATCAATACTATGAGAGTGTTCAAGCAAAAAGGATAATAAAATGTCCATCCATAAGAAGGCTTCAATGCATTCCATCCATTTTTCCACTAAATGAGCAGAGACGTATTATCCGATTGGCAAAATTTATGACGTTCGCATAAATATGTGCAAAGTTAAAAACCTCTTTTAATAAATATGTATTTTTGGTTAATTTAAGCACATTTATAATTTTTTATATGTACGCAAGCCACGGTTTTGATTTTCACTACTTTTACGGATATTTAAGAATCGGTTCAATTCCGATTTTCGTTCAGGTTAAATGTTCAAAATAAAAGTTTTGCCAATTATCGGTTCAGTTCCGTTTCGAAGCCCTGATTTGAAATATTTCAACAATTGAAAACATGAAATTTATTTTGCCTCCTTATAATTGAAAATATTCCTCTGATTATTGAAACAACGCATAATTTAATAAAAGCCACATTCACATGTCAACGATATATATATCGACTGTATAAAACTATGTTCCAAATGAAAAAAAAAATAATTAAAAAATTGAATGTTTAAGTATAGCAAAGGATTAATTCTCAGACCTCCGTGGAGTTTTTAAGTGTTGGCGTCGAGATTTTCTTTAATTTTCATACATCTCTGGTTTTTGTATTAAGGTGAATTATTGCTGTCTCCGTTTCGAATTTGGACCCATCCCCGTCCCCAGGAAGGGAATAGGATCTTTTAATTTTATCATTAACTGAATCAAAGCGAACTGTGTGTCCTCGTAGCCGGTTGATTTATAGCTGAGCCGCACAAGAAGTTAACTGGCTTTGGGCAGGCTTCAAAATACACCCACAAAAGACCACCCCTTTCAAATTGATACATCCTACTCGCATACACTGCCAAATATCACACACGTTCATACGATTCAATAAAATTAGCAAACAGGAATTTTGTTTTTTTTTTTCAAATATAATCAGGATTATGTTAGTTTATTGTCTTTTAAACGAGAAAAAATGGTCATTATCGATCATATACGATGTTGAATTTCTCATGGGCATTAAAAAGCTATAAGGGATGGTTGCATCCAAAGCGTCTGGTATTTATAAAACGGTTATGTGATGATATTTGAGAATATGTAGACAAATTAAATTTTAGTGGGAAGGTAAGTTAGAATTTTAGTAGTACGTAGAGAGCTTTACTAAAGTTTTGCAATAGGAATTATTTCATTCGGTAGATACAATTTATCAAATAGCAAACGTAAAGTTTGCTGCTATTATTCGTATGCTGGAAATGCAAATCGGAATGTTATTAAATTATAAAAATGTTTTTACTGAATTAATAAATTCAATCTGCAATGTAATTATGTCTATTTTAAAACATATCATCTACATCTAGACTAGATTGTGTTTGTCGCTACGACGATATTCGATTATTACGTTGTTCGGTTGCGGAAACCGCACCGGAGAGTCACTTGAGGCCCGTATCATTAGTTTTGATGATGATCCCAGCGTCGATTCATGATGTACACTCTTTATTGAAGAAAACATGATTCTTGATCCTCGATATCAATTTGTATCCTCGGGGTGGCGTCAGAGAATGAGGACTTAAAAGGACGAAAAGGGAAGACATTCAAAATATTTAATCATTCCGCTATTAATACAATTTATTTGCCCTTTCGATAGAAAGCAACAATCACGAGGCACATATTTCCATAAAAAGCGAAGATCAGGTCGTGCCCCGTGCCCCGGAGGTTGGATATCTTCGCAGTTGAGATGAGTGATTAGTCGCGGCGCAGTTCATAGACGATGGTCCCGACTAGCGAGTCGGCTATGATAAACGACGGAACATGTTTAGGACTTAATTAATGCTGATATAATGACATCACATGGCATCACCACGTGAAACGTGCACCATAATGTGAAAAGAAAAAAGCGGGATCTAATATTAATAAGCTGCAACTTTAATCAAGTATATATAAGAGTAAAAAATAATATACCACAGAATAATGTCTTAATAAGATCACCATGATTGACGGGCTAACCAAATCAGCCCCGCATAAAAAGTATTTATCATTAACACAAATGCTTTGCAATTTAAGTTATGTTATATGTTTTGTATTAAATAAAGTGTTGATCATTGATAACTTTAATATTATGATGCTTTGTATGAAATGTGTATATTTTCGCCAAAAAATAAATTTAGGCGAAATAATAAAAATAAAAAATGTGTACATTTTAGGAGAGTTTGGTAGTGAATGATTGGTTGATCGTTAGTAGTTTATTTGTACGTTTCTATTCTCGTGGATATAATAGAAGCTTGGGCCATGAATCTCTTTAACGATAAGATTACCCGGTGATTACTCTGAAAAAGAAAGGAGATCAGAGCGGCGAAATGTAAGTGGGAGAACTATCATCAATGGCAAAGTTCTTCACGTTTCCGATATGGGTCCAAGGGGATACTCTAAAAGGGAAGAAACAAATCCGATATAGAGCTTCCGTACTTCAGCCCGCAACAAGAAATAGAGCCTTTTTGTCAGAAGCATGACCCTACTTAATGTTTCAGAGTATTGAGAGCCTGAAAAAACACACATTTTCTTTATTGCACTCTAGATGCTGTTGACTTCCGACACTAATCAACTTTATATAGTCTAGGCTTTATCCATTCTAACAACTCAAAATCATTCATTATTTTTTTTAAATAAAAACATACTAAATTCAATCCATTCTGCGAGGAAAATGAATTTCAAACATTTTTGGATTTAAGAGCAGGGCTAATTACTAAAATGCCAAATAATATAGCGTCTTCAAACTAATAAGTAAAATACTTTCTTTCATAGTATTTTTCTTAAACAATAATAGACATCAACACATCATGTCGGATATTTAGAACTATTTTCGTACTATACTTCAATCCCTATTCATATAATAATTAAGACCTTCCTCATAGATTTCGACTCATTATCGCAAATATGTTAATAGTAAGGCATCATCGCATTCGCAACGAAATATCGTATTTAGTACTTTTTGCAAGTATTGTCAACAACGATGTATCGTTATCTGGCATTAAGAAGGTTAAGTACGCGCATTCATTTTTATAAATTTAGAATTTGATCCCTCGTTTAAAATATATTCGTGTCATTAAAAAGTCGAGCTTCATAAAATTTTCTATAAATGCCAATGATCTTAAATGACTCTGATATAATGTAGTTTAAATGACTCTGCATGTATCTCAAATTCATCCCCATTGATTTTCATATCCATACATACATCGACTCATTTCTATCAAAATATGATGATATATATTTTTATAAAAAAAAATATCAATGATTTTTTTCTATTAATTATAATCAGTAAAAAGATAGAAAATAAAATTAGTGATTTTTGTAATTTTTGCTGGTGGAGTTCATATTTGCAAAATTAACTGTTAAAATTTTAGTTGTATTCCACTTTAATGAATATTAACCCTTTGATGAATATACACTCACATGCTGAGTACGCACTAGAGCAGTGGTTCCTAACCTAGGAGGAATTACCCCTGCAGGGGTAAAACAGGTGTTCTTCGGGGGTAATCATGCTGGTAATTTTTGGTATGTAGATAATAAAATGGCAGATCAGCACCATGTGGCTGAGCACAAATTTTAAAGAGGGGTAAAATCAGTTTCCCTGATAGGCCATAGGGGTAACCATACTGAAAAGGTTAGGAAGCACTGCACTAGAGCGACCCAGAGAAAGTAGGCCCGCATACGTGGCGTGCAGCGTTCCACAGCGCTTTATTTTTAAGAAGATTTTCTTCCTGTGGCCTTCAATAAAATATTGAAACAAGCATAACAGAATATCCGAGTTGGGGTCACATCCATAATCATTCTATCAAATACAATTCCATATGATATGTTGACATATTACTTAAGCATGTCAATAGATCAGTACCACAAAGTTAACCCAGATATCCTCATTGACCTATATGCAAGACGCCTTATTTGCTAATGCTATTGACATTAACTATGATATCAATACACATTCCAAAGCGTTTACTATATAAATATTAAATATTTAAAAAAATCATATATTTTTATAAGAATGCTTTATACAATTATTTCAGACTTACAATGAAGTATGTTTACGAAGCCACAGTACATTAATTTGGTCTCTGAAAAATATATTCGTCGACAATGGAGATGTGCAGGCATTCATCCGAGCTTCTTTGTAAACTGAGGTTCGCCTATGCAAAGTTTTTCAACGGTTTGTCAAGGATCTGCACTAGTTAGAAATTGGAGTAAGTTTTAATCAACTTTAAGGTCTCTCCGGTTTTAAACTTTTCGATGAATTTTCCATCGCTCCATTTTTGATGACTACATTTCAAATAAATGCTAGCATTCTATTACGCAATACTATTGTATTTAGATACTCATCAATATGGTGACATCCATTGATGACACGTGTCATTCGTGCAAAATTATAATCGTAGTCATAGATTTTATAATTCAAAATGTTGCCCTAAACACACGTATTCTTTATTTCCATTTTAGATGCAATATGTCCCTTTTCTGACACCAATGTAGCATGAAGCGATGGTGCTCTCAGATAATGATGAAGAGAAAGAAAGAGAGAAATCTGGACGCAGAAAATCCCAATCCTACACGTGCATGACCTTTTTAAAAAAACATTATATGAAACTCATTTCTTTTCTCTTTCTATTTGATAAAATTTGAAGATTTTGAAGGAATAATCTAATGCACAATTATAACAGAGAGTCGATATCTAAATGCAGCCGCATAGGGTGACCGAGAAAGATATTAAAACATTATTTGAGTGGCCTAATATAGCTGCAGTATGATATTGCGAGAACGCCTCAAAAATCATCCAGAGGATTAATAAGGCACTCGTTGGGCTGTTTTTTCATTATCCTTAAACGTGTTTTTCCCTTTTTTTAGGTCGAATTTTAACAGATCAAAGTACACATTATAAAAAGGACGATCTATGCGGTCCCAAACTGACAATCGGCGCTAAAATAAGAACGTGGTTTCTACTAAAATGTAAATTCGGAAGGATGTAGAGGTAAGATTGTAAATCTTCTCCGGCTACAAAAAAACCGAATCCCTTTTCGTCAACCAGAAAATGAACTTTAACGAGACGTAAAAGGAAAAGGAATAAAATTACCCTCATTTTTTCGACCAAATTAACTTTTATCATAGGCCGAAAATTTTCACAGTTGTTTGACTACATCACATGACGTCAAACAGAAAAATCAATACATCCTGATCAAATTTTTTCGCAATTTCAACACATGGAAGCAACAAGAACTTCCCGCATAAGAGGTTGATTACGCGAATGAGTTGATTGATTAAAAAAAAGCAATAATCCGACATAGAATAAATATCATCCCCGGGAGGAGATGCAAATTCGGACGGGCGTATTTTGTTTTTCAATCACAAACGAGATAATGTAAGACTGACGGGGCCACATCGCCATTTCCTCAGGCTTGGCACAATTATTTTTTCTACGATTCGTTGGCTTGATTTTGTAGATGTATATGGATTGAAGAGGTTCAAAGAAAGCAGCATAAGATCCCGGGACTCATGCATGTTTAAAAAGGTTCCGATGAGGTAAACTCGCCTCCCAAAGGAGGCCTGCGGTATAGTGCTCTTAAGCCGGGCTTATACGGATAGTTCTTAGTGCTGTTACAAAAAAAATCTTATTTGATACGGCCTGGTAAAAAGCTTAATTGTACGCAATGGATAAACCGATTTAACCTATGATTAGCGAGTCAAATTTTTAAGGAACACATCAAGCTTAAAATCAATACATTTGGGAACAATAATAGAGTCTTAAAAAAGTATTTATTGTATTAGAAATACCACGTGTGTGAGCGTACTCTCTCTAGATTACTCAAGTGCGCACTCAACATGTGAGTGCATACTCATCGATTCGCCAGATAAAATATAGCCAATTTATCGTCCATACAAATTAATTTTTTTCTCAGGCCCGTCAGTGTGATCGAAGCTTGTATATCAATAAATGAACCTTAACACTGTTGATATTATTGGGTGTCATAATATTATTTCTTATGTCTTTCTGTGTGATTTTCTATTATTTATTATGATTCTAAGAAAACCACCAACGATCTAAGAAGACCTCATATCTAATGGTTTTCAACCGGATCGAGACAAATTCTATCATAAATTTAATTTTGTCGTAATCTGTTGATGATTGATGTGATGAATCTCTTTTTTATACTCTATGAAAAAAAATCGTTCAAATATTGTATTTCTTATATGATTATATTATATTAGGAAAAGAGGCACGGCATTGAAATTAAAACTCTATAGATCGCAATATTTGAGAGTATGTATAGGGGTACCTTTACAGCATGATCTTACCATCGATGTACGAGTGTATGATGAGACGCAAGACACCCGTCTCTGTCTCCGATGCACTAATCTTCGCACTCGATGTGCGAAAATACTCAATTTATGTATGTCGAGTCCAATCGCTTACAAGCTGATTTAATATGAACGTTTTTAATGAATGCGTAAACCTTAGCGGATCTTTGTCTTTGTATGATCGTTTTATCGTCGATCCAAATGCATTTTATTGTACTTTAAACTATGATTCCTTTTTGAAAATGCTACAAAATTATAAATGCCACATGTGAGTGATCATTTTGTGCAAAAGCGCTATGAAACAAAATCTAAAAAATAATTTAATGAAAGGATATCGCTCATGGATAAACTTTTTCCGCATGAATTCGATTTAAGCGCAACTTTTTCATCCGGCATTTGTACACTGGTATGATTTTATTCGGATTTCACTCTTTGAAATTTGAGCATTCACTTAGTTTCAGAAGCTCGTTGGACAAAAAATGCTATTTGTTCGTATGCTGAAAGCGTTTCAGACAAATGTCGACTGTAATTGCCTTTGAGTACATTTTGCATGCGAGTGATTAAAATATTTTAGCCTGACGATAGTTCGCTACAAGCATCTTTGTTCCGTGGTTTAATTAAAAACATTCATATGGAATATGTGATACTCATTTGAAGATTTAATAAAAATCTTAAACAATCCTCTTCCATTCATTTGATTGATTTATAATACCATTTTATATACACATGCGACATTCAATCGGAAAGAGATGAAAAATCGCTTGTAGTTTGTCCGTGTCCGTTGTATATGTCATATCATCTTCACTATGCTTGTATACATAGTGTGAAACAACCACTAGACCAGTAGCACGCCTATTTTATTATATATTACACAACGCACAGTTTCATATTTTAGCTAACAATTTTAGTTAATAAATGGAAACAAAGCAATGCATAAAATACTGAAATATATACTTCCTTGAATAAAGTAAAATTGAATATCTAATATGGACATCACTAGTTTGTTAAAATGATCTTAATCAAAGGAATACGTATTGCAAAAAGACTAACAGGCTGTTGTATTATTGAATGAGGTTTCGCTGAAGTCTATGTACATATCCTGTTGAATTGGTATGCGTCGAGCTTTAGAAGTAGGAGAATATGCAGGTGAAAGCACTTTGATTTCTCAACATAATTTTCCTCCCGTTGAAATCTATTTTCGTTATAGGTATTTGCTGACGTAAAACCTCATACAATAGTAGGCAAAGAATTACAAACATATACATTGTGTCGATGATACGTTATTCACACAGAAAATAATTTATCACATCAAAGAGCAGCCGTGGACGTTGACTTATTTATGCAAAGGAAAATCCTTAGACGAAGGACGTCCAAAAAAAAGTACGTCAAAAAGTTGCCGATCTCTTTAAGAAAAAAAATCTTTCATGCATAAAATACCCGACGTCTTTTCGACGCAAATATTCTGAATTCCCTATAAATTAGTCAAGGAATCTATGAACTTTTTTACAAGAGTAACTCACGTAAAGTTTGTCTGTTCCATTGGAGCGTTTTGGCCGACGACGATAGAGCCGGCTCCCGTGGAGCTTTGTCAAATGAAGGATGATTAATTTCATCAAAAAGCATTTAGTATGCAAAAAAGTTAACAAGCAAAAATTGCCCTCGTTCTTTCTTGCTATGCAAATTAATATTGGAATGCACAATTTGCGAATTGGAGACAAAATGCAACAGGTGAAGTCTCGTGACTGCGGAATCTAATTTGATATGTACAAGCGGAGAAATGCATTCAAATCGCGATGCAATTCATTTCATACGGATTCGATGCGAAATTATTTTGTGCTCAAACCAATTTTCATGCATTTACAATTATGGTATGGTAAAATGGACTGAAAACATAAAAAGAGCCATTGAAACTAGTTCATAAGTGCCGCATAAATTAGATGCAGCTGACGCCATTAATGGAATCAAATTGTCGTCAAAAATTTGGGGGATTGTAAATTAAAGCTTGCTTGTTCATGGTCAACGTTTTGAGAGCATTTTCATCGCATGAATGAATTAAATATACAGTTAGCTTAGATTCCCTGTGAATCGTCACTAATCGCATAAGGATTGTGGAGATAAATTTGTCTGTAGGTGTGAAGTGATGATGTGTGTGTTTTGTTGCTATGAATCGCCAAACGCTTGATCGAAACATCTTCACGACGCTATTTTCGTTCCATTGTGAGCTAACGCGGCACCCGTATTGCGCACAGCTTTCTCATGACCAAATCTTCAGTAAATGTACAATGTGCATAGTTTGTAATGGTAATCATGTGTGCTAGCTCACACACTTTCAGTCGATGGTCATTCAATACTATTTTGTGGATTTTATTTATCATTTCTGGCATGGTCACATAATTTTTACGTTTTTATGACTACGTTTTTCTTCCTCTGCCACTAAATATCTTATTTTTTATCGTTGATATTGGGTGAAATGATGTTATTAAAATATTTTACTACATAACGGTGATTATTTTGTTCCGATTAATGACTTGAGCATTTCCCCGTATTTTTGTGGCCACTCGTTGATTTAAATTATAGTTGTAAATTAGTTCCAACATGGTTTTTACATAGTCAAATTTTAAAATCCGTCAATATTAGTTGAACTTATCGTACATAAAGCTGTGGGAAAGTTAATCGTAATTATAATAAATGAGGGGGGGGGGGGGCATTATAAAAGTAATGTATGTGTAATATTATGAAACCAAAAATATCATTTTTATGGTATTTTAGAGATGTTTTCGCTTTGCATGCTGGAGTAAAATTACAAGTTATTCGATTTTATTAACCGCCGGCACACGTTTATTAATGGCATGCGGTTGCGAATAGGACACAGTTGAAAAATTACGGTGACCAAGTTTTAAATTTAAATGCAAGCCCGGATAGATTATCGATAATTTGGACGTCATTTTGGTATATTATTGCATCATTGTTCGGTAAAAACTTCCATCGGCAGTTTTTGAAAATTGTCACGGTGCTAAAAGCAGATCCAAGCGCATCGCTCAACACCAATCGCATTATAAAGCAATTTTATTTTCGCCATATTTAAGCCTAGACCGAACGTTTACCGCAAAAATATTTTAGTCAGATATACTAAGATAAAGGTAAAAAAATCTCACAATATTTTCAAAAGGTGGCATTTAGCTTATCAATACTAAAATCATTATTTTGGTTAATTTACGGAGCGTCCTGTATTCCAAGTAGGGGTCCCAAATATTTCTTCAATCAATTATTCGAATAACGAATATGAAATCGGTAAAATATATTATTTGAATACTCGAATATTTTTAATTTATTTTTATTTACATGTAATAATATAGATCAGTGCTTCTTAAAATTATATAGAAAGCGGACCCCTTCTTGAGCAATTTTTTTTTCGGTAGTTATTTCGCGTCCATGAGTCCAACCGGAGATTCGAAACATTGGAAAAAGGTGAATTTTTTCCCCACAATCTGGTTTTGATCTCGAACCTTTACAATATGAGTCCAGGATCTAAGCCATTATACCAACACTTGGTCTGGTTAAAATAGCTATAACTCCGTAAATAGTTGGAATTTTGGAAATTTATTTGGAGAATATATTCTTTATTGTCTAAAACTTTGAAAAAATGTAAAAAAATCTAGACAAGAACATCCTCTTAGGTACGTATTTGGAATTTTTAAAATACATCTAACGTAAAAATCATCTTATGTTCTTATAAAAATACACCGTTTATTTTGGAGTATAAAACATCCAATGGTTTAACTTTAAATGAAAAAGGATTAACTTGAAATAAAAACACTTTATAGACCAGCGGTCGGCAACTTTTGGGCTGGCGGACCACTTTTACATGGACTATTTTTATCACAGTTTTAAAACCCTTTCGTTAGTGAGCAAATTTAAAATGGATGAAGTCGTTGATGTCATAATCGCTTTACACTGATTACTTTCTGTCAGCTCCTAATCAGCGCAAGACAATCTTCAATTCGTGGCAGAGTCAATTGTAAATGAACACTTGATAGTGCATACAAGACCACGTCATTTCTTTACATAAACAATGCACAAAATATCGATTCAAGTGCTCCTCCTTTAGAAGGAAATGATAATTGGACAAAGACTCATTCAACACGCAGCGAAGAACAGCAAGCAGTTAAATAAACAAACACTCTCGATAACACACAATATTCGGTCGTTTCTTTGCGTAAACAAATAACACACTTGAAATCGAAATCATTATAAGTCGATACATTTGAGCTTAACGATCTATACAATCATGAGATGCATGCGAGAAAGCTCTCCGTCTCAGTCTCCTGAACTGCGCTAAGTTCTCTTTGTCTCTGTCTGTCTCCGAGCTTCAATGTGCAAGATTGCTCTATCTGGATCACTAGAGTGCCGCCGTACCGGTACGGCGATACCGCTCAAAGGGTTAATCCAACGACCCACTAACTAAGCGTTTGTGTTAAATATTATATATTGAAATTCATTTTTCAGGAAATAAATAAATAAAAGTGCATTGAATGTTTCCTCTTTTATACTTGACCGTGATTTTGTTTGTATTGATCTTGCTGTCGAAAAAATCTTTTCAATTGCCGTTGAAATTGGTTTCATCGACAGTAGAGGGTCGTAAAGAATATTTATATTATTTTTTTACACATTTTTTGGCGTGATCAAATTTTTTGAATAAATTTTTGAATAAATTTTTGAATAAATTTTCTAGCTTTTTTTTGTGTCGACTCGTGTTGTTTCTCGACCTTCTTCATTGATGTCTAATTCGTCACACATCCTGAATAAATATACTAAAGAAGACGAATCTATTACTGATGATCATTCTAAATTACTTAATAAAAAAACGAATAATATCCGATTAATTTAATAAATATTCGAAATTACGAAATTTTCGAAAAATGACAAATATATTTGAATATCGAATATTCAATTGGGACCCCTAATTCCAAGTGACCTTTCAATGTGATTTCTGCAACCGAACAACGCAGCAATTGGCAGCTGACACAACGAAAGCAAGCAAGCGAAAGCAACGCGGGGCTCAGAAAGTCAGCCAATAGCCTTCAATATGTCACATTTGATATATTGACATTTTTTTTTTCAAATATCTAAAGTATTAGGACAATAAATACCGCTAAAAATAAGAGCATTTTAGACAAAACAGTAGAGATTTCAGAACTATCATAATCCTTTAAAAAGCCAACATATCAAAACTGTATTTAAAAAGCAATTACGTATAGTTTGTATTATTTTTTAATAAAATAAACTGTGATAAAAAAATAGAAATGTGCTTAAATTAGTCAAATATACAAATTAATTAAATATTTTGAATATTTCAGTTGAAACGCTCTAAATTTGTTAGATTATACTGGGCACATTATTACAGAAATATCTATAAAATTTATTTTAAACTATTAAATAAAATGTGGCAAATTATTATTAAAACTAATAACGTTAAAAAAATGTGTAAAAATCTTCAAATTTAATTTTCAAAATCAGTGCTCCGTTCGAGAAACGTTCCGCGCATCACGTTATTTTTATCCTCGCCCCAACCATTCTTCCGAGTCAAATATTCGACATATTAAATAGCAAATTTTTGCATATAAACTGCAAATAATTGATGCCTTCAAGGTGATCATAACGAACGCTATCCAGCAAATTCAGCTCGATTTATTCGATAAAGTCATCGAAAATTGAACCTTCCGAATCGTATCATCAAGTAAACCCGCTACGGATATTTGAACAATACTATATTTAATACTTAATGCCATAAAATAATATTTTAATTGACAAAGAAATTGAGTGGATATCTTTTACATAATCTGTTTTATTTATATTCAAAAGTTGAGCGTCTTTATTGAAAGACCCTAATAAAATGTTCATAAAAATATTTTAAAGAATAAAAATAGTTTTTTCATCAGAATCTAAGCAATTCATTCGTAAATCAATATAAAAAAACCAATTAATCGCAGATGAATTCATCGTATCAATCATTCAACAACACGAAATCATTTTCGAAATTAGCAAATTTAGCAAATTCCATCGATCAAAGTCATATTGTTGATAATAAGCGCAGTGTAGTATATTTAACAATAATGCTAATATTTTGTAGCTCGATATTATAGAAATGATTGATGAATATAAACGCAAGCTTTTCATATGGAACTCCATTATTTATCATTGTCATTGGATTAATTTTGATATGGAATAAACGTAAAATTCGTTAAGAATCAATTGATTTTATATTCGCCGATTATTCCATTGCTTTCCATGTATTATCACATGATAAACACTTAAGAATGGGTGAAAGATGCGCGAAAAATATCATCAATCTTGAGTGGATCGCCTATGGATGATCAGTCAATACAAAGACTAAGCTCATTCGAGATAAATGGGAATGAATAGTTTTCGAGAATGGATCCAACGATAAATAAATACTATGTAAAGTGGTATTTCTAATATCCTGATCTTCATTTATTACACGTATGATATATTGTGGGTAACCGGCTTATGAAGACTGCTTATTCCACCGATTATTGAATAAATGAAGAAACACAAACATTCTTTCATGTGAGTATTATCACTCCTCTAGTGTATTGCAGTGGTTCAAAATATGCGACCTGCGAACCAAATTAAGACATTTTTATTAAATTTAGTATAAAATAAGAGATTAGTTAGGAGATCTTAAAATATGATCTTATATCTTTAAGTATACTAAGCACAAAGGTTACAAATAAAAAGCAAACTATTTGCTTATTAACCCTTTTAATATTGGATTGTAATATATTAACGTAGGCAACCTTTGAAAATAGTGCCAATGACGATATATCGTTGTGTATGTGATGGCGTGATAATGCTTGCGTTGTAAGAAAACTGCCTTAAAATAAATTTATAGAACGTTTCATAAAACCTTTGTTTAACTTTTAAGTGCCAGTGAATTTAGAAATACAGCCAACCTTTCTATAGCGTCGAGATAAGGACTACGCTATAGACAAAAATATCTACAAAAATCTATTACTTTGAGAATACGTATGATACTTGGATATATAGTTGAGAGCCTCTGTTTTAATCTTGCTGCTTGTTGTTTATAGATATTATGATGTCGATGATAATGCTGCCATCCTTAGCATTCTTCCCGTTTTTCCTGCACGACTTATTCGTTATTGATTCTTGGAAAGTATATATACGGTGAGTCTCAAAAGATATGGGACACATGTATAATTTTGATGAGATCGATGAAATTATCTTTGTGATTGGGTTTTATTTATTTTTACGCATAATAAAATCACAATTTAATCAATGTAGCAATACCTAATTTAGCCTAAATGCGAAGAGTTACTAAATTCTACTCGCAAAAATCTATGATCATATAATAAGGCGTTCTACTGTTATTGCGATGGTATTGTGTCGATGGGGTCGTCCATGATTATGAAAATGACTTAATAATCGGATTACTTTAAGAAAAATCTAGAAAAAGTGAATAAAATATAATCACAGAGTCAAATTTCGGGCAAAGGAATAGATGATAAACCAGTCCAATTAAATTTAAGTCCAAAAACAATAGCAAAAATTTCAGAAAGGCTGGTAAATACTGCGAAATTGTCAGAATCGATGATAGCAGTTGATTTTGATGAAAAAATATGAAAACAATAATTCAGCCATTGGGTCAAGGTATCATTCATAGCTTTAAAAGTTACGACATCAAAATATCATTACAATGGATACATAAAAGTGAATTGATGTAAATTGGTTTCATGGAACAATTTTAGCATAAAAAATCTAAAACCAATCATAATTCCTCTTAAAGAGCAAGAGATTCTTTGTTTCACACTCATTTTACAATGGATGAATTCGTCAATAAGCAAAATTGTAATATCTGGGTCGATGAAAATCCTTGTCAGGAAAAATGTCCACGCCTAAAAAAAGTAACTGTTTGGTGTTCATTTTGGACAAATGGAATAATTGGGCCATTTTTCTTTGAATATGTTGTTACTTTGAATGCTGAGTGATCTTTTATGGCCACAATTAAATCATATGAATGTGTCTGATGTCTATTTTCAGTAAGATGGCGCTACATGTCATAAAAATCGAGAAAACATTAGGTGTCATATTTGGATGAATATTTTTTAGAACCATTGCGAGCCGTTTTCGCAATTTAGATGACTTTTTAAAACAAAGTTTGGATTCATTCAATTTTACCGCAAGGAAGCATATTGGGACTTCATCTTTTCAACATCTTTCTCCGTGATATTCCCGTTCTTTCCGGTCCCGGTCTCGCTCTATATGCAGATGATATTGCCTATTTTAACATTTCGCGTAGTGCATTAAAAAAAAGTAGAACATTAAAAACTACCCCAAGGTTCTTCAATAAATGAAAACTGAAGATCAATGGAAATAAATCTGAATCTATCATGTTTTCTGTCAAAAGAAGCCGACTTACACCCTTCACAGTTGATGTGGGCTCCTTCAGAGTTACCTCCTAAAGCTCGGTTAAATATCTCAGAGTGATTCTTGACTCATAACCTAAATTGAAAGCTTACCTGTCCTCGGCAAAGATGCGAAGAATAGCGGCACTAGGGGCTCTTAACACAATATTCCGTCGAAAGAGTGCACTTTCATGCACCAATAAACTTTTGCACAATAAAAGCCTGAATCTTTCGATGTTGGCTTGCACCGCACCAGTCTGGAGTAATGCGGCGAATACCAATCTTATACAGCTTCAATTAGTTCAAAACAAGGCACTTAAATCGCCTACAACATACTTCCATTCAATAATCTAAAAAGACTTCACCGAAACATCAAGCTTCTCCCTATTGCCGACGTATGTTACAATCTAACAAAAAAACTTTATACAATTCTCCTAAACCATCCAAATCCACTAATTGCTTGCTAGTCTTGGTAACTACACAAAAAGTAAAAAAATGCCCAAACATGGTAGGCATTTCAAAAAATATTATACATTGTATATTGAATAAAAATTTGCACACGAGAAAGCTGTGCGCAAGATGGGTACCGCGTTTGCTCACAATAAAAAAAAACGTTTCAATCGAACGTTTGGCGATGTTTCACAGCAATAAAGTCGAGTTTTTGTGTCGATATATAACCATGGATGAACGTCTCGTTTCTTTCAGACTATGTATCGTATTGTTTAGACCAATTTGCCATACTGTGCCTTTATAAGTTTCATTTAAAAACATTAAACGAATATCATTCAATAGGACTATTTGATCCATCATATCAAAATTAAACATGTGTTCCTTGACTTTTGAGACTCACCGTACATGCCTGTTTCTTAAGCTTGATGAAATATTCGTAAGACACTTCCTGTTTGACATTGAGATGCTTAATAAATTATGCATGTCATCCGACTCCATATTTTTTGCCTAATTTAAATCTGAAAAAACATAATTCAAGAGAGAAGGTCGGATTGTAGATATTTTTTCTCGGAGATTAAACAGGCGACAATGCCCAATAGGGCATTAAGCAAAGCTGTTCGAAACGAAACGACAGATACCAAAGAGAGCGGTAATAATTTGTCTATTATTTTAAGAATTTTTTTTGTTGGACGAAAACGCCGCCTCGCATGAGATTGTGAACTTCCAAAAAAGTTCGCGCCACTAACCAATTCGCTACGGTCATAAATTATTTGCAAAAGCCGAAAAAGAAATACGCGATTTTCTTAATAGAAGTAGCCAAGCAGAACGTATTTAGGTTTTGCCAGATTTATCAGAAAAAGCCCGGAGTCCAATTTTGCAAAATGCTTAACAAATGAAAAAAGCACACAGTGCCAATAAATGTCGGGGAATTACCTCTGGGAGAATATGCGGCGGTGCGGAACTGTGATGCCATCAAATTGATGTTGAGCGAGGACACGTGGAAAATGCCGAAAGGAACTTGGAAGAAGTGCCTTGATTGATTTTCTCAATGGACAGCTGGAGTTGAGGAATTTTTGAACTTGCCCCTGAAAATCCTCAAATCAAATACGCACGCAAGGGACGTCCAGCAAAGTACAAGTCACGAATAGTTCAAACTCCATATAAAGAATGGATATATATACCAAATTTTTAATCAAAAACGATTTTGACCTAACAGTAAGAGAGGCAGCTACATTATTTATCTAATTATTCATATAACACAAACCTGATTTTTTCTCATTTCGTTGTTTTGATATTGTAAACGGAATAAAACGGCAGTCTACTACAACGATATTGTTGTCGACATTTATGACAATTTTTAAGACATGTTAATACATATAAAAATGAATATCTTATACCTACTTCTAATTCTAAAATTCAGTTTTAGAATATTTATATTAATGTCTGCAAGGTCGAAAGCTTGGTAATGCTGCTTTCCGTACTATACAGAAAATTGATGCTCGCTCATCACTAGAACTACCAACGTATTGGAACCAGACGGCGATTGAGATCTATGGCATGTATGATTTACATGATGGGATATAACTAGGGAATCCAATCCCGGGATCTCGGATAGTTTTAGGTACTTAAGAATCCCAGGATTAGAAAACGTAATCCCGAAAATCCCGGGATTGTAATTTTTATCTAACAGAAATCGTACACCTCACCAACACGATGAAGGCTACTAAATCGAGACTTTCCCGACGAAATCTGGACGCTTGGAAACAGTGGCGTAATTACTAATTGGCGAACTTAGGCGACGCATAGGAGCAGTGACTGTCTAATCTATGTATACATATATAGCGTACATGTATGTTTTTCAAATTGTTATAGTAACCTTTCCCTACCGGTGATGTATTTACTACACCTCGACGAATAATGGGAATATCGATATGAAATATAATAGATACGGGGTTCAGAATTTTTGTATTCCTCCGTAATATAATTACAAATCACATCAAAGTATTATAGTATATAAGTATTTATTTGCAGCGACGGAAATAAATAATTTGTCGGGAAATCGGGAATTTTGCGATTTTTAGTCCGTGTCTCAGCAGAAAAGAATTTTATCAGTCACATTGATGGTGTTATACGAAAATGAGGGCTCACGCGATCATCAACTCGAACTAGCATTTAAATATCTGATGACGATACCTCCAACGAGTGTGGAAGCTGAGCGTGCATTTTCAGCAGCAAGTTTTCTGACTTCCAAAATCAGATCCAGACTAAATGACGAAACACTAATGTTTAATATTAATGTTATTTCGGGCATATTTTCAAAATAATATTTGATTTTCTTAGTGTCTTATTTATCTATTTTTGAATTGTATTTTTATCTTTTCTTAAATAAATAAAATTCCTTGGCCTTTGAGTGATTTTTTATGTTGAACAAATGGACTTATTAGTAATTTTTGATCAAATTCATCAATGTAATTTCTTAAAATATTGAAAATCCCAATCCCGGGATCCCGGGACTGGTCTCGGGGTTGTCTAATGAAATTCTGAAATCTCGGGATTGAAATTTTGGCTCGGGATTGGATTCCCTAGATTTAACATACAGTGTTTGTGTTATTCATTCTTAAAATAAGATTGTTTCCCTGCTACACCATTATGTACATTGATGAGTCGTATTTTGAAGAGTACATTGAAAAATAAGCTCGTATTGATAAAATAATAAATATTTTATATTTAGACTAAAATATTTAATTAATTATATTGAAATTTATAAAACTGTGGCGCTTTAAATGAATAACACTTGATCTGGCGCTTCATATAGAATCAAACGAGGCATTTTTTTAAAAATATAAATATGAAATTGCATTCGTTGCTAGTCTTATATTTATTTCTTTGAATTCAAGTAATTTGGGATAGTGTCAGTTTGGTTTATTGAGCTGTGGTGATCCCATATGGCGCCAATCCAACGATGGTACAGAGCCATGGTTTCATCCCCTGTGACAATTGATTCACTATTTCTTTTTCTTATCAATTCCGGTGCATTTAAATCCACAGTGGCATTCAACACGTCGTTGCATTTGGATGGCATAGTTTATTCATGCCAAATTGATTATGCAAAATTCGAAGCGTTGTGGTTTTGGTAGACTAACGCCATTATATAATCGCTTTTGATTTTGGAATTCTGTTTGTAGGACTTGCATTTATATTAAAACAAATTTCTGCTCAGCGATCGTTTGTGCATCCGTGGGTTACACTAAAAAATGCACAAATAGTAGCAAACCTCATCCTCCTTATTTCTGGAAAGATTGTCAGTTTTAAAAAGCCAAATTTGCAAAATTCTTTCTCAAGCAGAATCAATCTTCGAATTACTGAAATTCCGAATCTTCATGTGAAACATTGTTACAATATATCGACATTGAGTGTAGATTTTGTAAATTTTTTGTTGACAGCATTTTGAATAAATTAATTTAATCAGAGACGCATTAGTCAGAGATGCATTAGTGATAGCCCTGCCCTCGAATAGACATGTTGAGCCATTGCCTTTAAATATTGAGTCATTATACAGTTTTCAATGACTTTCAAAAGAATAGTGTTAACAAAAAAAACCTCTAGATTTTTGTATGAGTTCAAATTGGGGCACAATCAGTAAAAGCAGGTGGAAATATTAATTGAGCATTCGGAGAAGGATCGATCTGTGAAAGAATAATTCCAAAAGGGCAAAAATAATGTCGAAATAGAGAAGATAAAAATGCTGGACAAGTGGGTGTCATAAGAGCTGTCAGAAAGCTGAAATTGAGCCGCTTGGAAGTGTTTTCTTCGTTGATAGATTCAAATACGCAACAATAGTTGTTATTGATACTAAAATAAGTATAAGAAATTGACACGGCAGTTTTTCCCCGAGTCTCCGATGACTAGTTTGAAAACAAAAATGCATCCAAGATTTGAAATAAGTTATATTTACTTGGGATTTATTATGAATAAACTTTCCAATTACAAATAATATTTGATTGATTTTATAAATATTCGAATTTATGAATATTGTAAAAAGGCCAAATACATTCGAATTTCGAATATTCGATTGGGATCCCTAGGTGGCGCTCATTCGAATGGTTAGTACCAATCATGCTGGGGGCTGTCTTTAAATATTTCTCTGTAACATGGAAAAATATAATTGTATTGATATCTTTAGGAGATTGTGTTGTTCATTTTTAAAATTAAGTAGTATCCCTGCCACATCCTGTATGTTAATATAATTAGATAGTGTTTAATTTGGGCTTGGAATATCCGATATCGCGCAGCAATATCTCAAAATGTTTAATGAAAAAACAAAGGGGTCCTTAACAAAGCCTATTCATCCCCGTAGGCCCTAAATTTCAGCTGTAAAAAGAGAAATATTGAGATATCACGATATTAATTTATAAGGGCTGCGTATAAAGATTTACAGGCGTCGATATGAACCCATATCAGCACGCGGGGAAGCTTCACCTCTTATCGCGATATTTTAATTTTTCACTTCATCCCGTATGAATTCACGGAAACGGATATAGGGAGTTGAGCTTTTCATATAAGGGATGGATTGGGGGGCGGGCCTTCATTTCATTTTTTTGCAAGTATTCATGGCGTGTACGAAGCAGACATTTTATCTGGTCCCGCGTCAATTTTCTAATGGAATCGTATGGATGTCAGATTCATCCATTAGCGGCTGCTCGCTCTGCGTTTCACAAAACATCTAAATCAGGTGGCTGGCTCCTTCCACCCTGCCACTACTGTCCTTCCACCCCTAAATTTATTAGGTGCCCCGTCTAAGAATAATCTTTTTCTCCTCTACGAAGCGGACCATTGCCAATCAGTGGAGATAAATAAACTTCATTTGAATAAATCATGGTCGTGAACTCGTCAGAATATCACATTAAATACAATATATAAACATATCATACCCTGCTGTCATTATTCTCTCTTCGATCGCTTTTTTTTTCAGTCATTTGACATAGTCATCGGACTATAGAGTACTGCCACTGACCCTTTATAATCAGATTGTTTTTTGAAAAGTAGTACTTGAGATCAGATAAGATATGTAAATGGTGAGATATACATAAAAAACACATGGTTTCACATTACAGAATTAACGCCATAAGTACAATGGCTATAGCAGTTATTAAAAAAAACCTGCTACCATTATCAAAAGTATTTTTTGACGATTTTTGAAGCGTTTTGAGCGCAAAAAATGTACCTTATCCGATACATGTTCATCTATAAATTTGTCTTGTAAGACCTAAATATACAATTTGGGATCTATTCACAGGCAACGTCTTTGAGCTTAAGGCGTCTTCTCACTTTACAAATTTAAAAAAATCGATTTTTATTTTATTTTAAATTTTGAAAGTACATATCTTCAAAAATGTTATATCGAAATTTCATAAAGATCAAACGAGTCTAACTACATTTTTGGGCGACCATTAGGTGAGCACCCGGCTGCATACGTATTGTTCAGACTCATGGTGCAAGTACAAGAAAGTGGTGAAAAACAATCAGATAGAAACTTTTAAACATCCTTTTGCTTTAGCTGAGAATGTTCACAAGGTTTTGAAATCGATTTATGAAGATCTTCGGAGGAAATACCCAAAATAACAACGAGTGGTTTCAACAGCTGTGTCTAGGCAATTTTTCTGCAACCAAAACTTTAAACGCGTTTATCTCAAAACAAGGTTTTTCGGTGGCTTGTTGATGAAATTTCGAAAACTATCCAGCCGATTATCATGAAATTTGAATAACATATTTTTCATAGTTATGGCTATAGCCCATATCATCAAATTTTTGAAATTTTGATTTTAAGTAATGTTTTTTTACAAAAAACTGCAAAAAAACGAGTTTTTTTTACTTTTTCGTAAAACGTTCGCCATTTTGTTATTTTCGCAAATATCAAAAATCTGATGATATGCGCTATAGCCACTAATATACTGAATCTAAAACTGTTTAATTTTTCTGTTTTAAATGACCCATCTCGGAGATACCATCAACAAGCCACGAACATAACATTTCTACACGGGGTTTTCGATGCTACTGTTTTATTATAATAATTGTTCAAAAAAAAAATTTTCATGTACTTGAAAGATGTGTTAATTACATAAGATCCATTTTATCTCATAATTTTTAGCCAAAATCCTCGAAAAAAAATTGTGAAAATAGCCTATTTTTGAGGCGCCTTAAGTGAGAAGACGCCTTAATCAATTTGAAATGGCAAGGTATTATGATTTAAATTTGTCTTCAATTTGCATCGATTAAATATTATTTCTGATATATATTTATTTATTTATAAAATACCATGTGGCATTATAATTTTTTATTATTTACATACGTGTATTTAATCCGAGCTCACGTTAAAGATTCCGCAAACGAAGTGGACGCTATAGGAGAATTGACGGTATATTCAAATTTAAATTGATTTTTGTTCATATTGAATGTCTGACGTTATAATTAAATCCCATAAATGGCGGTGGTGACAAATTTTACATTAACGAATCCTCGTGCATAATACAGCTGGAAAATTTGGTTACAATCATGATGCAATACATATGATTTTGAATTATTAAATAATATTAAAGTGTAGTTTAGATTTTGATTTAAATAAATAAAGCATAAGTGAGGTCGGTTAGTATGTCGCATTAGTAGCGCCCTGTGTTGTATGGACGCAGTGAGTGCATGTGGCACAAACTTCCCCCAGGGTAGTAAATGTGTGTGGCAGATTAAACGTACTGTAACTTGAATTAGATAATGCACATGTTTTGGCAACATTTTGCTCTGACAATTGAAATTGCTAATATTTCCACAATATTTAGTGCTATTTGAGCCACGAGCCGGATTCTTCAATCACGACCGAGAAAATTCAGAATTTCTGCCAAAGGTCTAAAACAATCCCCAATGCTTTTCAGAGAATATTTGAGCCCAAAATCAAAATAAATTCATATCAAAAGGAATGACAAATTAGACGTATTTTAATGCCGAATTAAATTAATATCTCAAAATACGTCAATACTTTTCGATATCCCTTATAGTTTCTATCAGTTTCACTAATTCATAATGAACTATTCTCCGCATATCCGACCATATGCACGAAATAATCGCTTTTATAGTCAATTATTTTATATATTGTCAAGAAGAGTGGGTGTTAATACTCAACGGACGGCTAAACAATTTCATAAGCTCATAATCACCATGTCAAATATTTCATTGACAGTGTGATTGTTTTATGTCGAGATTCGTATACTAACCCAATGTTGAGTATGCACTCACACGTTGAGTGCACACTCGAACGATCCAGAGAGAGTATGTTTATACTCAATAGTGCTTTATTTCCAACGCCGTACTTCTATTTCTGATGTAACAAGCATCAAAAGTGATCTCATTTGAGACACTATTATGGGCTCCAAATGTATCGATATCAAGCTTGACAAAATGTGTTCGTTTGTTACTAAAATTGAAGACACACACATAAAGCTGTATTTTGTGCTTTTCAAAACATAATCTTTGACTTTCAGGGAGATTTCGACAGCGCCTGGTCGGATTTGATCATTCTTAGACTCGGAAGAAGCGAAACATGATCAATTTCACCAGAAGCTACCTGTAAAATAGAGGTGTCATTGCTCAGGAAGGAGGGGAGTTGATACAATAAAGGCTCTCAAAGAAATGCACTTAAGGATCAGTTCTGGGACCACTGCTCTGGAATATAGTACTGGACGACGTTCTTCAATCTATGTTGCCAACCGGCTGCGACTTTGTGGCCTATGTTGACGACCTCACTTTTACGGTTTGCGGGAAATTTCAGAGTGTCACCAGTCTTCTCTGAGAGTGGAGCGTAACGAACAGTTTAACTTTTGCGCCCAAAAAGCCTATCGGGATTATGTTAAAAGGTCCAAAAGGGCAGCGTGCGCGTTTTATTAGACTAAGATTTAGTGCCATTCAAAAAAAAATACCATCTATCTGGGCATCACGTTAACTGAAGGAGGTCAGTTTATAACAAAACTTTTCTAAAGCAATGGCTAAAGCTGCAATGACTTTTGGAAAAATATTCAGACTTACAGGAAAAAATTAAGGATTCAGCAGAAGAAATATACGCATTGCTTACGATACTATTTACATTACAAGCAAATAGCATATTGTAATAAATTTAAAAAAATAATACATGTTTTTGGCACTACCGTTTTATAAATAAACGCTTTTATTTTGTTGTTAAAAATCACTGGCTTCCCTTTACAATTTTTTTAATCTAAGAACAAACTAATAATCATTTTACATATAGTTTTTTTAAAATGATGAAAAAATCGAAACTTATGAGCTACAAAGGTTGTATTTGAGCTGTCAAAAATTGATAAAAAATGTATGATGTGTATTTAATAAAGGATGTACATTCGATTTGGTATTAAAACGATGATATATGAAAAGTGGATTAAATGGTTTTGCTGAAAAGTATCGAGTGTTATGCGATAGGATGTAGCAAGAAGAATCGCAGGGCTTAAAGCTTTCGTCTGAGAAGACTTTATCGGGTCGTAGCCGGCAGGCTCTATTGACGTTCTATTGATTAATTAGGCGTCATGTTTCTAATCAAACCTCAATTGATTAATTACATTAATTCCTTGTCGGTTCTGAAGCCTTCCGGAGCGTGAAGGTATCCCTCAGCGCTCCCAGCTATACAATCAGATTCAGATAGTGCCTTCGAGAATTGCGCCAAATACATTTTCTCTCGGGAGAAAAGAAAAATCTTCTTTGCATTTTGATTTTAACGAAGATTCGTTTTTTTCCATGGAATTTATCTCAAAATTCATCTTTATCGAACAAAACAACTCAACGGAATGTAATATTATATAATATCAAATATGCCGAGGTTTCTTAATAAGAATAGGAATGATCAACGAAATGGAGGTTTCAATATCTGTATTTATTTTAAAAAATATGTATTTAAAGTGTGATTTTCACTAAGGAAAAATTCAGTTTTGAGGGTAAAATTTAAATATGTTTTTCATTTTTAACTGCTAAGATACTAATTTCGGGATGTCAAATAAATTCTTAAGAGTGATGCACGATATTCGGAATAGATGGCAGATTTGCAGAATAATCGGACAAATTTTAAATAAATCCGGCTTTAAAAGAGTTTAGTTTGAACTTCAATTGTAAATCAGTTCTGAGCAAGTCTTAGAGTTGACCGACTGTCTTGGCCGCGGGAAGATGTGGGGTTTTCATCTCTATGTACTCACAGAGGCCATTCGTTTGAAAGCATAAGCGTTGAATATCTTAAATTGGGTAGTTAAAAATAATACATTGGTCATGTGAAAAGCTTCGATAACTTGACGACGTATTATGGCTATGAATTTAGTATCCCTACAAATCGAGTTTATATTGGATAGCTTAAAAATATCCAAATGAAAACTTTTGTGGTATAAAATTTGGTTCAAATTTCAATTAAACTTTAAAGATATGTTATTTGAATTTAAATTTCTGAGATGCAGAGGCAAGAATTGTCAAAAATGCTAAGAAAACTATAAGATATTACATAATTAAGCGTTGCATAACAGAGGATTCTACTTTTCACTTTCTTTCTACAGTGAATGATTTTTATACATCAATAATAATTCTGCTCCGAAAAATTATTTGAATTTATTTATCGATGTTTTGAATCAATTAATAATATTGTTGCATTCACGTTTATTGAGAAAATCTTGGATACTAAAATGGTAAATAAAATAGTTTTCAATCGCTAGAAATCAATTGTTTAAAATTAAAAATGCGAAGAAATTAGCGTCTTGCTTCTTTGCTCTGTGATTCATTTTTTAAAGACTCGGATTACTGCTCCATTGGTAGCTTAAAAAGATATTTAAAACGACAAATAAGATGTCTTCTGCAGATAACAATGTCGTATTGTCTTTGCTGAGTTCGTTAACTGCAATTTCAATGGGTCTTAAAGCAGCTATTATGTTTTGTATTATTTTCGTTCCTTATAACTCTTTTGCGCATTTAATTGCTATAGCTTGAAATTGTATATCGTGGAGAACAAATCAATATTTGTTAATTTATTTTTTGCCAATGCAATAGGTTGGGGTGGCTCTTGTTGAAATCAGAGTAATTTCAAGAATGTTTTAAGCAATTCTATATTTTTTGGTGATATTACTTGAAAGTTGTACATTATTATGTTTTAAGTTAATTTTTATTTTTAAATAATTTTTCACTTTCTTAATAATTCTTAGTACCCAACATACTAAGAATTATTTGTTGCTATAAACATCCAGGTTTGAATAAATCGACAATATTTAATTATCAGAAGCTCGTGGAAGTTTACAATAGTGATATGATGAGCCGACAATATGTCACGTAGTGGGTTAGGTTGTTCGAAGAATGTCATATTGATACTCACGACGAGGCAAAAAATAGGTGACCATCAATGATTTCTGACAAATTTTTTAAAGAAAAAGTGCGAAAAGATCACCGTGTGATACTTGACGAACTTCACGAAGAGTTTCCTGACATTTCTTGAAGTCTCCTTGAGGATATTGTGTTGGAAAAAATTGGTTACGAGAAGCTGTGTGCAAGATAGGTGCTCAGAATGATCACACCGGAGTTTCTGGATCACAATTTCTGGACTATTTTTCACAAGAAAGAAAAGCTTTTCAAGACTCTACTGTGCTTGGGGATGATATATGTGTATGTTATTACATCTCAAAATTCAAAAGACAATCCAAAATGTGCTGACGGTGGAGTTCTGTGATACTGGCATACAAAAGTTGGTGCCCCGACTACAGAAATGTCTAGATCTCGAGAGCGATTAAGTTGAAAAATAGTTTATTATATCTATAAAGTGTCCTGTGAATTTTAATTAAATACAAGTATTTTTCAATCCTACGTAAACGTTGTAATCTTAGTTTCTGGATGACCCTCGTATAATAATTAGTGATCATGTTCTTGAACTCTTATTTTTTATTTGATTTTTATTTGTTCGCTGAATTGAAAGTATATAAAATCTGTCAAATCAAGTGTCACTTATTATGAGCATTATATATAAATATAAAAAGGCGGCTCTTGTGCTTATATGATGATCTGAGCGCGGTCCCATGGTCACTCGCTGTTTAAAATTATTGGATACGTTCAATCGAATAAAAATGTTTTTTTTTCTCAATTTATTACTATATGAGCTAATATTCTCTGTGTAACAAAAATAAATTGTTTGGCAAAATTTGATTTTTTTTTGTATTTTTAATCGAATAAATTGGCATTTATGTAAGAAGAGACCACATATCGTTGTAAATGTGTATCGCACTTTGTCAAATAGTGTGCCTACAATGTTTTATGTATGATGGGATTAAAAGAACATAAATTTGTTTCCATCATGAGGGTTAGGCGGAATCCTTAAATCCGAATGCGTCACTAATGGATTGCCTTAATCCTCACATCCGATTCCGTTCTTAATAATGGCAGATCCTTCTTATTATTCGGTATAATGGATCCTATGGAATTTGTTTCGGCAACTTTCGCTGCAAAGTAACTTTTCGAAATGGCGAAATTGCCAAAATAAATTATTTAGGCCGATTTTTTATTCTAACCAATCTCGGCAGCGAAGGGGGCGATGAGCAAAATCAATAGCAATTTTTAATTCAATATTTTAAGGCGGGTCTTTCGAATGGATATTTAAATTTAGAAAGCCAATGCTATCATAGCTTAAATTATTCATATCGAAGAGGTGATTTTACTTGTACGTGAATCATATACAATGCATGGACAATTCAACCTGGAGGAATACGTGCTTCACTATCGGAAGGGTTGATACCTCTTCCGCTCTTTGCATATCAATTTCAACAATACATATACGTTTTTAGCTTGATTTTCGCCTTATTTTCGAATCACAACCCCCTCTGATTGATGCAATACAGACAAAATCAAGAAACAAACGCAGTCATACGATAATGATACGCCAAAATATTTCGCAGGGTAGTTTTAATCGCAGGTAAAAGCTTAAAGCTCAGCTGAAGCTCAATAAAGTTCTTGCAGTGATATTAAAAACCAAGAATATTGTAATTTTATAAGCTTGCTAGAATAAATTCGTAATAGATTGATGCGTATCTCTGCCAACTATAAGAAACTATTAATATGTTCTGCTTCCATGTTGAAAACTATAAGGCCAAACTATTATTTGGTGAATATCAAAGCAAATCGAATACTATCGGTAGATCCAACTAATGAAGGTAAATTTTACATGCATCATCTGTAAAAGACAAAATTATACAAGCAATATTTAAGATTTACCAGATCAAATGTTTCCAAATTTGTTTTAATAATATAAATGAAATATATCGAAGAACATCAACTGGCTGTTGTTCTAAGACTAACGCGTCATGTTTGTGTTTTTAAATTAATTATTAAAATTATTTGCAAACTTATTAACTAGCCGAGGTCGTTTCATTGCGTTTGCAGCTGACAAAGTATCCGAATAGGACGTTATTCAGACGCGAGGACGCAAAACCCCTAAATGCCCTAAAAAGGAGGGAGTGATTACCAGGTTTGTTTTTCCAAACGGTTCACCTTTTAAACCACTGACACTTTGAATAAGAATAAAGAAAATAGTAGAGGAGATTATTTATGTGGGAAACAACCTCCTTCCTACAGCTCGGCTTTATCATGATTCGATAGCAGAACGAACCTGCGTGTCAATATTACCATCTCGGAGACTTTAAATATTTTATGAGTTTTTTAATACTGTTCACCCTATATTTGCAATTAATTGGTCATTTAGCCATGGAAACTATGATCAAAAGAATTTAAAATCGATGAATGGCTCTGTTCGCAATGTCATAATGCGATTTCCGTTTAATCATTCGCGATGATATACATTTTGTATTTTAACTGAATGTTAAAATCTGATGCAGTGATTAAAATGATCACATTGAAAGCTCTGGTTGATAAAATATTTCGATACATTCTGCCAAAGCATATTCAGCAACATACATAATAAATAAACAGCTTTTATCTCAGGGCTCCATATTTACTCTCAATAGTCCGAATGGAAAAAATGGCGCTAAAGACTTGCAAAGTATGTTTATCATTTTGATTTAACTAGTAACATTTCAATAACTCAAGACGCCTTCGAGTGTTTATTGAAACACTTCCAAAATAACGCCATCAGTCGAAAGCATGAAGGGGTGAGTCGGGGTGGCTTCACAAAAAAGGCTTTTATTATATTTGTATGGACTAAAAAAATGAACTCAATAGTTAAATGAATTATTTTTCAAGCATGGGGTAAATCTTGGTTCTTGTGATTTGGGCAAATTGATGGGGCTCTCTGGAAGTGTTTGAACCGCGGGATTAACGACAATTGCCAAAAAGACAATCGCAAAGTGCTTCTTTTCAGGAGTAACCAATTTTAGAATCAATCGATACTCAAGATCGTTCTAAATTTACTCTTCTAAATGAAAATTGCTCAAATGAACGTCAATATTTAAACAGAGTAATTGGATCCAAAGTTTTCCCTTGTAATGGAAAGGAGTCGCCGAAGAGTCTAATAAACGCTGAGTGATACAATACAAGAAAGCGAGCAAATCTCCTATGGAATTTGTTTAATTTTACAATTTAAATATATGGATATAAATATTTAACGCATCCTAAATCAACATACAAATTATCTCGTTTTTGTCCCTGCTGCTTTTTACGAAATCCTCATCACTAATTCACTTCAAATCTAAAGGATTCAATGCACATTTATGATTAAGGTTTATCGATTTATAAAATGCAGAAAAATTGACCTTCAAATAGAATATGATATCCATCTAATATATATAAAATTGAATGTTCGTTAATTTGTTTGTTTGCTGAATATACATTCCTATACCATTCATCCGATTGCAATGAAACTTTGGTGAGTTATTAGGCAAATGTCGAAAAACGTTTTTAAATTAGTATAAGCATGGTTTATGTGCGGAATTTGTTTCGCAACACGCTTAACGGATGCACCATTTTGGCGCATATTGGTCTAGTGGTTGCTAGGGTAAAAAGAGCAGAACTTGTAAAATTTGACTCGCTTAAACTCCGAATCCTCATGTGTAATTATGGAATTTCGTACAATTTTGTTTGTAAATAGGTTTAAATATTTAGCCATAAATTAAATCAGTAGAATTCCATTTTATTCGGATGCAATCATTGGGAATGAGAAAAATCTTATACGGGAATCTTCGACAACTCGAAGCTTCAAAGGACTCAAAATTTTCAAGCAATAAATTCTTTCCACTGACAAATTCATAAATATTAAAATGTTTTGTAGCAAATACAGGTGATGTCCCGCCTGACTTACAGGAGTCGATATTTTCGTCGTTGCGAATTGAAGTCTGCGTTGTTCGCACGCGATCAATCGCAACGCGGTTCGTAACAATAGTCCCGACCCACGAGTCGGCTGCGATGAACGACGTTTATGATTTTGTAGCGTGGGCGATATATCATCCCCGCATAGTAGCGGCCTCTTCCATTGCTCTTCAGGTGCAATGTGCTATTTTAGCAGCGCCACCTCTTGTGGCCCTGCGGAGACATTGCACCTGCTTACCGACCGATCGCTTCTTGCGCGTGCATCGTTACCGGCTGGGTAGTGACGCGCAGGAAGCGGGAGTCGCAGAGTCGTCTGTTGGCCTTGGCTGCGGGAGGTCGTCCCTCCTGCAGCCAGACCTCTCTCTCTCTCTACATATAGTGCGGAATAAATAGTTATCCTGTGAAGAGAGTCTTTCTGTTCAACGCCCTTCGTATTCCCATCCATTCGTCCAGTACATCACAGCCCGATAGCAGAACGGACCCGTGCGGTAGCGCGGCCATCCCGACGAGCACGTGGAGGTGGGGAGCCGCCCGGGGACTCTGCCCCGAGAGCGCCCCCGCCTCAAACGTTACAATTTCATTTGCTTGGTGATAGAGGTCGAAATGAGGCAGGTGATCAATAAAATGTTGAACAATTGGCACAACATATTTATTCAACTAACCCATAATTGGAAAGCCAGTGGCAAACATGCGAGCGTGCGGGTTACACGGCGAGCAGGTGAAGTGTCGGATAATAGACGATTCGTTGAAGCATCTTCTCGAATTTGAAGTTAGTCGTCTTCTTAAATATCCTTTCCCGTTTGAGTCTATGAGCGAAGAGAAAACCAACCCGCCTCCGGAGAGATCTTTTTCCGTCGAGGGTGAGGTCGAAGAGCTGGTCATCCGAGAAGATCCTTTTTCATCCGGCTCTAATAGCTAACCCGGTTGTCCGAAGAAGTCCTTCTCCATCGAGGCTTACTCGACAACTTCGTCATATTGCATAAAAAATTTTTGCAAATTTAAAGAAATGAGTGAAAATCTCACACACAACTTGTTTTATTTAGATTTAAAAGTTGAGCTTAGAAAATGGTTAATCTTCTCATGGTTTTAATTTGATATTACATGGGCATAAGTGTCGAAGACTTTTAATGCTGAAAGCTAGTGATATTGGCGAGGGTCTTAAATCGTGCCTCAGGACCTTCTGCAACGCATTGTTACAGAAAGTCCTCATTTAAATTTAAAAAAAAAATAGAATTCAGACATCAAGAGAGCAGCTCTCGAAGAATCTTTAATTGAAAATTATTTCAATAGATTTAAGGTCCGCTTTCAATTTTACATTTCAATAATTTCGAGTGGCAATGACACGAAAGTCTTAAATTGGTCGTGAATATTCGAGATGTTTTCGATCGCTGTTTTACTTCGGATTTTTGAAAATTTTCGAGCCGGGTCGTTCGGACAAAGAGATAACAAATAAGGCCTGCTAAGTCGGAAATAGAAAATAATAGGATGGCGGTCTCTCATTAAAAAGTTGTATTGGGTGAAAGAGTGCCATATTGGATTCCAGATCGGCTACGAAGGGGTTGGGGGTGGAATTGATTCTGAAATTAGAAGCCACTTAATTTAATTAAATATCGCGTATAAGTGGTGAAGCCTTTGGCTAGAGTGGCTCCGACCGCCGACTTCTTATTGGCCTTCCTCAGAAACGAGTTGTTGGGGATGAGATTTAATGGAAAATAAAGCCTCGCTCTGTTGGGCTACTGCTGGAATGTAATTATCCAACGAAATTGTATTGAAAAATCGAACCGACCCGTCGAAGATTTTTTGTCTTAAATATTTTGCGAAAAAACCCTTCTAACATTCAAGTCGTCAGGGATGAAAAATGGATTTGCTCGAGTGGCGCGTCAAGAGGAATTTTTTTTCACCAATTAACCCCACAATATTGACAAGGTATTTCATGCGTCGATTAAATGACACTTCATTTCCATCCAATCATGAAATAAATCATTCTACCTCGATAAATAAAAATATTCAAAAAGCAGTTGATAAAATTTTGCTCCGTTTACTATCGGTTCGCAGAAAAGTTCCACATAGGAGGGAAACGGGGGCGAAGAAAATATGACTGTTCTAGGACTTTATTATTCTGTAGCGTGGGCGATTTATTATCCCCGCATAGTAGCGACATCTTCCATTTCTCTTCAGGTATAATGTGCTATTTTAACAGCGCCATCTCTTGTGGCCCTGTGGAGACATTGCACCTGCTTACCGACCGATCGCTTCTTGCGCGTGCACCGTTACGCGCAGGAAGCGGGAGTCGGGAGAGTCGTCGGTTGGCCTTGACTGCGGGAGGTCGTCCCTCCTGCAGCCAGACCTCTCTCTCTCTATCTGTAGTGTGGAATAAATAGTTATCATGCGAAGAAAGTCTTTTCATTCGACGCCCTTCATATTCCCATCCATTTGTCCAGCAGCATCACAGCCCGATAGAAGAACGGACCCGTGCGGTAGCGCGGCCATCTCGACGAGCACGTGGAGGCGGAGAACGGCCCGGGGACCCCCGAGAGCGTCCCCACCTCAAACGTTACAATCCCATAAAAATAAAGAGCATGGTTACGAGATAGAAAAATAACCGACCGCAGGAAGATCGAATGTTCCCGCGGCCAAGACGAATGGTCAGACCCCATAATTTAACTGATTTCAAGCTGTTAAATTATGGGATTATAGGAGAACTTGGTTAACTGTTACTAGTATTTTTCGATCCTACAGAGCCGTGACTAGGGTATGATGCGCCCGTGGCAAGAATCTAAATTGTATCCCCCCCTCCCATTTTTTCATGAATTCAAGAAGTAGTTCATTTGTCTTATTTTTTCTATTGATCTGAAAACGAATTTTTGACTTTTAATATGTGCAGGAGAAGAACATATGTACCTATAAAAGTATAAAATTAAAAAATAAGTAGGCTTTTTAGTTAAACTTTCATATATTCTTGACAAATTGTATTCCAAAAAAGTAATTTATTTACGCAAAAACCTTTAAAACTTTAAGTATATCCAATCAACGATATTATAGTGAAAAACCCCCCAAAAATTCAGGCAGGACGATCAAAAACTTTTTAAGCCCCAACTTAGGACATTTTTTAAAATGCAGTTTCGAGATAATCTCAATAAACCCCTTGACGCACAGTTACCGTCATTCGTCAGCAGATAATACCTGCTTATTGTATCAGATAAGCCGCTTAAGTTTGTTTTCGTTTTGATGAGTTTCGCCGATGTGAAATAAGATGTGTCCACGAAGACGGTTTGCATAGACTTATTTGGCGCGGGCAAGTAATATCTGCTGACGCATGACAGGATTTGACGGCTGTGTACGTCAAAGTGATAATACTGCTATGTCAATTACCGCGTTAATGCATTTAGAGTAGAATGATCAAGTAAAATAAAAACCACGTGCAACTCTCTCAATGGGGTCGGTATTCTGCGTTTTGCGCCCCAAGCCCAGTTGCGCCTGAGGCAGGCGCCTACTTTGCCACGCCCTAGTTACGATTCTGCGATCCTACATAGCGTTCTTATTTCTTATCACATAGATTTTGCATAGATGTAACAAAACTCGATATTGACACAACTCTAGTGCTATAAACGGAGAGTTATGTAAGAACAAATATGAGCGAGCTTTTATAGAGTCAGTTCAGTCTAGGGAACTGACCGATCATCTTGGGCGCAGGAGGACTTTCGGAAGAGAAAGAGGTCACTTGTTGTCTCAGCCCCTCATGTTGCAAGAACATTGATCGAACTTATAGGTATTTTAATTTGATAGCACTTGATCTGGTTGACTGTGTTTAATTTGCTAATAATAAAATGAATGCAATGCGATGATAACTAAGATAGTGAGCAAATAACTTTACACTCTAAATGCAATCCGTAGCTTGGATGAACCATAGCTCGGCTATTATAAAATAAATTCGCGTAAGCTTTCACAGGGGAGGCTTTATTGCAATTACAGTGTTTTACAACATGATTATTCTCTTTCCATTCCAACCCCTACTTTTTCGTGTTTAGTGTGAGGTCCACTCGTTTCTTTTCCACTTCTTTATTGTGTATTCACTTAAGCGTTCGGTGTTAACAGTTTGGAGAGGCAAAGTCCGAGCGCAACTGTACAAGATGACCGTAAATAAACTTGTTTATTAACACCCAGAGGTCAGCACTCGAGTTGACATTTTATCCTGCAACATTTGCGAACAATTTTATATTTTCAACCTCATAAAGTCGGGGTTGAATTTTTCCAGCCGGATTCGAGGAAATAAGTTCACACGGCACGCGCAAGCTTATTAATTAAATCGGGAGGGGGGAGTGGAGCAATGTAAGGATGATTTACGCCCGATATGGGCGGGCTGAGAAAATGAACCTGCATGGGTTGAATTTAGACCCAAATCAAATAATAAATATATTTGATAGTAAATTTATATTTAGATGCGGGCTTGGAGTGATAGTTAAAAAATGATTAATTATTTTTAGAAAAATATTTTTTATAAGTATGTAAAGTAATATGGTTGTTCCGAGGGTTTTTCTTAACTCAATGATTGCAGGTACAGAGTTTGTCCCAAAAGTCATGAAATTTTTTGTGGAAAAAATGATGAAAAGAAACTACCTGGGTGCTGCATCATAACAATTCAAAATACAATGTGGCAATGCTACCACATCTATTCTACGGTGCTGATCTGGCTCCGGCTGATATTATTACCGAGGTTCAAAATTGTATTTAAAGGATGCCATTTTGAAAGAATTGACGCTATCCAAGTGGTCGTGATGGTAAATCTGAAGGAATTTTTCATCAAGACCTTCAAAAATGCGCACCAGGCATGTTGCAGCTCGTGGAGAGTATTTTAATTACCTGTATGTTCAATAAATCTTTGAAAAAAAAAATATTTCATGACTTTTGGAACACACCCTGTAGAAGACGTCTTCTCTCAGTCAAAGCTTATAGCTTAGTATTATTTTTTTAAAGTGAAAATTGAAATATAATTTCATTCTTATAGGAAAAATAAAGTTAGACATTCAGTGGTGAATTTAAATTAGAAAACTGCGGTACACATAGAATTCAAAAAAACTGTAAAGGCCTCAATATTATTAAACATATCTCAAAAAATACCTATCCAAAAATACCAAAAAATACCAACTTAACGATTTAATCTATCGTTAAGTTGATTAGATCGAACCAAGAAGACACGGACAATATCCAGCGTCCTCATCTTTACTGGACAGATGGTTTACTACAAATTATTTGAACCAATCAAGTCTGAATGTAATTACACCCATCAAAATGCTTCAACAATGTTTATGATATTGGCAAAGGCGTCGAACGTCTTAGTTTGAACAACTGTAGGGAGGTATAAGACATACGTAAACGTTACAATACATTGTCTGTGATCAAGTTTGTATAAATCCCCCGAGTAAAAATATTTTAAAAAATGCTCGTTATAACCGTTATTTATTGATTCAAGACTGATTTCATTGATGTGTTTTATTTTAATAGGACATCTTTATGAGCTTTGTAGATGAATTAATTCTTGATTGGGTAATTTCCGCCGTATTTATTAAATCTAAAATATAAATTATTTTCTAAAACGTCTCTAGCCATTCATTGCTTTGGACGAAATTTGTATGCCCTCTTTAATTTCATCATGTCCGGATCAACGCAAGTTCGTCCGAGCGAATCGGAGTGACAGCAATAGTTTTGAGCTGGAAGAAAATGGATAGAAGTTGAACGTGTAAACGCGTCCCGCTTTTAGACATCATTCCAGCTGTCTGAAGCAAATAGCTTAAAGTAACAATGTGTAATTCATTCCATTGCTTATAGCCACATAATAACACAGACACTGTCTACGTGATACTTGTTATGCATTTCCTGGCTACAATTGCTACATTTTGTAAAGTTCTATTCGGTTATCGGAGAGTGGCATTCGAAATTGTCGGTCTATTTTGTGATGACATATTTTTACTATCATCATTAAACCTTAATACAAAGCAATATTTGACGTGAATACTTGCTTGGGAAAGCTCGTCGATAATTATATTATACAGCGCTTTATTAGTTTAAAAATTGCATTTTATTTTATTAGGTTGTACCATACAAGCGTTCGGAATTCCCGGTTGTAACTATATGGCAAAGGGGTTAACGTGAAAAGAGATAATCGTGTTTCGCTCCAGACGGCAAAGAACCGATGGTCAAGATTAAAATAAGGACTCCTAGAGTTCACAAACGTATATTCCACGACGTACTTACATCCCGTTATCCTGCTTCTTACACCACATGAATTCACAGTAGAATCCCTGAATTGTGTTATCTGCTACGTGACAGCATCCTTTGTACCTTGTTAGGATGCAAATGAAATGTTGAGCTTTGCTTCTGCTTTTGTGAATTTGTTTTGACCGTAAAAATTAGAAGTCGCATATTAGATTATTTCAAAAGTGATGCTAGTTTCATATGCAACTAAAGTCACTATGGAAACTCTGCAATATTAACATCTCGCGTGTATCCTGGATGCAGAACGCGCTTTGTGAGGGACACTTCATGTCCCGCACGTAGCGCGTCAAAGTAATACAATTTCCTCAGACAACAACGACTTCCTTTACAATATAAAAAAATAATATGTTTCACCTTCTATTTTATATAAAGACTATTAAAAATATATGTTTAATATATTTATTAAAAATTCATGAAGAAATATAGGTTTGGTAGGCTAAATGTTATCAATTTGGGAAAATACAGATTTGTCACTTTTAACACAATTTAACCTTTTAAGGAGTATTATCGAAGGGTCTTCGATATGACCTTCACTATTCAGAAAGAGCACTCTTATGCATTGAAGCTCCGAGGCGGACAGAGACAGAGAGAACAGAGCGCAGTTCAGGAGACTGAGACGGAGAGCTTTCTCGCATGCATCTCATGATTGTATAGATCGTTAAGCCCAAATTTATCGACTTATAATGATTTCGATTTCAAGTGTGTTATTTGTTTACGCAAAGAAACGACCGAATATTGTGTGTTATCGAGAGTGTTTGTTTATTTAACTGCTTGCTGTTCTTCGCTGCGTGTTGAATGAGTCTTTGTTCAATTATCATTTCCTTCTAAAGGAGGAGCACTTGAATCGTTTTTTTGTGCATTGTTTATGTAAAGAAATGACGTGGTCTTGTATGCACTATTAAGTGTTCATTTACAATTGACTCTGCCTCGAATTGAAGATTGTCTTACGCTGATTAGGAGCTGACAGAAAGTAATCGGTGTAAAGCGATTATGACATCAACGACATCATCGATTTTAAATTTGCTCACTAACGAAAAGGTTAATATTGTTTAATACGAGCCATTCAGATGTGTAAATATATAGTATTTAGATTCGAGAAAGAGAGACCCCACTGCGAGACTTCAATGTGACAAACCACTTTCTTAAGCACAGCCGAAGATATTGGAAGGAAGGTGTCTTTATTAGCCAAGATTTATTGCTTAATATAAGATGTTCTTCAAGGTGTCTAGTCCAAAATTTCCTACGCAGTGTTTCTCAATCTATTAGGAATAAGAACTGCGGCTTCATTTTCAACACCCAAATTTTCAAATCACCACATGTTCAATGTGCTCGTATCATATATTTTTGTGGATGTACGTAAGAAGAACCGCCATTATCCCACAATTAAACCACGTGACTCATAAAATAAGTGTTTTAATTTCACGCTATATGAGTTTTAAAGACTTTTTGTATCTTTTAAACATACTCCATGACATTGCCTGCAGATGGAACTGTCTTCGCCTTCTTTGGAGGTAATTCTCTTTATCTGTCCATTGTTTTGACCGTTTGGACCGATGGAGCTTTATTTCATGTATGCTCAGGTAATAAATTGACACAAAACCACGACTTTATTGCTCTGAAACATTGCTGAACACTCGATTAACGCGTTCCGTGCCACGTCCACCGTATATGGTGGACGCGGCGCGGATTTCTTTCGGACGTTTTCTTCCTCCATTTAAATACGATTTAACAAGTTATTTATTTTCTATTCAATGGAATTAGCACATGCCAATATTAAATAAATAGAATATAATAAATATATGTTTATATATAAAATATAAAGGAATAAAATTAAAATAACTAAAATATACATATAAAATATGTTTAAATGTTATAAAATTATGTTTAAAATAAAATATAACTTTATATAATGTTATCACCTATTCATTGAAACAATTCAAACACATATGAAGTGATTTTGGACGATTAGGACAACATCTTGCGACTTTTTTGTTTAATTTGACTAATAGTAGAGTCAAGCTTGTCGATCTAAGATAAAACAACATCTGAAAGAAGATGCGCCATATATTGTCCATGTTTATCCCGTGCATTTCAATTTTGCATCGCTATCCCTTCTGTTTACGCACCGACTATTGAATTTGGGCGTGGAACGTGTTAAAACATCCTTATGACGCTGTTTTGTTTCATTGTGAGCAAACGCGGCACCCGTCTTGCGCACAGCTTTCTCAAGTCAAAATTTTCAACCAATATGCGATGTACAACACTTTTTGAAATGTCTGCTAGTTCGACTTTGATTTTGGTTGGACTGAGATCTTTCAAATAAGCTTATTTTGTCACATAACGATAACCGTTTTCTGAAATGTTTATAAATTTACCAAGAATGTTTACTTTTGATAGCTGGTAAATTAATACTAAAGAACGTGGAATTTTCAAACTTGAAGCTTAAGCTTTATAAGGTGGATACTTTCTTACTACCTTCTTATTTTTATTTACTACCTTCGTACTTATGCGGTTAAAGATTAAGCTGATAATTATTAATTAAAATCGTAAATTATATGTGGAACAATGCATCACATCGCATCGAGGTTCTTGTAGCCAGCCCTATGGGTTGTGCGTGTATTTTCGCGCATCCCAAAGTTATTCTGGACATTCAAAGGGTGTATGCCGGTCGCTTTATTTATTGAATACACAAACCGTCCGTTCCATTAGGCAATGTAACTGTTAAGGAGGTCATCTTGCGTCGTGGTCATCTCCAGATAAGATAAAGGACGAAACTTGCCCAAGTGTTCTGTGCGTGTGTGCGGGTGCGCGCAAAATAATTATTTTACCGGGCACAACGGAAGTTTGAAAATTAGCGTTAATTAACTTGCCAAGTTATAATTAAAGTTCAAATTATTGCCACCATTGACTTGATAAAGGGTTTATAATGTATGCCAAGATGGCTGCCCAGGGTGGCTTTGGGATTCGTATTATTATTCCGGTCGCCATTTGCTCTACAATTCCAAATATTCTTTTTTAAATATTCAATATTGCCTTTGCAAGGATCGAATCATTACCGTTTCAGGAATATTCGATTCCAAGATAAAGTTTATAATTTATAACAAAAAATGATATCAATATTGATAAAAACCAAACAACTTTTGACAAGTTTTAGTGATTTAGTCTTATAATGGCGTATCCCTGAGCGTTTATTTTATAAATGAAAAATAGAGGATGAATATTATCCAATAAATTCAATCACTTCCCCCAAATATTACGTACGTATAAGGGTGTAGATTGGTAACTTTAATGATATTTTTCCTCCTTGAATTTGGATCACTAAATATGGATTTTTCAAGGGATGAGTGTATAAAATAAGATGGCCAAACTTGATGGAGCCACGAAAGGCAATAGATGGAATTTTTGAGGGCATAGTCAATGTTTATAATTAGAAAACTTGTCCAAAAGTTCAAAGTGAAAAAAAGTAAATTCTTATAACTTAAGCCCGTCTCGAGTAGGGTGAGGGATGAATTAATTGGGAGGGAGGTTTTCCCTCCGTTGGATGGGAACGCTAATCGCGAGCAGTTGTCTCTCGTCAACTTGGTGATTAATTATAACTGGCTATGTCAGGTTTGAAGTACATAACCTTTTTTAAGAGAAACACTAGAAAAATTTTCGAGGACACTTATAAAAGATATACAAACGTGCGCGCTGTATATTTACTACGACGAAGCTTAACAAAGGTTTTTCTCACTTTTTAATAGCTATTTTTAAAATTACGCCCCGACAAAAACTTGGACACCAGAATATATCTTGGCTTAATCTCATAAAAATATTTAATGCCTCGAAGCCCATAATGTACTTTATGCAAACTTATGAAATGTGACATTTTATTTTTTTGCATCCCAGACACCTTTTTAAGCACAGCCATATTGATGCTTTTGAATGATAAAAAGATGATTTAATTAATATCGGTTGTGCCAAAAATACGTGCCGTTTTACACTTCTGTTAAGAAAAAATATTAAAAAATAAAGGATTTTAAATGGAATATAGTGAATTACTATTGCATCCACCTTATTCTTCTCATTTCGCTCCTTTGAATAAAAAAAAAAAAAAACGATTTGAAGAATAAAAAAATCTATCTTTCTTCGTTTTTTGCATCTAAACCGAATAATTTCTATAACAATATATTATTTTTGACGTGTCCTAGTTCTTATTTGAAGAAAAGTTTGTCTTTGAAGTCTCACAGTTGGGTGTTTATGCTTTTTTTAATTATTTGCAATTATCGTTTTCTTCTGATCTTCTTTATTTTTTTACGCTTTCTACCAGCAATCATTTGAGCAGCTTAATTCAACTTTATACTATTAAAAATTCGTTTAATTGAAATTTTGAAAATTTTAATCGAAACCGAAAATTGATAACCGGTAAAACCGTTATTTTGCAGGAACAAAAACAATTCAAAAATATCGGTTTATTTTCGGTTTCAGATATCTTAATGATTTGTGGATTCTCTTTGAAGAGACTCTCAATTCATCATAATACGAGAGTGATTCAAATATAACCCGCAGTTTTGCCGTTCAAATTTAAAATACTGTAGCCATCACTTTCCCAGCAGACTATTTCTCGAATTTCATAACTTTACGAAACTTTTGGGCTCATTTAAACACTTGGGTGTTACTTAAAAAAGCATCACTAAATTGTGCCTCAAGTCTCCTTAAAATTTAATTTGACTTCACGCCTTTGTTTATGAGAAAACAAATAATTATGCGTTGCGCAACAGAGAATGCTACTTTTTGCCTTCTTTCTTCAGTGAAGAGATCCAGATGCAGATGGAATAAATATATGTCTAATGATGAAAACTATGTAGAAACACAAGACACTATATTTGGCTGTGTGTATATCCGTCCATGACAAAGTGTTGGTATATTGGATTTAATCCTGGACTCTGGAAAAACATATTTGGGAGATCGGAAATATTAATATTTCTGATCGATCGTCTCAATCCAGGTTTACCCTAATTTCCTGGATATGAAAAAGTAAATGCTGAGGCTATTAATAAAGTCGCACCGGGACGTCCACGAGTGACTAATTGAATTTGCAACAATAATTTTATTATCATTTATATATAATGATAATTTCGCTACTCGCTCATAGGTTCTCTCCTCTCTTACCTTTCCAAATAATCCTATCCTTTCTTAACCACACGTGGAAGGCAACGGGAAACCACCTCATTAAATCCTTTCTCTAGTAAAATCTCCTATGGAGATCGCCTACGTCCGATGGTTCGGATATGGCACATTAAGAAGATACCCTTCCATATAGAATGATAGTATATATAATTCCATAATTCAGCGACCCGTTTACGTAGCAATACTTTCAATAAATCATTCATATTTATCTTTTATGTTAACTATAAATTTTTATACATTTTCTAGACATAAATTTATATAAATGAAAGAATTTCACAATCGACGATATATGGTATTTTAGCACTTTGAGGGTTAAATTATGTTTTTATTTAAACCAATTTAATATTTGATCTCATTTGATGGCAAACTTAGATCCATTTTCATCATTTTATAGTGGCCCAATTATGCTGCGATTATTTGCGAATGTGGAAACTCGACGAATCTTCTTGTATATCAAATAATTTTTCTAGGTAATAAGATTTTATTACACAAAAGAAGAAAAATGAAAATGGAAACTTCGGCTAGATAAATAGACTATGCATATTAATGTTCACTCTTGCGAAACTTTCTTTTTTATTGTTTGAAAGTTGTGGCTAGAGTTGGCGACCCCTGCGGGATAGCATTATTTGCAAGGAGCTCCAACCCACCGCTAATAAGACTTCCTGGTCTTCTATCTAGCTGGAATATCAACACATACTATATTTATATTTCCTTACATTTTCCGCCTGTTATTTGGAATGATTCGGTAAAAAAATGTTTTTTTCGGTGCTATTTAATTCGCCTTTGATGTAATTATTTTTAACTCGCGACAACGGGTTGCAAATACGTTTTTTTAAGGACATTATTTCCATCCATGCCTTATAACAAGCAATGGTAATATTTTCTACCCTCCTCAGTGGAGTAAACCGGTGTTTTTTATGATATTTTTCCACTATTTCAACACGTCCTGTTGGTCGTTGAATCGGTCATTTCGAAAAGACTGCAACTCGACACGTTTTTAAGGGTGGTTTAAAGAAGAAGTGTTCTCGCATTAGCTCTTAATGCTCTACAATATTCTCTTTTAAAATATTTCCATGTTCGAATATATATCGTTGTAAAAATAAAAGAACGAAAATGTCAATTTTGCTAAACGCCTTTGCTAAAAGCGGATTATGTTTAATACATTTCCTCTTGATTTAATGTCAGCGACTTGGAAGCACAGTGTTTGGGTGGCGTTTGATCTAATTTGTAATTTTAAATCGTAATTGTAAGCCGACAAGGTAAAAAGAAAATATAATCCATTAATACGGATAGATACGATACAGGGAAAGTGTATTTAAATGAAAAATATGATTCCAGTAGCAAAATTAAATTTAAAAAAAAATTATATTCTACTTATACTCAAATACGAACTATGAAATCTTAATATTATATCACTATTAAAATCACACAAATGAGTGCTTTGAGTCTTATTTAATAGAACCAGTCTTATTATAATGAAAGAAAATTAATGATTCCATATTATTTCCATAAAAAAAAAAAAAAAAAATTGGCGTGTTATAATATAAAGTTTACTGTTACCGAATGATCACCCTCGGGTTAGGGATCAATCAAATTTAAAGATCAAATATCGTACAGTAGCATTAGACCAGTTTTCATAGGACAGTAAATGCGCGCGCAGGTACATTTCTATTGCACGTATGCAGATTTCAGCCAAATTGATGATATTTTTAGCGTATGAAAATCCAATATTGGTTATTAAATTGAGAATATTCGCAGCGAATAAGGACGATCCCTCCGAAAGGTTTCATTGATCGCCGAAAGCCGAGTTTCTTAGGGCCCCAACAAATACAAAATAAATGTTTGCATTTTCGTGTTAATACGCGCTGACATTTAAATCTATACCTTCATGAATATTTGATGATTTCTTTGGGATACAATTTCGACGTAAAATCTGCAAGGATAATTTGAAGGTATATTTAAATCCCTTTATTAAATCATTGAAATATTTATGACGACAGTGGAACGCGAAGGCAGGAATTGTGATGCGTTTTTACGCATGAATCTTTAATGAGCCCTGGGGATGAATTATTGGCTCGGAAAAAACTGAACAAATTCGGGAATATGGGAAGTTTGCTAATGTTCACTTAATTCATACCGTATCGTTTTTTCATCATAATGATTTTCCTTTCCGAGAGCATGTTTGTGGAAAGTTGTTCTGTTTTTCTTCATTTCTGCGACGCAATTTATTCTCGCAGCTGGAAGTTGTTTGGTTTCATTATTCTTAATGTACACGTACATTTTATTTTTGTATTTTTCTTGTGTATCTTTGCTTCAATTATGTTTTATCACTGAAAACATTATTATATATTTAGTCATGTACTTATATTGGTTCTTTAACACAGCATTATTTCAGACCGAAACATTTTTGCTAATATTTTTTTGGCATAAGATTAGCTTTAAATCCTTAATATGTAAATTTTTAACACTTAAATAAAAAAATAATTAGTTTAACCCTGTTTTCACCACTAATTTGCATGAAAAAAAAATCCTCAAATAATACAGATACAGGGTAAGGCAGGAAAACTTCCGTATTTAAAACGTGTATCCCGAAGCGATAGTGGTCTCAAAAAAGATAAAATGGTACTCATTTAAAATTAAAAAAAACCAATGAATGAATGAATTTATCACGATCACACAGTGAATGAGGGAGGAGTGCGCATTCGCCTTAGAGGCGTACTTTACAAGCGGCCGTTTAATCATCACCACGCAATGTACATTCAGAAATCACTTACATATCGCACCCGCGGATCTAATTTCTGAAAATCTTTTATTTAATGAGCGAACAGCTTTAGGAAAATCGAAGGAAGAAGAAAGGATTTCAAATAAGGAAGTTTTCCTGCCGCACCTTGGTGAGAATCTTTCAAACTTGATTATCTTAATGCATTAAGAGACCATCTTAATGATATCATTTTAAAAATATTACAAATAAAAACTTTAAATATCACTTTGTAATATAAAAAAACCTAATCAAATTGATATCCTTTGTACTATTTATGTTATTCATTATTAAAATAAAGTAGTTTCTGTGTCGCACTCAGTACATCTACATACTAAATTTTAGTCAAAATAATAGATTAAGTAACGCCAAAGGGGAATTTATATTGAATTCGAATTCTTAAATGGAAATTTTGAACCTCATTTGAGTTCTTCGAAGGTTCGATAAATGATCAAATATTCTTTTGGTCCAATTTTCCCATTAAGATGGTCATGAAAACCCAAGTGGCTCATTGGGTGAGCATTTATAAAACAAATTCGGTATTTATGCGGTGACCTATGAACATATCCATCTATTGTGACATTTAGGCGTTACACATGGATGACTCTTTACATTATCTAAGACCCCAATTTATATCGGCATTTGGGATGAATTTATAATTTTTATAAATGAAATAGCGTTTTCATCCCCAAATATCGAATCTATCTCGCTGTTTTAACACGCCAAATGAGGATGAAAATATATCTAATAATAGATTGAGTATTTATTTTGGAGAGAGTTAAGTTTTCGTATCTTTTGTAGCGTGAAAATTCCCCATGGAGAATTTTCTTTGCCAAATTTCATGACGGCCAATGTCTTCTAATTTCTACTACATGCTGAAACAAATAACTTCACAATTACCTTTGATTGCTTCGAATTCACTGAACGGATCCAGAATTTCAATAGAAGGTTCTCTTTGATATCCTTTTATCGATAATAATGCGATACTTTATGATTTCTCATGTATTTTTGTTTGGAATACAGGATCTTCTTGCGCCCGATAAAATCGAAAAGCCGTCGATTATATTCGATAACATCAGACGTTGGATCTTTTTCATATTGAAATAGACCAGAAAAATTAAAGAAAACTCATTGCAATGAGCAGGAAAATAGGAAAAAATGATTTTATAAGCCCGGAAATGAGAAAACGGATACTTCATCTCCCCTAAGAAATTCTCCGTTCATTTCCTGTCTGAGTTATAATTTTTGATGTAAAAATAAAGGGATTTTTTTTCTGGATGATTGTTTTTTAATATGATTTTGAAATGCTTTCCATTCCCTGTATAAAATAATAACGACACATATTTCAGTCGTCCGACTGAATAAATCACAAATTCATTTTTAACAATTCATTTAGGCATTCCAAAAATATAATCTAGACTTTTTGGGATTGCATGAAATATTTGAGTGTTGTAATTGTGAATCTGGCCAGGATAGCTGCTGAGTCTACTTGACCTTCCCCGACCGATATACGTGACTTCCACATAACCATTAGATCCAGGATAAGAGCGCTTTACTTCCTATTGTACCGCATTCCTATCTGTGAACTTATAACGTTTTAGAGCTCTATTCCAGATAGGAAACTATTTCTCTTAACTCTTCTCCGAAGACGTTATTCAAGATCGACTACTCGAGAGAACACCATTTGAAATCAATTTATGTATAGAAAATGGAATTCTTTTTATTTTTACATTTACGTATGCGTCCTGATGTATAAATAACTCTAAATACAAAACATATACATTAAATACCTATTATCTGCTCAAGAGGCCGCAGAAGCGGAAGAAAATAGATGACAATGAAAATATGGTATTTATGCAAAGAAAGAAGATTATAGTTGCGAGATCGGGAAAGCTGATAGAAGGGACGAGTTTTCCGCGGCCAAGACTATTGGACGACCCTTTTCTTATTTTGGCATGTCCGCATCTTTTAAACGCGCAGAAGAGATAATAAAGACCTCTTTTAGCCATGCAAATTGTGAATGCAAAGATTAACAGCGATTTCGCACGGCTCCAAAAATCAAAATTTTGACGATACATTTTTTTGTATAATTACGGTACGGCAAATTTGTTTACGTCCTGGATTACTCCTTCCGTTCTAAATTACAACTTTAATCATTTATTACACGGAAGATAATAAAAGAGCTCCCTCTTCGACATTCGCGATCGTCATCTCTCTTCAATTATAAGCTTTAATATATACATCGGTCGCCGAAGAACGCCATGATTGATTAAGATGTCAGCTTTGCTGTCAATTTTTTTACCCCCCCACGGAAAAAGCATACCCATTTCTGCCGGAATGTGCAAAAAACTGTCCCGAACTATTTCCATTCTTTTGACGTGGAGGATATTTGTATTCGTTAACCGCAGTCTTCCTTTTAAAATTGTCAAACAAAGACGCACGTCACTCCCCCTTTATCTAATCGTATCGGAGTATTTTCATTTGAAAGTGAACTTCCTTATTGCCTCAAACCCCAATATCTCCACTGGATGAAATTAAGGGGGTGGACAAAAGAAACGGATAAGACAATATTTCCCCCCCACCCGCCAGTTTTTGTGATTATGAGGGAAGATTTTGCCATTTTTTCTTCTTTCGGTAAATACCCTATATACACATAAAGGTTTCTTCACATGGATCATTTTGCTCTGATATTTATACTCTGCTTTCATGATATACGTGTCTTATTTTTTATTAGAAGCCATTCTTTATGACGATATATTGCGTTAATATTTCATATAGATACAGCATATATAATATATGTATTTATTTTATAAACTTTATTTATCTCATGCAAAATTCTTACCTTTAGCCAACTTAATTTAAGCAAAGGCTAACTAATATTTTACATCTACTCTCCATATTTTGTAAGAGATTAGATAACATAGTAAGTTTGAAGTGAAGCTGTAGCCAGTAGAGATTTAATTTAATTAAACATTCCACATACAAAATGAAGATTAACATTCAACTCGGAAAAAACCTGAAATCACTAACAATCACGTGGTATGAAATATGAAATCATTTTTTTTGTACAATGGGTTTATTAATACAATTTTCATATTAATATAATGACATAATTTAAACAGTCATATGAGCTATGAAGATGATACCAGTGGTGGAAGCTCTAAAAGCGCCATGATACCAAAAGTTATTAATAAAGTTCATCGTATGGTTTATAGGATGAACGGATAAGAGTATTCTATGCCGTAAAAGCTATAAATATCTTAGATATTAGAAATTTTATATTCATATATGTAGCATTATATGATATTGATGTTATTGAAATGCACATTTCGCGAATTCATTAGTATGTTAGCGGAATTAATTGCAGCACTTAAAGAAACTCTGTTTTGGGAAGGGGAGTAATTTAGACCTGACACCTTCCTATCTACTATATGCAAGGTCTAACCGATATTAAAATCGAGCTAGATTCTACTCAAGGGGAGTCTGCTTCTTCATTTACAATAGTAAATTCCTTCCGGGATGATAATACAGTATTGGAACTAGATGGTGTGTGCTTAAGTTCAAGAAGATTAAGGAATTGGTTTCTGAGACAACAACAACTTTCTGAGAAAATATAGATCGAAAATTTTTCTTCTATTAATAAACAAGGCCATTTTGCCCCTATTTCTGTTGCTAATAGAAATCTTATTCACTTTCAGCGAAGTCGACTGTTTTAGTTTTTAATTAGTCTTATAAAAATATCGTCCTGATAGACATTGTTGATTAAAGTAGTTCAAACACAGTTTGATCGTAGCTGAAATGTAGGGAATTATTTTGTTAACCGGTCGAAATGAAATTACGCACTGTACATTGAGCTGAGCCCTAAAGTAACGACCCAGACCTCTGAATCCTTGCTAAGTAAATTATCCGCTTACCGAGAATGGATGCCGAAAGCTCTCATTTTGCAAAAAATTCGCCTTAAGAGTGAAGAAATTTGCATTTTGGAAAAACTTTGTCTACGTGATGTAATTGCTTCGGACTATTATCGTTTCCTCTAGTTTCAAACAAAGAACATTTAACATTTTTATGCTCATATTTTGATAGCAATCTCGGATGATAACTGCATTCTTTGAGATTGAGGTTAAATATAACATAATTATCATAGGAATCCAAGTAGTAAACTTAACAAATCGGTATAAAATCGATGATTTTTACTCTATGATCGTTCTCACAAAAAAACGTTTATTTTTAAACTGCTATTTATAATCAATATCAAGGCTTGCAATTTTCTGTTTAAATATTTTTATAAGATCAGAGAATGTAAGCCAACCAATGAGTACGGTGATAGAAGCCTGAGGGACGAGCCTTAAGTGGGGTGGTCCTATAAATTGAATGACGTTGTGCTAACATCATCAATGGAATAATATCTTAATCAAGCAATCAATGCACCACAAATTTAGCTTGGTTGTACATTGTTAATGGTTCAAAAGCATATTCATTGCATAGGCAAATTGAATAAAAAAGGTATTTGCATAGTATTGATATTTTCGTTAATCGCACAAGGATAGCAAATAATAATGTAATGATAGGTGAAATGATGGTTTTTTTTTTAAATAAATCTATCTTTAAATCATCATTAATAATAAAGTGGCAGTTTCTATTAAAAATGGCGGCTATTAAAATCATTGATAAAGTTATATAGTTTTTGCTAAAAAGGGTATTTCCAAACGAGATCTTCCTCCAATGTACAAGGTTTCATACTTCACCTCATTATCCCAGGTAACACTCCTTATCGGGTCTAACGTTATTATTTACAAGGGGTGTCTTATGAATAACCTATAGTTTGATATAATTTTCATATATAATATTTATATAAATACGAGGGTCGTCTAGAAAGCCGGGAGAAAAATTTGTTTCGAACTTGCCACACCTGATCTGTAGAGGTGATTCTAACGGTCAGTTTGTTTGATCCTGCGTGTTTGTTGGTTATTTTGTAAAGTCACAGTAAATTCTTCCGATGGAGAGGTCGTCGTGTGATCTTGCAATCTCCCGGCCGTGTGAATTCCGCGTTTTTTGACGTTTGCATAACAATACTGCCGCGAATATACATCGAAAGCTTGTGAAAATTTATGATAGTGATGAATCGACAACATGTCGTGAAGTGGGTTAGGTTGTTACCTACCTTTCCAAATAATCCTATCCTTACTTTACCACGTGTGGAAAGCAACGGGAAACCACCACCCAAGTAAGATCTCCCATGGAGATCCCCTATATCCGACATCGGATATGACACATCAAAGATTCGTGCTTTGACGGACGTCATAAGGACTTTAAATAAAAAAGTACTAGTCACAGCCGTTCTCCTCTGAGTGCACTAGGCTGTTAAATGTAGTGGTGTCACTTTTTGCACAAAATTATTTTAATGCTGTAATTGGCAGTTACACGTTCTTCTTTACAGGTGCACAACACAGGGTAAGCCGCTTACCCAGTTCATGTTAGCTGGGCTACCCTAACAGAGCAAATTGATGAGACCGCACCTCTAATCTACTTCATCATTCAGTGCCACTACACTCCAGAATCCAAAAAAAACTGGCGGCGGGGGTCTATGACACTGATAAATACGCTATACGCATGCGTATGTGAGTATCTATAATATATAGAGTAGAAAAAAATCATTAGACCAATATTTGGCCTATTTTATTATATATTACACAAACACAAGTAAATAATTTTTAAAAAGCATTGCATAATTTTTTTTTCCACGGAGCTAATTATTTATTGCAGATTACGTTTTAATTAGGTCTTTATAATGTTCGTACTGGAATAAAAATATTGGTCGGATAAAATATTATATGAATGATGTTAGTAGGTAAATACAAAATGGAAGTAAGAAATGGTGGTAGATATCAAATTTGCTTCAATGTGAGCAAATACAAAATGGACGAAAAGGTTTTCTAAATTTTATCCAAAGTTAATATAACGTGTTTGGGAGCACTCGTAGCACGTTTTTCTTGTTTAACGCGAGTCAACTGTTTGCAGAAAGTTTATTTGGCGAAGTTTTGAGAGAATCTTCTTTCATAGAGTTTCATTAGAAAAGCGATAAAAAATGCAGCTGCAGCTTGCATAAGTCACGTACTTGGCGAAATGGAAACCGCAAAGAAGGCGTCTGATATCTTCCATTCTACTCCAGGCGCTTATGCATTTTGAATCACGGGAAGAAAACACCAATTTGGTGGTACAATTTTCAGCACGTAGGGCGAGCCACTTATTATAATTCCGTCGTCACCCCGACCGTAGACAAAAGAGGCCGTCATCATTTTTATTTCTGGAATTAAAATTATTTTCAGGCTATATTGGTAATCCGGGCATAGTAAGCCAGTTTGATTTATACCCGGCTGATAAGAGCGCTGGAACAAGTCGGCAATTATTTTTCGTTCCCGTTTAGCGCGCGAAGCTCCCGAGGGTCCGTAATAAAAGCGCTCCAGACTCAGACCACTAAAGTTAACTGCAGCATTGTCGCATGGATTCGTACGGATTTATTTAGAGAACTTAATGTGCTTATACGTGTGAATGCACTATTTAACCCTTTGTCCGGCTCGTCGCATCGGCCCACCTAATCACTAATTTAGAAGGTGCCTGTGCTCTTTGTCTTCGTGTACTTGCACTGCAGCTCTGCATTTGAAGAAGTCTTCTGCGAATCCCATCAACATATGAGATAATGCAATTTCGTTGCAGTTCGCATGAACAATTCTTGAAAATGGATATAATCCGATCCCAGTTTCGATTCCCAATTCTTCTTTAAGCACCATATCAACTATCGGATGTAAGCAATCTTCATTGCAGATTTTTCAGGAATGTAAACATGTCTCTCTGCCTTCTTTCTTTTGATTTGGATTGTTTAAAAACGTATAACAAAAAAATATAAAACCTATTTTTTGCTAATTTTTCTAAACAAATGTGTAAAAACGGCACGTATTTTTGGCACTATCGATATTATGAGAATACGCCTGTATAAAGCTGTATCTAGATTAAATGGATTTATTTTAAATAATTTGCTCATTATTGTTTTACTTGCCCATATTCCGACCAAAGTAGGTTCTTGCATTTTAATAGACAGCCACTGCTCCAAATATTTATATGTTCTTTATTTTTATTGGTTTAATTTACGCTCTCAATGTTAATAATAAAGTATAAAACTATGACAATTATTATGACCTGTACAAATCCTCTTGGATACTTGCTGCTCGAAATGATATATAGATTTTAATTTTTATCCTAATTTATTACATAATTTATTAATTCGGATCGAAATTAAGCATTTATTAGTAGTAGTGGACTTAATTTATGTGTATATTATGAATAACATATTACCAAAGCCAAAAAAAAAATCATTTAATTGAATTTAACGGATTAATAAAATCTATGAATTGATTAATATTTGTAAGCTCCGAAATTAGTTAGATTGAATGTTTATTGCGAAACATTCTGTTTGTCAGATTATCTATAAATTCTGTCCCATTGATTTGTTCATCCCTACTCAGACATTCCACATGATAGTTTATTGAATAGACCGAAGGATCTTGTTGAAGTTTGACACGAATATTCACAAGTAGCAATAGTGCGTGAATATTTACTATTATAATTTAGGTCGAGAATATTTGCAGCACTGCGAATCTATTTCCTTACCATCCATTTCCTCGTTGTCAATTTCAGTAAGGCATTCTCTTTATTGTAATAATTATTATGTATTTTATTTCACAATATGATAATTTTAGTGCGTAACGAAATTCGCGGTTTTGGACCAGTTTGATAATGCCTTCAATTTTTAGCATTTTAAGTTAATTTTATCGTTAAAATATAGGATGCAGTATGATATTTATAGATCATTAATTTAAAAAAACGAGTGTGTTCAAGTGGTTATAAAAAGTCACTTTAATATTGCCCCCATGGATCGTATTCCTGATAGAAAATCGATTATTTTATAAGCGGATAACTTTAGGAAAACTGGCGAAATGCAGAATCGAATGCGAATCGAGCAGGTTAAATATTCTATTTTGCGATTTTCTAGGCGATATGCATGAAGATGATCTCCCTGATTTGAGGAGTTTTTTTTAACCAAAAATTAAAGATATGGATACGGGGGATGTCTGGTTTCAGCAGGGCTATCTGAAATTCTTAATTTACAGCTGCTGAACGTAGACCATAAGTTAAGTTATCCTCGTCGTAGAATGGACTCTCACTGCCTCTTCGGCAGGCGACAGTATCCTCAGGGCGCAACTCCAGGTCGAATCCCATCTTGAACTAAATTACGCGACTCTCCCGAGTTTTCTCGGGTTTTAACCAGAATTCAAAGTCGAATTTGACTCGAATCAACTAAGTTAGCTTTCTGCCCCTCTTTATACTTATGGCATAGGTAGCTGAGTTTAATCAGAAAATTAAAATGCTTCACCGGCAACCCCGATCTTTCCACGTTACACTGCTATTGACAGTATATCCGTTGATATGCTGGAAAGATTGAAGAGAAGCTACAAAAATCGACTATTTCAATGCATTGATTAGTGCGAAAGCCATTTTAATGATGTCATTTTTAAAACATGTTGAATTTTTTTTTTTTTTAAATCCTTATGACGTCCATCAAAGCATGAATCTTTGATGTGTCATATCCGATAACGGATATAGGGTGATCTCCATAGGAGATCTTACTTGGGAGATGATTTAATGTGGTGGTTTCCCGTTGCCTTCCACACGTGGTAAAGTAAGGATAGGATTATTTGGAAAGGTAGGAGAGGAGAGAATCTATGAGTGAGTAGCGAAATTATCATTGTATATATAAATGATAATTTAATTATTGTTGCAAATTCAATTACTCACTCATGGGCGTCCCTGCACGACTTTATTAATCGCCTCAGAATTTACTTTTTCTAATCCAGGAAATCAGGGTAAACCTGGATCGAGACGATCGATCAGAAATATTAATATTTCCGATCTCCCAAATTTGTTGGTACGGTGAAAATTTTTTCCACAATCTGGATTTGAACCCGAACCTTTGCAACAAGAGTCCAGGATCTAAGCCACTATACCAACACTTGGTCCAAAACATGTTGAATAAAAACCTTAAATATTCTTTTATAACATTGAAATATAACTAAATTTACTTTTTGTGTTATTCTTCTTAATGTGCCATATCCGAACCATCAGACGTAGGTGATTTCCATAGGAGATTTTAATAGGGAAAGGATTTAATGTGGTGGTTTTTTATTGCCTTCCACACGTGGTTAAGTAAGGATAGGATTATTTGGAAAGGCAAGAGAGGAGAGAACCTATGAGCGAGTAGCGAAATTATTATTATATATAAAATTATTGTTGCAAATTTAATCACTCACTAATGGGCGTCCCTGCTTGCTTTATTAATCGCCTCAGCATTTACTTTTTCAAATCAGGATAAACCTGGATCGAGACGATCGATCAGAAATATTAATATTTCCGATCTTCCAAATTTGTTGGCACGGTGAAAATTTTTCCCACAATCTGGATTTGAACCCAAATCCTTACAAAACGAGTCCAGGATCTAAGCGATTATATCAACACATGGTGTATGTCTACATGGTATGTATGATTAAGAGGAGATTTATAAAAATGGAGAGGGATTCCTTTCAGGATTTCAAGCCATATTAGAATCAGTACTACCATGTGTTATTAAAAGATTATGCTGAAAATAGTCTAAGTTTTCAATCAAAGCAACATGATAATCTAAGCAATTCGGTAGTAATTTATATATGTATCTGAATTGAAATATGATTAGTGGAAATGTAAATTGAAATGGATATTGAATGTAATTATTAGTGAAATAAGGTTGTCGACTTTGGTAATTTTTCTTCTGAATATCAATTTTCATCCTGGGAAGCGGAGCAGCCTCCAGCGCCAACGACACCACTCGAAGCTGTAAATGAAAAAGTTCCAGACGGGGAAGAAGCGGCAAATAAGATAACAATGAATATTGTAGCAAACCGAAATTATATTGTCGTCGACATTTTCTTTATTTTGTGGTGAAATTGGGCTCCCGCTGTGGGGCCGGGGAGTCCCCCACAAGAGCACCACGCAGGACGACGATTTTCATCAACTTCAACTAAATAACAAGTGAAATGCGGAGACAATATTTGAACATTAAACTTTTCATCTCGTTTCACAATTCCGCGCTCGTTACACATATCGCAAACAATGTCGATGTGTGGAATCGCACACAATCAACCGCAAACAACCGCTTAGCTCCAAAATAAGCTCTCATAATTGTCGAACTTTACATTTTTAATATTCATTTCACATATACTGAATGCTGGCAGCATACATTGAGGGTCATCAAACATATGTGGATAGTTGTGTTCTGGCGTGTGTCTGGACTATCATAATGACAGTCTGGTGACTTGAGTGAGGTTGGGTTTGGGTGGGAAGGGGGTTAAAATCGAGTGAAAATTTAACACAATTAAGTCATACAATAGAACCTCGATTCTCAAGAGATGGACTGATAATCGGAGGATAAACGATGCACTAAAATTTAATGATGTTTTTAAAATAGTCTTAAAAGATTAAAGGACTGCCTATGCGAAAGGAATTATATTTTATGATGTTGTGTAAATTGAAATAATAAGAAAAGTCATGGCCTTAGAATATTCATCTCATATTTGTGGAGTTATTTTTTCTGTTTCTGGAAAATTTGTTACATCTGTTTAACTCAAGTTTCAGATGCAAGTTTATGGTTTTCCATAGGGCATTCAATATTTTTCTTCGAAATTTTTAATTGTCATCCTGAAAAGTTTTTAATATCTATTTAATTAGCATCTGCAAGGAAGAGAGTTGCTTAGTTTAATAAAAATATTTCAAATTGTAAAGGTTGTATTTATTTATGGGATTCGAGCGAGTAAACAGCCGTAGATTATAACCAAATATATAGTTATAGGATAGATCTTGACGTACTAGAGCTTAAATACGATTCATTGGAGAATGTAGCGTGAACAACATGAACAACCCCGCTCGGGGCTATCACGAACCATCATCGCCCTAGGCTGTTTACACGGCCGAGCGCACTTTGTCTACCACTTCAATTGTCGACGAACTAATCCTGCTATTCCTAGAGTGCCTTTCAAAATTACAAAATATGTCAGTCTCCATTTGCCAATATTTTCAGATATGGTATATTTCATCTACAAATAAATTTTCCAATAAAATATCTACTATAACAATTTACTTATTAAATATAAGGGATATCGAAAAGTATTCGCGTATTTTAAGACCTTATGTTTGAGCTCAGTTTGTGTATAAATTCTATCCTTAAAAATAAATAAAAACATTTGCACATAAATAATGTTTAATAATAGTTCTACAAAAAAAAATTACAAAGATATTATTTTAAGCAGCTGATTGTGTGTCATGTTTGTGTAATGAATAATAAAATAGGCGAGCTAATGATCTACCGGTTTATTTATGCTACACATACGCACATTAGAGATAGCGTGACGCATGCGTACAATGCAACAGAGATGGAGAGACCACGAATGATTTTTCTTCTCTTTCCGACCGACATAAACTTACACTTTTCGTGACGTTCATGCCAATATGACCTATCGCGCCGCTATCGGTATTATTAATTTAGTGCTACGTCAAGGTCTTCATTTTTAAGACATGCACATATAATGTGCGGCAAGGAAACTACACAATTTTAAAAATGAATAACAAACAGTATCGAAAATATCAGTTTAATTATTTTCTTCATGTTACAGAGACACATTCAAAGACATTCCATCGCATGATTGTTACTGAACGTACATGACAAAAAATAATTGTCGTTCTAATAACGAAGTCTCCCTGTCATATCCTGTATTTCCTATGGCATTTTGACTTATTTGATACTGATTAAAATGTATTTGAAAAATTATCTGGTGTACAAAATAACTATAATACAGTATGATTTAAATCATAGGTTCCCAAACTTTTTTGGGTCGTAGACCCCGTGCCATGTTTTTCGGTTTTGGGTTGACCCCCTACTTACCTGATATTGATTTTTTGAAAATTTCTAATTGTAGTGAAGTTTAGTGCTAAAAACTTAAAGTAAAAACACATTAATTTATACATTTATTAATTGAATTTAAATTAAAACTACTCAAAATAAAATGTTGTAGTTGTTATATAAAATACAAGCCGCCCTCACCATGCTACGCACGGTGGTCAACTAGCAATTTGGTTTTGCATTCATGGGCTAAACTTTGTATAGGTGTATTTAACCTTTTAACTGCCAATGACTCATCAGCGCATACAAATTCGACGCACCAAAAAAAAGGTTGGGTTGGGTTGGGTTAGGTTAACCCAACCGAACCTAACATACCCCAACTCAACCCAACCCTAGCATTAGCAGCATCACCACCACCAAGCACCAACCGTAGCATTGTGGACACATTATGCCTGTAATACCGACCGATCGCTTCTTGCGCGTGCGCCGTTGCCAATTGGGTGGTGACGTGCAGGAGGCGGGAGTCAGGAAGAGTCATTGCTTAGCCTTGGGTGCAGGAAGACGTCCTTATCGCAGCCAGATCTCGAATAAAGAGTTATCTGAGAAGAGAGTCTTTCTGTCCGACGACTATACATTCCCATCCATCTTTCCCCGGCTATATCTAGGCCTGAAAGAAGAACGGAACGGCCATTTCAACGAATATCTGTTCGGGTCATAATTTGAGCGGCAGATGTATTAATCTATTTTAATCTTTAAATAATCACATTCCAGTTTATAAATATATGTAGTTTCACCAAATAAGATGAGGTTTTCTTAGGCATCTTTTAACATATTAAATTTTGTTCTATTTTCATTTATTTACGTTATAAAATGCATATTTTTTCATAGTAACGAATAGATTAATTATGAGCATTGCTGTTGAATGGGAAGGAGTAACTTTTCGGGCGCGTTTGACACTGTAACGAATTAAATTCATAGCTCATTTATCATTTGCGTAGATGAATCTTTTTGGTCCATATTAATTTGGTATATTTATCTTTGAAGCGTTTGCGAAATAAAATTAAACTTAATCAAAGTGGAGAGATAAAAACAGAACTAATACGCAGGCCGATACGGTTCTCTTTCATCAGACGACGCTCAATAATCCCTTTTCCAATAATGAAGTGTCGCAGCGAATGTAGAAAAAATGGATTCCCTACTTTGAGAGGCGTTTCCACAGAATACAATCAATTTCAAGGATATTTTACGTGTGCAAGGAGAGAGGAAGCCGTTTATATATACATTCGTTAGAGTCTTATTGTATTTCTTTTAGGCTCTGAAGGAGCCTGGAGCTCTTTTGTAAATAGGAATACATCTAACTTCTAAAACGATGTAGGTCATATGTGACACGCCAGCGCTTTCCACTTTTAAAATCGTCTTTTATAAATCCTACCTTTGCCTTTTACATTCATGCAATTTATGCTAACGTAATCTCAATGAAGAAAAAAATCGTATCGATTCCAATGATTATTTCCACGACAGTCGCATAATCGAATAGGCATACATTAACATGAACATAAAGTATTTTTTCAATTCAATTTAGACCATAAAAGTTTCAATAAGATACAATATAATAGATATAAATTGAATGAAAATCGTGAGCCTTAAAATGAAGCTATGTGTTTGTGTAAAATATAATAAAATAGGCGCGCTATTGGTTTAGTGGTTGATTTATGCTACGTATTAGCCGCACAATGCTTCCAGGCGCCCACCACTTTCACTTCACGACCTCCAGAGGTGACGAGGTACCACGAGGAAGACCAATTTCATATAAATGCACCTGAAGATGTGATGAAGATGAGGATAAGATGAAGATATGGCAAATTAAAAATAAAAGAGGAAATAACTCTAGGCCACTCTCACCACGAGTCCAACCACAGCTTGAAGGGGGCTGCAACAGACGACGTTCTTCTAATCTACATCGTTACCCCAAGAGTACTATTACCTACGGACGTAGAATTGTTCCCCTCACAAATCCTCTTGCCGTGAAAATTCTGCTTTTTGCAAATGTGATTGATGTTCTAGGACCCAATCTGGAATTAGACAACTTCAAATCTACTCATAAAATCTTCTTTGAATGCTGGAACCAGAATATCGTCAGCATCCTAAATAACAGAAGATAGTGTTAATACACCGATTGCCGGCTATTTTTTGTACCTTATTTGGTGCATATTAAGAGGCCCATAGCTCTGCAGTGGACTGTTTATGGCTGCACCATGATGATGATCCAAATAATAATATGAAATAGAGATACATTATTTGCTGAAGTATTAGGCCGTAGATGATATGTCCTTCAAATTTTCCATGGACCACATATGCCCCCTTTAATCTCTTCAGGGCCCTCCGATGGCGCAGAGCCCCCGTTGGGAACCTGTGCTTTAAATTCTTATTCAATGGCTGCTAATATCGCAATATGTTTACCATTTACATATTTAGCAATTTGTCTCTTTGGCAAATTTTCAACATGCCCCTGTACATCCATATTTTACCGTTTAAAAACAGACTTAGCATCTTCGAATAATAACCATTGATTTTATATTTTTTCATCTATGTAGAAAATGTTCGTAATAAAATAAATAACAAAAAGGGTTCAACGATAATATAATTGTTATTGAGTCGATGCTATTTTTGTAGTTTACTAAAATAATATCTTGGCATTGACATTGGTTTATGAGACCGAACAAAAATAGCCATTTTGGGCTAGTCAAAATACAAGAATTATATTATCAGGTTACAAGTTAGAGCCCTTAAACTGCTTCGTCTTGGTGTGGGTATTCAATGTAGAAGTGACTATCATTTGTTAGCTATATCATGAACTTTTTTGTTGCATTAAAAATTAAGTGGAAATATTTTGTTGACACCATTCTATTACAAGTTATATTTTTTTTTAAATCTAATATATAAAAATAAGTTGCGTTTCCCGGCTAATGCTCGGGCGAAATGGGTTGATATGCGCGTTCATCGGATTGAGATAAAACTTGGTGTGGACCATGTGGTTATTGCCAAGGAATCAGGGGGTGACATAGGCATAGTGCAATTAACTTACAGTAGATTTTTAATTCAAAACTTAATGTGTGAAAGTTGTTGATTCTGACGTGTTTGAGATTATGCGTTGCTATGGCGTTGCTAAGGCTATAAGTATATAGTACCTACAAGTTGCAGTAGGAGGCGTCGTGTCGTCGTCACATACAACACATACGTCAAACGTCAATGTCATTTGTAGGTGTTAACCATCGGCGTGAGTCAATTATATCCAAATTATTTATCGCAAGCACTTTTAAAATGCTTCATTTCATTCATCGCTTATTCACGTACGTAACAATCGAAAAAATACGTGTGAGTGTTATCCGATCAAAATCAGACGACCAACGTGCAACGAGAATCGAAAGTACATGTTGATTTGAATATTGCTGCATTTCAATATGATATTCATTACGATTACAGTTTGCATCCCAGTGTAAAATGGATAAAGGTTAAATCCTGTTAACGGGGGACAAATTTATTGGTAAATTGAAAACGCCTTCATTTCGACACAATGAAAACAAACAAACCTAACCTAACCAGATTTGAATTTAAATTTAATTTAAAAAATAAAAACAAGAAACAAATGAATAATTCTTTTATTTAATAACAATATGTTGACGTTGAAATCAACAATATATGGATCTTCTTTTTCATCGAAAACATTCAAAGCTCATACCAACGTCGGATATTGTCGTGCAAATTGTACATGCAAATAGGCAGTGATATGGCAGTAGTCAGTATTAAAAGACTTGATGCGCGCAACGATCGAGTTCAAACTCAATTTCAAACAGGTAGATATATCAGCAGTGACGAGGCTCTTTGGCCTATTTTGAGCTTCCTAATTCACAGAAGCAATCCGAATGTTGTTCATCTCAGTGTTCATCTCGAAAATGGACAAAGGCAGACACTGCAAGAAATGTTGCTGCTGAACCAACACTTGCGCTGTGTGAAGAAGATGTATTTGCAGACACATTATGGTACGCACAAGTTCCTAACTATTTTACATGAAATACTACATCCGAGAATTTTCAACGACGTAAGCAAGAGATGCGTGATGAAGGCTATCGAAATCTGTATTCATCTGATGCATTGGGCCGTATTTACACATTACATCCAAATAAAGCCGAGTGTTACTATTTATTTATTTATTTATTTATAAATTTTCAAGAGAAACTTACAGCTATTACAGAAATAAAATAATTAAGTAGTTAAACAGAAGCCATTTATAAGTTTCTTCAGCTAACGAGGAATTTAAGAATGCTTTTGGTTAATGTCAAATGTCATACTTCATTGAGAAAGATCGAACGGAAATTAGAACATTACTCGCCATCATTTTAACCACATGTCCGTCACCCAATCCGAAAGATTTGTGGTAAAAATTCAGAGAGGATTTGAGCGAAGATATTTTACACACCGTTAGCAATGACAATTCAATTGAGTTTTCGGACAATATTTTCAATCAAGCTCTGATCGAAATCAAAGACATTTGCTTAACCATCAACATCAAAGAATTCATTCAACAAGAATTCGTTCTGCACTTGAACAGCAGTACAATGCTAATGATTTGGATGCATTTGTCGAAGCAAACGAACAACTTTTGCTTGCGGAACAAAAATTGACCTACGATACAATTACAAATGATCTGTTCTTCCTTGATGCGCCTGGCGGTACTGGAAAATCTCATCACTTTACTATTGGCTCACATTCGATCTCAAAATAGAATTGCTTTAGCTCTTGCTTCATTAGGTATTGCGGCAACATTATTAGATGGTGGACGAACAGCGCATTCGGCATTCAAATTGCCATTAGATATGCATTTATTGGAAGCTCTGACATGTAACATTCCTAAAGTTTCTGACATAGCTAAAGTTTTGAAAATTTGCAAGGGGATTATCTGGGACGAATGCAATGCTTGATCGAACTCTTAAAGACTTACGATCAAAGGCAAAACCGTTTGGTGGCGCTCTAATTTTATTATGTGGCGACTTTCGACAACCTCAGTGATGCTTTCATCGACACCAGCTGATTCTTGCCTCAAAGCATCGCATCTTTGGAGAGACGTGCGAAAACTGACATTAAAGACAAATATGCGCGTACATTTGTAGCATGATGCGTCGGCAGCCACATTTTTAAAACGACTATTGAACATTGGTGAAGGAAAAGTGCATATTGATGCTACCAAGTTTATTTGATTTCCATCGATTTACTCATTCAGAAAGTTTTTCCGCAGATTTTTACTAATTATAAAAATCATTATTGGCTTTGCGAACATGCTATTTTGGCAGCAGAAAACACCGACGTCAATACAATCAACCACACAATACAATAACAAATTGCAAACGATTCTGTTACCTACAAATCGATTGATAGCGCCATGAATGCAGACCAAGTTACTAACTATCCAATCGAGTTTTTAAATTCGTCAGATCTTCCTGATGTGCCACCTTACAAATTGGAACAAGACTCACTATGAAGAAATTGATGCCGAATATCATCGAAACAACTATATATTCTTAATGGAAAGTCGAAAGGAGAAGATGTGCTCATTCCCACCGACGTGCAATTTGATAAGAGACGACTGCAGCTCCCCGTTGGACTTGCATTCTCAATGACCATCAACAAGGCACTTCAAGTGTGCGGAAGAATCTAGAAAATCCACGTTGGACAGCCGAGAAATTTATTTGTATTTGTTAAAGACGGAAAAGCCAAAACTATTCTCTACCCTAAAGCACTTAGCAGAACAATTAAGTAAGCAAAATGTATGCTTTTAATATTTTTTTCTTTATATATCATTCAATATCAATAAATGTATTAATTGTCGGAAAAAATATCATTATTTATATCATTGCTAATTAAACAAGATAACTCTTTCAAATTTCAAATGGTATTTTTAGAACTATTTCTTCTGTGGCAGCAACGCGCCGGGTACCAGCTAGTATAAAATAAATTTGATTTCATGTCTGTCCGTCTATTATTTTGTCCTGTATACATTCCTATAACATTCATCCGATTGTAATGAAACTTTAGGGCGTTATTATGCGCACCTCAATCAATATTATAGAGTAAGTCCAAGTATTGTTTGTGTACGCATTTATTTTTGGGAGGTGTTTAACGGATGCACCATATTGGCGCATATTGGTTTGGTGAAGTGACGCTTACACAAGAGAGGGAGACAGCTGGTCTTCGAGGCGAGATCGAACGCATGCTTTTAAATCCTAGCCTAGATACACATGGCCTCAAGTGCTTGTGGCATTGCAATGTATAAAATAAAAACACTTGTATTCAATACGTGATCCGTTATTTATGTTTTTATACTTACAACTATTAATTGATATGTCTCTCCATGGGATATTAAAAGTGTCATCGCTGGATATCTCAAGATATTAAAGTTTTTCCATTAAAACTAAACCATCTGATCTGTTTTTTGTAGTTTCATAAGACACATATATTGCTTTTATAGTAAAAATTAAAAGGATAGATGCATACTTGTCAAGTAACGCGCAAATGTGCACCCCTTCTGTCGTTTCATATTCAAATGGATCAAATTGTATTTAAAATTTTAAAAAAAGCAGGATACGGTAGGGAAACTACCTTATTTGTAATGCCTTTAAGGCAAACGCATACTTTTTCCTTGTCCAGTGCATGGACACAATAAAAGACTAAGTTTGCCCTTTCAAATGCCTTTATTTCATCATTTTCAGAATAGTTGTCGCGTCAGAACGCGCGTTTCACATAAGGATGTTTCCATGCCGCATCCAGCATAATTTGTGTATTTTTAAATAAAACAAGGTATTATTTCATGATTAAATGTTTATTACCGCAAAATATATCTTCTAATGTATACAAAGCCGCCAATTAAATATTTAGATGTACAAAACCCTATGCATGAAATAATAAATTAGAATTGCATCCTTGTGGTGTGGAGTGCTTAATTAAATAAGCACGAGGACACGAGCTGTGACGGCACACGATCATTACGCTCAATCCTTTATCAGAGTGACGTTCTAATTTGCAATCTCTCGCCTCTCCTTACACGCAGAGAGGGCGGAAAAAATTGAAATTCATCACGCATATTTTCCTAGTGGATGAAAAAAATTAATTACCCGGGGAAGAAGAGGGCGCTGTAACAGTTTCAGCTATGATGGCTGCCAGCTTCATATGGGTGGGTCGGGGGTTCGACGTTTTCAATTAGCCATATTTATGGTAGCACTCACACGAAAGCTCGCCGTTTCCTCTCGAGCTTCACTTTGTTCACCCCCCCCCCCACGATGATGGATGAACTACCGTTTCCGGTGTGCCCAGCCGCTCCACAATAAAATATTATTACACTAGTTTTCCGGCGCAAAAGCCTCCGTAAGCCTTGGATCAATCGGACATATTCTACGTGTCTGTGAATTCACGCCACGACAAAACAAATCTTCAACCAGCCTTCGACGTATTAATTCAAATTTTTGATTGCTGCAGACTTAAGCCGGAGCAAATTTCCCAAACGATCCTCAATGGAATTTAGATTTGCTTAAAAATGCACGCTTATACATTTTTAAATAAAAGTTGAAGCTATGTTTGTGTAATTTATAATAAAATAGAAACGCGCTAGTATATGCGGTGCGGCGCATGTGCGTTGCATGTATACAATGTTTTTGGTTATACGGAATGTAGTAATAGAAAAAAATATGGATCCATCATTATACGCGGATAACAACCGACAAAAGACGCCAAAAGCGATCAAAATCTAACCAGGTTTTGGCCTCCGTATCTTGGTATTTTAATCGTCGATTACTTTGACAAAGGAAAAATCATCAATAACGAATATTATATGGCATTATTAGAGCATTCTACGCAAATAATTTCAATAAAAACTATCCTATATTTAGGAAGAAGAATATGCGTTAAATGAAAAAATCCTACGAACTTATTGAGTGATGATTATCGTTGCTTTAATAAACTACCAGATTATGAATGTGCTTTGAAAATATTTGCCATTTAATATTATATTTCTACAAAAAAAACGGTTTACTATTGACATTTCAATAACATTCATTTTTAAAAAATATTTTCATATGAAATGTCCGATTTTATTTTTTATTTAGATCAGAGATATTGTTATCGAAAGTCGAAGTTGAAAGCTTTTAGTTTTAGAAAATATGAATTAAAAAGATTCATCTTTTGTAAATGTTGAATGCGGCAGGGAAACTACCTTATTTTAAAATAAAAAACAGTTTAATTATTTTTTTCATGTCACAGAAAAGACATTTAAAGTTATTAAGTTTAACCTGCATGACAAAAAACGTTCTTTCAAATGAGCAACACCTCATCCTTCTTGAATTAACTGTCGCTTCAGGTGCGTGTTTTTAAATAAAATCTTATAAATTGTCTGGAAGTATTAAGCATCGAGCCTTTGAGCTTTTAATCAATGATAAAAATATGCGCATGAGGGTTTGATGAATAAAAAATATTTTTTTAAGGGTGGGCACGTTTAAATATTACGTTTTCGGTTTATCTCCGCAATAAGCATATCGAATTGATACGATAATATAAAAATTGGGCTATTTGGCGTTATATACGTTTCGGGGTTTAGTGTTATATCGCAGTAAAAATATTTTTGTATATGTACTAATAATGGCTTACTAAACGAAGCTAACGGGGTAAGGCTGCGAAACGGAGCAGACCTACCCTTAAGTGTTAATCTACTTCGCACCTTTCGTATTTTTATATTTTTTGGGTGATTTATAACCGAACTGGATCCTACTTTTGCGCTGTAGAGAGTACCACCATCTTTCATGATGGGCAGACTCCATTAGGATTTTTTTTATTAAAGAAAATAACAATTTTCATCCCAGAATATCTTTATCTGTTATTGTCTCATTGCATTATTCGATTAATTTTATACTCAATTATCAGCCCTCCATAAATGACTTAATATTTAGCATTTTATGTGCAAATATTTAAACAAAATTTCCATACCATTTAAATAGGGTTCAAATATACAGGATGTATAAATAGTATGGGTTCGATCAAGGTCTTGTATTTAAATTGCAGAATTAAAATTAATTAAAACGAATTTAAATTTTACATACGATCTTTAAGATAATTCCGGATTAAATTAGACTCATCCAGATCCTTATTTGTAATATCAGAATCCAGCAATGCTTGTTATATTTTTGTTCAAATACACACGTAATTCAAATACAATTAAATAATTACACGCAAGCACGAGATCGTCATTAAAACTAATGGTTCGGAGTGGCCCGATCTCCAAGTGACCCTTCGGTGCGATTTCTGCAGCCGAACAACGCAGCGATCGGCAGCCGCCGCTACGACGAAGGCAACATAGAAATTGAGTTTGTTTACATTTTACTTTTAACGTTGTAACCCACACAGTGACCGTATGATTGCCTTCATCCCCTCTTTTAATTGATTTATTTTTACTTATTTTATTTATTGATTTACTTACTTTAGTTGTTGATTTATTTATTTTATTTATTTCACTGTTCATGTCAATCTTTCAGAATGAACCCGACGAGAGGTTCGAAATATCGGATAAGGTAAAAAATTCGTTTTTAACTTTTTACCTAAAAACCTTAACGCGATCGAACACCCGGCTATTTGTCAATATTTTGATAATTAAAATAATTTAAATATGACTCGCGTAAATCTGAAAAACTCTAATATATATATATATATATATATATATATGTATATGACTTTTATTGATTACTTTCCGGACACCCTAATAGAGTGTATTTGATAGCAAATCGATTTGTATATTTTGAAAGTGATTAATGAATTTAATTTTATAATCTTTTGATCAAAGGCCCTTTTGTCGTGTTCTGTTTTGGAATGACTTTTGTCCTACAAAAACAGCACGGACGGAATAACGATCCATAGATTGATGCTTCATAAAGAAGCCATTTTCGCAGGGAATTTTTATGGCACAAAAAATAAGGTAATGGCGGAGGCCCTTTTCGGGGATAGTTATATTCCATCGAATTTAATTCGAAAGTAAAATAATGCGACAAAGGAATATTTACATTATTCATCTTAATAGCTAGCATATAGCTCCTGGAACGAAATTTCAATGAAAACACCGGTTGCTTCGGTATAAATCGTTTTTTTTTTATGTATTCTTCGCCAAAAGGCTAACGACTCAAGCTCACTTAACGACGTTGACTCGGATAGTGATCTATATTCTGATAATTTACGATGGACCAAATTACGGGGAAAATCCTTATTTTAAAACTGCCATAGGGAACACTTTGTGTGGTATAGGCTGAATTAAAATAACTATAAATTTTGATATGGGAAAAACGCCAAAAATTTGCTCAAATGAGTTAGAATCTACTCATTTGAATTATCTCCATTATAAACCTTGAAAATTTCCGAAATGCTGTAAACTGTATTTTTATTCAATATTTTATCTTTCTCATTTAGTTCAAATATTTTATGTTTTCTGTCATTTGATATAGACATAAGCTATGAACCATAATGGATATTCTGAGAATTTTCCACAACAATTTATTGAAGCCCATTGATTAAATTCTGTTTAGTATACGGAGAATCTGCCTAAATTCATTTTTTTTTGTAACTTAAATTTATCTAATAAAAGTAAATGTAAAACGTTTTATGTTTCCATCGTCCGAATATGGCTTTGTTATTGAATAATTTTGCTTCTGAATACATTAATTAATAATTTTGATTCGATTATCGGACGTTTTAATATGAAATATCCGATTTTAAGCCGGTCTTAAATGAGCAATTTTTGACATTTTTTGTTATATTTGGTAATGTGGATAAATCAAATAAATTAAAGAAGCAATAAATAAATAAGAATATTGTGAGGAAAAAGATAAGTTTATGATTAATAACAATATTATAAATATTTTCATATCAAGTGTCCGATTTTCAATAACTTTTAAACGTGTATCAATTGTTAAAAATCATGAATACAACACTTTTGGACTTATTTTTTTTTCGTTTAAAAAAATTGAATGCTTTTCTGATGAACCACGTAGAAGACCGACTTTGCAGAGTTTATGAAGAAGAGCTACGGTCGGAGAATGAACGGAATCCATCGAATAATGCAACTAACATAAATAAGGGGTGTCCCATAAGTTTATTTCGTTTTCATATTAAAAATAAAATAAGCAATAATTTGTATTACATCAAAATTTATTGAATAATATACGATCCATTCTATTCTATTACCTTTCTCCATATCTTTGGAAGCCTCATAATGCCTTCTTGCCTAAATTTTGATAAATAATAAAAATATTGATCAAGGTACATTTTTATGTCATTTTTTGAATTAAAATTTTTACATTGTAAAGAATTTTTCTATGAAAGAAATAAGTAAGAATCATCTGAAGGGGCAATGTCCGGAGAGTAGGGAGGATGAGGTAAAACATGCCAGTCAAATGATGATAATTTATTTCTGACGAGCAAAGACACATGAGGCCTGGCGTTTTCGTGATGAAAAACAATGTCTCGTCTGCTCGCTAATTCTGGCCGTTTTTTGGCAATTGCATCCTTTTGATTGTCTAGTTGTAAACAATATTTTGTTGAATTGATCGTTTCACCTTGTTGAAATAGTTTATAATAATCTACCCCATTCCAGTCTCACCAAATCTATAACAAAACTTTTTTTTGGATGTAGGCCAGGTTTAGCTACAGTTAAAGCTTCTGTACCCTTGGTCCAAGACCGTTTACGTTAGATATTCTCATAGAGTATCTAACTTTCATCTCCAGTGACAAGTCTCTTCAAAAAGATTGGTTATTATGTCGTTGGAGAAGAAGATCGCATGTTGAAATATGCTGAAGTTTATTTGTGTCAGTCAGTTCATGAGGAAGCCACACATTTAAACGATTGATGTAGCCCAATTTTGTCAGATGATTATGGACGGATGTTCGTGGAATTTCTAACTTATTAGCTATTTCGCGAACAGTATATCGCGGAATTTTTTTCAACCATGGCTATGATAAGATCTGTGTTTATTTGCGAAAGAGACTTATGGGACAACCTAATATTAATAGTTTACTATTCATAGCACAAAAAAAATGCTTATGAATAGTTCTACAAAATAATTGACTTATAAAAATGTTTCAGTACGTTCGTATTGACTGTACTAGTGTGAATGTGAACTGAAGGAAGCTGAAATATGAACATTTCAAAAATCCTAAATATTCAAGGCATTATCTAATCATTTTCATCTTATTGCAATCATAAAGCTTACCTTTGATCGAATCAAGATGCAATTTTTGAAATAATTTAATCGCACATTTAGTATGAAAACTCCCAACAAAAAAAGTTTCCATGTTGTTGTTTTTAATTGAATTTTTCATTATTATATTATTGTTCGCGTTATTTTTAAAAACTGGATTTGCATCTGACGGTAACTTGTCATGGGAGTCTGCAGGGTAATGTGTAGTCTTTTCCCCTGTGAAACGTTTAAAAAGGGAAATGCAAAAAAGTACCGGGAATTTCGACCAAATCCAGACCAAAAAATTTCAAATGTATGCAAAATTCATACTGTTTCATTAAAATGTATAAATTATATGGAAATTTATGTATGAGAATGTGAGAAATTTTACGATATGAAGTTTTCTCCTTGTGCGAAAGAAAAACGACGCTCATTCAAAATAAAATTTTAATGCACTCATAAATTTCTTATAAATTGAGAACAACTATACAAAGTTTTTGCATAATAAGCATGTCTTGGTTTAGAAATATTCAATTTCATATTTAGAAATATAAACGACGATATTGCAATGCAATTTATATCCAATCTAAATTAAATATTTAATTAAATATGTCCTACGCATAATCAACGTATTTTGAACCTATTTTTACGGAATATGATCCATTAAAACTTATTAAAATGATGGATATACAGTTAAGTGGCATTTATCTTAATTCGAATTTTTATTTATCTTGGAGATGGATCAGCTACGAGATAACAGTCAAATCGACGGGAAGAACGCCGTTCTTCCCGCCTGCGCGTTTCAAAGCGGAAAAAGGTCGCTTTGTATCTGGGTCACATATTATTGATCATCTTTAAATGCACGTTGAACATTGCTGCACCACTTTTTCTTGCCAAAAAATATAATATTTTGAGAATTCAAATACCTTTTAAAAAGATCATAATACTACCTGATAGTGAATTTATTTTGCTTATGGAAAGAAAATGTAATTCTTTGGATTGTTGTTGAGGCGAGGTGGATTCTTTAGAGAGTCTCTCGCATGGGGTCGTAACTCATGGAGTCTCATTAACGGCTGAACCATAAATCCATTCATTAAGGATTGTTAAAGGAAATTAAGCGGCGTGTTTACAGCACAGCCTGCGGTCATCCACTTTTTATAACGATTTTACGTCCCTAACAAGTGACGCAACCCTGGCCGCTTTATGTCCCGCCAACAACAGCGACCTACCCTCATTAACAGAATATTTTAAATATTTTTTCCTCTAACGGCTTGCGATTTTCTGCTAGACTAGACTAAGACATTGTGACACCATGAAGGAAACATTTTTTTTCAATTTGAAAGTAAAGTTTTCCCCCTATATTAAAAACAGTATTGAAAAAAATTTATATCAACAATTTTAAATCAATTAATTTATGTTTTTTTCTCATTTGCTGTATAATTTTTTCTAAACCTTAAAGTTTATTCTTTTAAATAAAAGTCATGATATACTATTCGAAATAACTATCGCTTCAGAGTGTGCGTTTCAAATAAGGAAGTTTCCCTGCCGCAGCATATATTAACGAACATGCTTATGGCATATCAAATTTTCAAAAAGTCAAAAACGTGTACACATACTCACGAAAAACAATGTGTGTATATACATTATCAAATTTTATTTTCAAAATCAGTCACATACAGTCAATCGAGAAACATTTTGCCAAAAAAAATATGTTGAGCGGTGAGGTCCATTTTTGGATGAATCGATGTGTAAACGAGCAAAATTTTAGGGTTTGGGATGAAAACAATCCACACGAGATCCACCAGCATCAAATGCATTCCGAAAAAGTCACTGTTTGGTGCGGATTTTGATCTGACGGAATCATTTTTCCGTACTTCTTCCAAAACAAAATTGGCATTGTCATTATCGCTAGCGGCGAGCGCTAAAGATTGATGATAATCAACTTCTTGTAGTCTAAACTGAATGATATAGATACCGAGGACATGTGGTTCCAATAGGACGGCGCCACATGTCACACATCGCATGCCACGATGTATATTCTGCACCAGCTATTTAAGCCTCTAAGGTTAAGATCTCATTAAATATGTATTGAATATATCAACCCCCTTAACACTATATCATACTGGAAATCCAATTTTAATTTTATTTTGATATACAGAAGCATTGAGGATGTATCCGAAATATGGGGAGATAAACGAAAATTATTAATAAAAAATAACAGCATGTCCTATATGTATGCCAATGGGCGTATCTGAGTTATATTTTGATCTTATAAAACTTTTTCGTATTATATGGAGTGCTTCACAAAAGCACTTTAACATAAGTATCGAACGAATTTGAGTTTAGAATTTTATTTTTCCGAATTCAGGTCAATGCGATGGGGTTGTCTTAAGTTAATAGTTTGGATATAGATTTATTTTATTAATTTTAATATTTTTTATATCCTAATATGCATCCTCAAGCTTAAAGACACGTAGACATCCCTTGTCGATTCGCAACAACAATTGATTATGGGCGAGCAAAGGCCGTCTCATTTGTTAGCGCTACTTAATGCATTTGCAGATACTAATTGATAATCATAAATGCAATACCTTCTTGAGAAATTTACTGACATTTATAGAAGTCTCTTTGGTGATATAGTGCTTCTGTGGGAACGTTCAAATTTTCAAAAACCCGAAATCGAAAATAAATTTAAAATGCTTTTCACACCTAATTAAACTTTATTTTGCATCAGCCATTGAATCCGAAACGATGTAAGTTGGTAATTCGGAAAGATTTTATTGTGTTAATAAAGTTGTAGCATAGATTCGATTTACTCACTTGGACTCCATTCAAAGATTTAAAAAAGCTTTAGAGAATACTTTGGTTTAGAGCAAAATTTTAGCAGAACATAAAAAAGTCGAACAGTTTAATGGAGCGCAGAAGAAATATGGAGTCTTTTATTCCCGGTGTAAATAAATATACAATTTCAATACCTGGATACATACCCCACTAGCTACGGCCTGTTGGATGGAAAAAGATTTAAAACAAAGGTATATTTGATATGAAAAATATGTATGAGAAATTCCGGTATATAGACATTAAGAACAAAGTAACTTTCATTTTATATTGCTTATCGAACTCTAATATTACGAAAGAAACATTTTGAATTCAATAGTTTTAATATAAAAAATTGGAAATATTATTTGCATAATTGATTTAATACATATATGCCACCGCCTGTACTAACTAGCTCGTCCGCGATCAGTCCACTTTAATCGTAGACTTCATTCAATTATTATAATTATTGCCGGGATATAGAATATAGTTCCGGGAGTGAGATAATGTTTATTGGAAATTTAATTGAAACGGGAAAAAAAATTAAAACAGTTCGTAAATGAAATTTTTGACATAATAATTTGAATAAATAAAATTCTATTAGAAATACAAACGACACTACAAATAAAGCGCTATGGAAAGCATACTCTCTCTGAATCACTCGAGTGCACCCGCAGCATGTGCGGGCATACTCATCAAAGGATAAGGACGACTTCCATTAAATGGATATTAAGTAAGTGCAAAATATTAATGAAACCCGACTTCATTGACCCAAAAATAAAATTGGGACCTCAAATTCATTTGAATTTTACGCTTAAAATATGTCATTTAACGCGTTCCGTGCCACGTCCACCGTATATGGTGGACGCGGCGCGGATTTCTTTCGGACGTTTTCTTCCTCCATTTAAATACGATTTAACAAGTTATTTATTTTCTATTCAATGGAATTAGCACATGCAAATATTAAATAAACAGAATATAATAAATATATGTTTATATATAACATATAAAGGCATAAAATTAAAATAACTAAAATATACATATAAAATATGTTTAAATGTTATAAAGTTATGTTTAAAATAAAATATAACTTTATATAATGTTACCACCTATTCATTGAAACAATTCAATCACATATGAGGTGATTTTGGACGATTAGGACAACATCTTGCGACTTTTTTTGCATTTTTTTTTCGCTTCCCAGAGATTGAGAATTTGTCAGTCAGTCAAACAGTCTCTAAAAAGCAAATCTAGCGTCTCCCTGTTACATATTTCTACGATTTACAAATGTTAACTTTACGAACGTCTTTCTTAAATGTCTTTAAGATGGACAACTGTCTAAATATCTTTCGAGATCGACCTCGAAACTTGCATTCCTACCCTTGTCTGTTCGCACTTGCTTATCTTCACTTTTTTTTTGTTAATTTGACTAATAGTAGAGTCAAGCTTGTCGATCTAAGATAAAAAAAACACCTGAGAGAAGATACGCCATATATTGTCCATGTTTATCCCGTGCATTTCAATTTTGCATCGCTATCCCTTCTGTTTACGCACCGACTATTGAATTTGGGCGTGGAACGTGTTAAGAAAAATAATATTTTATATACAATAATAATGATGTGCCCACTGTTCTACACATAGAACGCATTTATTTTTATTTTTATTAATTGTAATTATTTTCAATTTATGCAACATTGCTTAAATATAATATTATACTAAGCTTCTTATATTGTGATATTGCATGAGCTAAGCTTTGAAAATGTGCAAGCACTAAATCTCAGTTCACTGCAATTGATGTCATAGCAATAATTAATCAATGGTATTTTAATACTCTTAGGAATTTAGTGCTTATGCAGGATGCGGCAGAGAAACTACCTTATTTAAAACTATTTTTTCCATAACATTTAAAAATATTTCACTGAATGATCGTTACTAAACCTTCTTTTTTTCTTTAAAGTCCTTATGATATCTTGTTCCATATTCGATATCGGACATAAGGGATTATGCTATTATTATGCTATTATTTAAACAATAAAAATGATTATATATCATATTGTTAACAAGAATTGAAAAAAAAAATCGGAAAATAATGGATTTCTTTTGGGATAACCTAATATATATTATATGATACATTTATTCCACGTTTCATTGGTTTCAGTAATAGGCGGTAATTTTATATTAAAAATCGACTTGAAAGCCTTGATCTTTGTGATATAATTTGAGAACCAATTGAAGTATTGTCTCTTTGTAGATCGTACGCACATAGGGAAATGAAAAAACTCATAATATTGTCATATGATATCGCATTACGTTGCGGAAGGATCTTTGACATATGAAAAGCTTAGCGAATTTCATCCCACTTTCACTCATTCTCCTCCTTGTTTTAAGCCTCTTCTTTCTACAGCTCTCTCCCCTTCGTATGAAATTATTATTATTGCGTAAGGAATAAGCGGGAAAAAAGAGGCCCCATATCGGTTGCTCGATTCCATTATGCTTAACTCCCTAATACTGCTACAACACATGTCTCTGCTATACACCATTCTAAAATATTGTATTCTTTTCTTCGCAGCGTTTACTTACTAACGAATAAATTCACTTCCCAAGTATATCCTTTGTGTTTCGTTGTCACTTACCAGGCTAAATAAACATGTCGATAATTCCATATGGATTCATCCAAAAGCGATTCGATCCCATAACTAAATTTTGCTCACAAGGAAAAACATGCTTGACCTTCTAATCATACTGAAATTCTTTCATCCAATATTTTCATCCTCTTCCAGATTCCCGCCTCGTTATTAGCGCGTTGTACATCAAGATTAAGGACGTCAGATTGCGAGTCCAGCAATTCGCTTACATCATTGTTGTCAATTTCATCAAAGCCTGGATCATCGTTCGTGTACACATTAAACTAGCTTCGATCGAGTAAATATATATTTAGGCATTATATCTACATTAACACAGAAACGCCCACGATGTTCAATCAATAAATTTAAGACCATACCCAGTGCTGACCACACACAATATAAAAGTTTGCACAAGATCACAGCCATAGAGAGTCGATTTTCAGTCCTTATAAATTGGATAAATTTAAAAAAATATTTTCATCACAAAAGAAATTTCATCATAGCATTGGCCATAATTAAAAAGCGCTATGGAGCACCGCTCGCAACATGTGAGGGCATACTCTTTCTAGATCACCCAAATGCGCCCACAACATATGCGGGCATACTCATCAGCATATTTTAAGCACTGACTCACAGCTCGTGATATTGAACAGCATGGTCCTTGATATAGTTTAAAAAGCTTACATTATCAGAAAATCATTTTCAATCCCAAATAAAATAAAATCAGGTATTTTCATATGAAATGTCTGATTTAGTTGTACAAAATATGCCTTATGAAAACTGGATGAAACATTATTTCCATACGGAGGAAGACAAGTCTAAAAAAATATGTATTCTGCTTAAGATATTTCCAAGTCTTCCTGCGAGAGACCATACCCAACTGCAAGAATTTAATGACGAACTCTTTCTTCTTGCATAATTAAGCCTTGACGAATTTTTCAATAGGTTATATAAAGAACAACGTTTTTTGAATCATTACATTGCAATAATGGTGATCTAGATCCGTGTTTGACATCAGATAAAAACAAATGTTGCACATTGATTTATCTGAACTATGTCTTTTGAACTCTGACACATTTAAGACTCATCCCCTGTCACGATGAAGTCCAGAAAAGCTTCTCTCTCATGTGCAAAGCGTAATTTTCACGCATATATCTTCGGGTAATTAAGTTTTTTTCGATACGATATCACCATGGAGACTTCGATAAATGACAGGAAATTCTTTGTGAAGGTCGCCAAGCGTCACAAATTTATATTTCGTACTTGTTATTTCATTTTTGGCACAAGTTCGTTAGAAATCACTGATGGTCTCCTAATCCTTGTCTCATCGAGAGTATCAGTTGGGCCTTTTCTGAACAGCCTAACCCACTTCGTGACATCTTGTCCGATTCATCACACCACTACCATAAGTTTCTACGAGCTCCTGATGGGTATTCGCAGCAGGATCGTTCTGCAAGGTCTGACCTCTCTATCGGGAGAATTTACAATGAATGAAAAAATGGCCAATAAATATAGAATACCCTTTATATGCCAGGTGCGCTAACATAAGACATTGCGAATTAATTCGCAAATCTCGTTAATTTTCCTCCACGGCGCTTTGTCATCAATGCTGTTAGTCCATCATCTATGTGGCGTATTTTCAATATCAAAAAGGTCTTCGCTTAAATTTTAAGGCAAATTCATATTTGATATATTCGGACATTTTATATGATGAACACGTTGAATATTAAATTTAAAAGCCGCGATTAAAGTATACATATTTGTAAAATGGATAAGATTTATTTCCATTGAAGAATATATTACAATTGTAGGAATTGAAAACGATTTAATGGTTGGGTAGCTTGCACTGTTGGGAAAGATTTAATACATTTAAATACAATACAAGAATTTTCAATGCAGGAAAATGTATGCATTGCTTTCGTGGAATAGTTGCATATAAGCTTTTTTTTATTCTTATACACCATAAAATATTTGGATTAAAATTATATCTTGATGGGAAATAAACGCAAAGAAAATGTATTTTTCAGGAGGAAAATATTGGTGAGAATATTTCAAAATATTTTCTTGTTAATCCACATATTTCTTTCCATCTTATGTTGATGAAATGTCATTTTCTTTAGCGGCATGACGTTGACATTGACAGGTCTTCGGGGCGCAACGTATGTTACTTCCATGGAATGGTGGTAGCTCATTTATTGGTATGATGAAATTTTTCGTACTATAAATTGAAAAACCGACATATTTCACAGACAAAAGTATTGACGGATATGCACCCGGATATTTCTGAAAAAGGTATAGTCAATGTGCCAATTTGCTATCAACGTTTTTGAACTCTTGTATCAAAAATTCTCAATAACATGTTTCACTTTTACAAGTCCATCATAAATAAACTGTTTATTCAACCCTTGGGATAGATAATTGACATGCTTTTATATATCTTTTTTTTTAAATATTTTTGGACTGCTGAGTTTTTTTATCTGCAAAAACTGTGCATATCCAGACAGAAAAACCGGCCAGAATAAACTAAACAACGACTGTTTTAAGACATATAGCAAAAAAATATATATAACAAGACTTATGAATATCATAGTATAATGGTTCTTACAATACATATTTGAATGGCATAATATTATATCAAACCCATGTTTCATCCATGGTTACGAAACTCGGCTTTATTGCTATAAAACATCGTCAAACGTTCAATTGAAAGATCTTCATGACGCTGTTTATATTTTATTGTGAGCAAACGCGGTACCCATCCTGCGCACAGCTTTCTCATGTCCAAATTTTTAGTCAATATGCGATGTACAGTACTTAAATATATACTATCCAATGCCATTTTGTAGATTTTCTTCGCTATTTCTAGCATGGTCACTTCATTTGGTCTGCGAAGTTCGTCTTGATAGATCGTACGGCTTAGAGTAGAATCTAGATCGGCTTTGATATAGTTTGGGCTAAGATCTTTTAAATAAAAGTATTGTATCTTATAAATTGTATTACGCTCCCATGAAAATACATATGATAAATTTATAATTTCATTTCTGTGGCGGAAATATTTAATTTGATACTGATCTGCGACACTTGCTAATTTTTCAAAGAGGTTCGATCCTCATATTAAGATGAAAATCATGTGTTGTTACGTTGTCAGATGTTGCAGAAGTATCACTGTCTTTAAAATGTATGAAATTCGAGCCGCTTTCGCTGTGAATGGAATTGTGGAGCGAAAAGCGAGTGTGAGTTGAATTTCACCTGGCTGAGTGGGTGGCGGCAGGCGGCAGGCAACGCAAGTGTTAAATCGGGTCTGGCGCCGCGCTGACTCTATACGGCGTCGCGTCACGTTCAAATGGCTGTCTCGACGCCTTTGCAACAAGGGGGCTCGTCCTGGGGGCCCAATGTTTTGTTTTGCGCCCCATCCCTCCCCCACCCAGTTATATCGCTGGTACATAAGTTATCGGGATACCCAACATCTATCTTGCGCTTTTGATAAATACACCCCGGCGAGCACTCCGATACGGGCTCTACGTCAACTAATGGTCAATGTAGGGCTTCCAGCGAGGACCTCGTAATGGCGTCTACGTCGACAACTTTGCCGCCCCAGGCACAAATCCACCTACCCTTCGTTTATACTGCCGAGTTGACTTAATCTCTCTTATTTTATATTGATATAAATCCATTGAAGATTAACCCACGTAAGAGGATTATCCAACAATTGCCATTTTGAACAATTTTTAAATGAAAATTCATACGAAAACGTTCATGCACACTTTAATAAAATCGTATATTACAAGACCAAAAATATATTTGTACCGTGTATTTTTATATGCAAATCTCAAAATAACACAATATTCACACATAAAATTTAAATAATTTTCATTGAATCGTTGATGCTTTTTGGAGCACCCTGTTAGAACTACAATGTGTGTGCGTATTATTTGTGATTTTTCCACGCTCTATGATTTGTATGGAATGGCCTGGAAGGACCGTTTTCATTCGAAGAATGGCCTGCCCTGGATGTGAAAGCATACAAAAGCGAACGTAGTGCATCTGAAAACAGTAAATTAGAGTTAAAATGGACATAACTTCTGTAATAATACAAATAAATGGATGTATATTATGGTCGTCTGATCGGAAATTTAATATAATGATATGATTTTATGATGTGAAATGCAGATAAACACTAATAAATTGCCATTGATTTAGATCCATGAAGCAAAGTCTGAAAGAAAAGAAAATTCAAAAATGCAGCTGAAATTGAAATACATTTAAAAAAATTCCTTCCAAGGCGAATTTTTTGCGTCCTCTTAATAAACAATGAGTAAATTGGAGATATTTGCAAATGTCTGTAAATAATTCGATATGCGTATAACGCCACCTCTATAAAATGAAGCAACCACTACAACAGCAGCGTGCTTATTTTATTATATATTACATAAACATAACTTCATGCTTAGAGTTCTCGCTCAAAAATCTTCTTTTCCTATGTGCTACAAAGTATAATTTCTACTACACTGTGCTTCAATCTGATAAGAAATCATTGCATTTAAGTAAAATAGACTAAATAATGTAATCTATGATCGTTCGAATTCAAGGTATTAAATAACAAATATGTTTGTAAGGCATATGTCGTATATATAATTGTAAAGATTTTTAATGGATTGGAATTGAGCTGCTTTTACGCGTCACGTCCCCATATACGTGATCAGGAAGAATAAATACTATTAAACTGATATCGATTCTGAGGACGTCGTCTATGGCCTCAGGCTCTGGTTGAATAGTCACTTTCATTCTAACAATTTATCACAGAAGTTCCTCCGATGACCACCCAGCAGAATTTCCTGATTTATTGATTCTTTTCAATGCGAATTCTAGCAAAGATTAATTCTTTATATTTCAATCCAAGACGATAGCTTTTGAGCTTTCTATTTTAGTATATAACCTGCAGGGCATCGATTGTTATGTAACAAAAGCTCTTATCAATTTATGAAGAATGATCAGTTCAAATTTGCGATTAATGCAATTAATCTGATTATTTTTTTCACATGTTTGCTTTTTATAAATAAAAACAGAAGCACAAGATGCAAAATACCTGAAATTCGTTCTTGTGAGAATACATAAAGGGACTTATAAGAATGGTTGAAGAGCTTCCCGGAAAGCGTTATTGTGCAAAAACTGGTGTTTATTTGGTACTAGAAAATTGTCTGCATTTCATCATGTGTCAAAGAACAGTCCTTGAAAATGCCTCTCCCCTTATCCTATTCTACTCCAGTACTCATTTGTTTCCCTCCGTTCTGAGTCACTTTTTCATCCCTCACTTACGAAAATTGCTTCTAAATTCCTTTAGATAGAATCTATAAGCAAACTATCTGATAATCAAAAACGACTTAAAATAAGATGATGTAATAGATTCGTTCTAATTAAATGCAAAAACTGCATCTTAAAACGGTCAAAAAATTTAGAAGAACAAATATTTTTTTGAAATGTAACGCCTAGGTATTAATACTGTATAATGTTTAAATGTGGTACTATTTCAAATAAAATATGCCATTTTATTTTAGAAGAAAATTGAACAAAAAACAAGAGATTCATTGTTTCTAAGAAAAAAATTATTTAGAGACGAATCTCATTTCACAATAAATGGATTCGTCGATAAATCAAAAGTGATGAAAATTCTCGCATAATTGAGGAAAGTTGTTTACACTCATAAAAAGGTTTTTGAGGTTGTATGGACGGTCATATATTTAATTTTACTTGCTTCATCAATAAAAAATCATCCATTAATGAGTAATCGTGCATATATGCGATCGGCCTCGAATGATAACAAAAAGAGCATTCCCGCACATCGAGTGCGGAGATTTGTAAATTAAAGACAAAGACGGATGCCTTGCGTCTAATCATACACTCGTAAATATTCTAAAATATTGCGAAAAGCGATCCACAATGCTTCATGTTCAAAGCTGTGTTTCTATTTCGAATACAATAATATAATTGTTTCAAATAATTATCTCAAATATTACATTTACGATTTATTTTATTCTTTTGACACGTTTCAATCAAATTTCCGACCAAGTTTTACGAACACAAGTATCGCTTGTATTTTTATAAAGGAATACATTATTTGAAAAAAAATCTCCATAGAATACTTTTAAATTCTATCAAAAAACTATGGACAAAAACGCGCGAAATTTCCCCGTATGTAAGGTGTTAAATTTAGTATTCAAAAAATCAGCGATATTGAAAAACGTGATTCGATTTATTTTCTTGTTAAACAGTCCATTATTTAGATTCATCTTTTGTTCGCTTATTTTATAGACATAGACTTCTTTATTAAATAAAGATAATAATGTTGGGGAGATAAATCTGCTTACAAATTGCAATTTCGTTCGAGATTCAATGTATGTAATAAATTTAAGGGTAACTTTTTCAAATATATTTGAAATGTATAAATCTTTGAATTTTTGCACGACACCTTTGGTTCGTTTAGATTTTCATTGTTTAAGCATTTTTGGGAATTTTCACATTTTTTTTTAGATATATCGGTCTGATAGCCGGGACGTCGATGGGAAAAAATCCAAAGACAATGCTTTAACCTGCCCGGGGATATATTGGGCAAAAAATAGTTTTATCAGACTATTCACGTTCGAAGAAATGATGGTCCTCTTGGGATACAGAGACACTTGCATATCACTTCTGCGAGGGAAGAAAAACTACCCCTGTCCAAAATGTCCACGTTTTCCATTCTTTAATAAACTTTCTGAGAAGTATTATTGCCTTTCTTATATTGTAAAAGTGCGAAAATAAATTCTGCAATATACATCTTACGAATTGAGAGACCTGCCCCAAGGCGGTTCGTTCGAGTCGTGCAATAGATTTAATATAATAAAATACTTGAAGTAAAACACGTTACTAATAGCGCATCCAATAAAGTATGACGTAATCATGTATTTGGGCTCTGATATTAATATAAATGAAGATGTTTTGAAGTACATATGGATGCATCTGAAAATGATGATGAATACTCGAATTCCAGCTCTATCTATAGATAGTAAGCACGCACATATGGCGTGCAGCTTGAAGACGCTACAAAATGTAAACATAAAAAAAATGATCATCGTAATGTAATACAATACTTTCATTTAAAATATCTCAGCCCAATCAATATCATAACCGAGCTATATTCTACTTTGGAGAAGTTCGCTCCATCATTTATAATAGTGGCAGTGTTTATATGAAACCGTACTAGCTACCAAGATGAACATCATAGTGGTAGATCGAATGTGGTGATCATGTCAGAAATGGTAAAGTAAATCTACAAAATGGTATTGGATGATCGTCGACTGAAAATTCGCGAGCTAGCAGATATAGTAGGCAATTTTAAAAGTGCTGCATATTACACATTGACTGAAATTTTGAACACGTGAAAGCTGTGCGCAAGATGGGTGCCGCGTTTGCTCACAATGAAATAAAAACAGCGTCAAAAGAATGTTTCAATTAAATGTTTGGCAATATTTCACAAATATTCTCATACAAAAAACGGGATTGGAACGATCCGATAGTGTGAATACTCTGATTGTTTCTTGTGTAAGAATATTTGATCGGACCGGGATTGGAGCGAGATCGAACCGTCAACGGCAACGGCATAGTGTGGATCGGGCCTAAATCAGAGTTAAGTCAACATAAAAACGCATTTCTACGTATTTGCAAAGTAAAATGTTAAAAGCGAAATGAATACTATAAATTTATGTTCCCATGCGGGAAATATTGTTTAAAATCGAGATGCACCAGGATCAAACAATTTATGAGCAGTTAATTGTTATCTCCCGCTTAATGCTATCTGTTTTCCCACACCTAATGTAATCATAATACATGATACTCAATACACGTTATGAACGCCACTGTAAACATGATTAATGCTAATCCTGGATGGCTTTACAACAGTATAAATATTGATCCGTAAGCGCCAACTATACACATTATATTGAAAAAAAGCCGTTATAATTATAAGTGTGAAGGCTAATGTGTAGATCACCCCCGTAATAATCCTCAGAGATCCGAACCCTTCATCGCGGACTCTGGTCCACTTTTTCAGCCGATTTTAGGGGTAAATATTATACCGGCGAGTTAATTAAGGGCGGGTAAATATCAATAGAGAGGACACCACTTTATCTGGCCGTTGTATAAACACGCGGTTTTCCCGCAGTTTGTTTCAATTTGTACAGCAAACTTGGTGATAGCTAGTGTTGTTAGTGGGGGCTGACACTTGAGAAAGCGTTTCGTCTGAAAAACCCACCCTTTCTGGCAGGAGAAATCGTATTGCCCACTCATGTAATGCTTAGGGGTCTCTCAAGAAGGGCCCCGACGTATGGGGGCGATGAATCAAGCGCTTTGAACAAAAATGCTCTCCGGAAATACTACGAAAATCTCAGCCACAATTAAGACATAAAGGAAGTGTTACTTGACCCATTTATAAAGCAAGATTTCTTTTGTTGGTGCGTATGGAACACGCAGAGTATTGTTTCAATAATTCATCAACGTCGTTTCGTTTCGACGACGCAATAATTGTGTTGTTAGCCTTTGGAGCGACAAAATTTGCTAGCCTAAGTCGCAAATCATTCTTGATTTTCCATGACAGATTGTGTGTGTAAAAAAAATGTTTTTTTATTATCTTTATTCATGAACCAAATTAATCGCATACAGATTTGTTACAATTTCATATTCAAGTGATGAATTCACGGTCCTTTCACCTTCAGAATGAAAAAAGGTAGATAATAGTGACAAAAAAATATATTAACAAGTCTTAACAAGAGAAAGACATCTCAGCTGCGAGACTCTCCGATGACGAGCCTCTTCTTCATCAATTCTCAACCAACTCTAAGCTATAAACCACAAGCAACAATTTCAAATATTAATTTTCAACTGAATACATTCAAAACGAAGCAATGGACCCATGTTTTATCTATGGTTATAAATCAACATTAAGTAAAATATTGCCAAACGCTCGATTGAAAAATCTTCATGACGCTGTTTTTGTTTAATTGTGTGTAAACGCAATACCCATCCTGCGCACAGCTTTTTCATGTCCAAATTTTTAGCCAATATACGATCAATAGTACTTTTTGAACTGCGATGTTTTGTCTCAGCTCCTACAACCTCGTTTAAGCCCTACCACACAATATTTTACTATGGTAAACGAAAGAACAGATTCCTTCAGAGTAGAATCTAGGCTTTGATATTGTTTGAACTGAGAACATTCACGTTAAAATACATTCTGCCTTTATCTTCGCCCATCAATCAATTGATTTATTTTAATCTTTAATTTGTGATTTCAGAGACAATTTGAAGCCCGGGGCAACTATAACAATATTTTAGAAGCTTGTTAATTTTCCTTCGAATCGTTAATTGCCGCAATCATAAAAAACGTCCATAATATTTTTTTCCAACATATTGAGTTTCCTAGTTGAGGCTCCTAATATTACTCCTAAGTCCAGAGCAACAACACCTCCTTCTTCCCCCTTTTCTGATGAGTTTTATTTGTATTTTTTTTTAGAATTTGTGTTTCATATTTGACATGATTTTAATATCTGAATTACATAAATGATAAATATTTTGTGGGAATTTAGATGCTCCAGTACCGCCCTAAGATTCCAATGATTAGTTATGAGAACTAAAAACATGATGCGAACGCGAAACCAGAAGTTCGTGCGGGTGGTAGCAGATGTTAGAGTAAATTCGCACAATTTTGACTATAGTTTCATGGTCGTATTTGTTATGTATTTATTTCGATTTACGATTTTCAATTTTTTAAAGTTTAATACTTCAACAATATAACTGCGAATAATTGTCGATGTATGATCAATAGAAATGGAAAAATATTATTTAATCAGTTCTTCCAATAACGACATTGTGATTTTCTAATAAACACTATCAAAAATGCAATTATAAGCATCTCCGCGAACCTTTCTTCTTCAGGTGCCGTTTGCTCGTTTGAAATATTAGTTATGTCCAATTTAATTAAGTTTTCGCATTATATTAGGTCACAGTGGCTTACCGCGAGGGGAAAATAACAAATACGTATGGAAAAGGGACATAAAGTAAACGATTTATGTAGGGATATAGGGTTCTATTGAAGGAAACATGCTTTTAATAAGTACTTATTTTCCCTTTTCCTTACATTTTTTTCTAAGGCCGCTGCTTGAGCATGTTGGAATTCGGGATACATTTATTCAAAATTTTGCCAACTTCTAAAAATAGTCTACTCATTACGCCTTAAGACAGGGGTGGCCACAATTTGAGGCTCAAGGGACGACTCGGGGTTGAAATTAGGGATGTTGGTCTACCAGCACCAGGCATGTCAGACTGCTGGACAACGGACCACATGTTGTCGTCCAAATTATTTTTGGTGAGTGCGTATATTTTAATGAGAATGATATTTTAAATGTCGTAATTTTCTTTGAATTTGCAAGAAATATATAAATTGAATTCATATTGCTAACTTTTTACGCTTCTGTGGGAACGCTTTAAGTTTTTTGTTTTTGATGTCTTCCAAGATTTATTCCATGGAAAAATTATATATTTATGCTAATTTGGACTGCAATATTAAAAGGTTGTCAACTTCTTGTTGTTGATAAATTTTGATAGCTTTCTTTTTACCGTGTAATTTAATAGTTAACCCTTTTAGTGCCAACTGAAAAACTATATCCTGGCCCTAATCTTGGTCAAGCTCTATATGCGATGGATTCCGTCCAACTTGATCTCCTTTATGAGTTAAATTTCGCATACAGATTCGTCGAAGACGAAGTGGGTGACTTCGGGCGTTCAGTTCGGTTTTAGGTCGCATATATAATCAAAGGCCAACAGTTCCCTGGGGATGATCAGCGGATGAAGCCGACTGAAAAAAACTAACGTTCTCGGCATTCAAGATGCAAGTCTTCTTCCTTACGGGGTAACTACTGCCACATTCCCAGATCTACGATATGTGTTGACAGAATCAAGTTTGTGAGATCAGCCCTCTATTTGGGAGTCACGCAGCTTCGCAACTGGGAACTCAACATATTAGAAGTCAGCACAACATATGGTCGAAAGTGAAGCTTATTTTTCCATTCTTTCCCCATATATATATATATATATATATATATATATATATACGTATAAATATTCATAAGTCGAGAAAGAGCATCCCTTACAGGCCAGGCAATTAATTTAATTTTTAAATTTGCGTTATAGCTGGCGTGGACCCGATTAGTGGCTCTAATATACTTTATTTATTAGACTGACTAATCGGGGTAGTTATACTGTTTGTGTTATTATTTTTTAAAATAAAGAAGTTTCTCTGCCGCACCCTGTATTAAGAGCGAACATTGACAATCACTACAACTATGAGCGAAATAAAAATGGAAGAATAGAATAACGATATCTATCTCTTCTTAGACATAAACAGCTTTCTGTCAAATGGTGGCGCGCAGGAATGGGGAGTCGTAGGATAAACTTGATTGTGGGAAGATGTCCTTCAAGTAGTCTAATAGTTGTAACCTCTCAATGTGTAAATAAAAGCCGCTTTATCGTGAGATCAGGCAACTCGGAGGTTCCACGTTATACTATCATTTCATCTGCTTATATGTAAGTCCTATAGTTTTGTTTAATTTTTTCCTTTTTAAAATATATATATATATGCTTGCTAATATGGGAGTTGTTCCAAGATTGGAGCATTTTCTGGAAAAACGTGGCAAAATTGGTAGGCACAGTAAAGCAATTCAAATAGAAATTTAATCTACCCTTCATGTACAAATAATTTGAAATAACGGGGAAGAGCCGGGCGTTTAACCGTGAAAAAAATAATTATGCAAAATTAAAATGATTTGGTTCGGTCCGCCGCAGGGTTAATCGCCATTTTACGACCTTTTAGGCCTATCAAATCACCGCGCTATAGCCAAACGGCGAACGTAATAAAATGTGGTCTGGCTGGAAACAATAAAATATTTGTTTTAATCAAGCGCCCGCCGAAACGGGCAATATATTAAATTTCATTTTCGCAAAACTATTCCACGACATCTTAATTAAACATAATGAGATTAATCAAGATTTAGTGGGAATATAATTCTATTTACTGGAATTAATTACGACGCGGGAGGAACGGCACTTACCGGCCCTGTTCTCTATTTGGAAGAGGAAAAACCCTTACGGCATTTGTACGCAGAACTCATTATAATTATCTTCATAATCATTCACAACATCTTTATTCGAATTTAATATTTAGCCAAAAATATGTATAATTTAAAATGTTTAACATTATTAAAAAGAATGAAGATTTAAATACACAAAATTATTAGTGACAACCACATAGGTTCAAAGGCTGAAGTCTTTTTAAAATATACTAATTTCATTATACTTGAAATTTCAAAATATCTACTGGTATCAGATGTGCAAGTGTTATGAACAATAAAATCATCGATTGAACCCTTCCACTTGTGTATTATTGAGATATTCTTTGGAAAGATAACGAATTACACCATCGTTATCGTTTCCATGGGATATCTGTCGATCGGGGTACAATTTGATTACGTTGAGTGTAATAAATGATTAACATATATAGAAATTATTTTAATATCATTCGTGTTATTTCAATTAATTTCGTGTGTATTTGGGCGCTTCTCAGTAATCTGAGCAACTCGTTTTCTCAGGCCAATATTCTATGTCAAAGTATAAATTATTATTTATTTCGTACTTTAAAATATTTAAAATACCTAATCTGCCTGTGCTCAGCTCATAGTAATCATTTAAATTAACTTTGTTATATTAAACGTGTTTTTATATAACACTCAAAAACAGTACCCTGGTGTGTCACCAAAGCGATAAAGTTGCTTTTGATTAAGTTCATTAAAACAATAACATTAGGAACATGATTATGAATAAGACTTGCTTATCATTTTATTAATATATGTTTATAAAATTAAATTGAAGTACATCTCTGCATTTTGTGGACAGTTCCTCTGCCTATATTTTAAATTACGCGACACAGAGTTTTCAGCTTAAACTATTGAGTTAATGGGTATTACGAAATGTAAACGAAGTAAAGTTTTTGCGGCTGCCATCAAAAGCGTCCGTTTGCTATTTTGTTTAGTGCTGCATGAGCGTCACTCCATGAAATCCACGTTGCAACCTAATAGCTATCAGTACTCTGGATACAATTTTTTAAATTTCAAATTATAATAACGTAAAAATTATATTTTGTGCTACTTTCCAGTGAAATCCAATTAAACACTCTCCTTACAACAGTTTCCTGCACCATAACAGTCCACATATGGAAAATAAGCATATGAGCGTAAGGATTGATAAAGAAGAAAAATACAAAATCCGTGCTATATTTCTAAAGCTTTACAATATTTTTTTAGCTTTACAATAAAAACGATAATTTTTGATTTAACCATACTTTTTTCATGCTATTTTTCATTACATATTTATCTCCTATTTAAGTGATAACTCATTTTTTTCATTATATTAATAATAAGACTGGTCCTATAATATAAGACTCTGAAGTAACTGAATGTTTTAAATGAATATATTTTTGCCTTTTCTGTGTTTTTTTTAATTATTTAACATTAGATATCTATTATTTTAAAATAAGATTTGATCAATATATAAGCAAAAAATGTACCCTGGGAAAATCTCCTAGGATAATTTTTCCAATTTATTGAGAAACGTCCATGTAAATAATTGTAGATTTTAATGTGGCTACATATGATAAATAGATAAATTTATATTGCATTTATTAAACGCAGTAGGCAATATATGAGGGACTGCGTATATGGATCAAATTTAGGTGAATTGAATAATGTAGTTGTTTTAACGTCGTCAGCTCTCGGGAACAAAATATGAAAGGTGGTTTCATTTCTCGTATTAATCTGGCGAGGCTCTCTGATAATATCCGGCGTATTTTGATAGAGCCTCAAAGAAAAAAGGCAACCTGGGGGCGAGGGAGAAGAATGAGGCTCTCCCGTATCATGCATAAGGGTGGCTCGGGAGAAAGTGGCTTTCGCAATAATATTTGTGCTAGGATTAAAGAGCTTTCGTTCGTTTCCCTGGGGCATGTCACTGTTTATCTGCTTTCACCTGCTTCTGTTCCCGCAGGAGTGAGTGCGAGCCTAAGGAACGTGGTGGCCAGCTAAAGTCCTTTTTTTACAAAAGCTTTATATATAAAATATATATATATTTCTCGAGCTTATGATTTCGACAGACAAAACTCCGAAGACAGCGCCGAGAAAGAAAATCGCAGAATAAATATTCTTTGTGATGAACGTACATGTCCTCCTGGAAACAATCTTCCCCTTTTAATTTCAAAACAAATAAATATTTTTCCCTTTAAACGTTAATCTCTCTCCCTTATTTTCGGCACAAAATGGTCAACACATCAATAAATAATTATTTTAAAATTCATCTCAATTATTTTGACTTTGAAAAAATATTCTAAATATGTTAAATTTCAGGTTTGAGGAAAATGGCTGATTTTGTTTTCATGATACTAAAATTCAATACTATAATCTTTTAAAATAATTTGCCATATACTACGTAATAATTTACAATAAATTTAATAGTAGTTGCTTTAATATTATGGCCGCTATAATCAAATTAACTTGAGCGCTCCTATTGAAATATCCTCTATAATAAACTATTGAATTGTGCTTCCGAGTTAATTTTAATAAATTTATAAGATTTTTTAAAAAATACACTGTAATAATATCGTAGAATAGAAATTGTAGATTTATAAAAAACCAGGATTCAATCATGTTTTTACTTGTTTTATAGCAGAAGCAAAGAGGAATGAAACGCAATACATGAAATGAAAATCTGGACTTGCATCCGCAAATAGTATTGCCACTCAGGGGAGTTTTTTCAGAGACTGAGAAATATAATTGGAAAAGATGAATTAACATGGGATTGAGTTTCAATACTGTTAAAATTACATATTTTGGAATAACTAAACTCAATTTGATATCAGATTCAAAATATTAGGGTGTCCCATAAGTTTCTTTCGTATTCATATTAAAATACATCGTAACAGCCAAACGGGCAATCAATCCATTAATAGACAGTACTAGATCCGATTATATTTATGACGTTAGTTTACCTTCTGAAATATTGTAGAAAAACATAAAGCTAAAAATAAAATATTGTAGAAAAACATAAAGCTAAAAATAAAATATTGTAGAAAAACATAAAGCTAAACATAAAATATTGTTATTTATAAAACAACGGACAGCTTAAAAATGCTGCATGGCATTGTCTGAATACATCAACTTTGAATGGACGTTGGAAAGCAATTAACCCAGAATGTGTTAAAATTGAATGCTCTACATCGACATTTTTATATACGGCAACACTTTAGTGCATAAAAACTTGCGAAAAGGTTTTTTAGTCATGGAGTGTTAAAATAATGGGGATTGTTTAGATGGACAACGATTCCAAACCTCTAGCAAACAAATCTGATGTTAAATTCAGAAAAAAATCTTAACATATTTTAAGGTTGAATTTTTTTTGCTTGAACTCATATATAAGCTATGGGAAAAACGAAATTAATACCAGGTAAATATGTTATTTCAGTATATATTATATTTAGAGATCTCGACGCTGGAGTAGTAGTACGAATTTTTCGCTTATTTGCGTTATTTCAGTTTAATGAAGCACTGAATTATTTATAAATCTAAGAATTCTAAGAAGTTGCTCAAAGTCACGGTTTAATTCGATAGTTTGTCATGTGTGATTGAATTTTCGAAGCGAAAATGTCAAAATATTTTAATAAAGGAACGAAAGGCAGATAAATACGAGGAATTTAAAAAAAATACATTATCTTGGAAACCCAATTGGAGTCAAGGCTGGTGCAAATGGCAGAAAACTATCGATTTAAAAAATATCCAAAGCTTGAAGAGCTGACTCCATTTCTTGGCCAAAAGATAGAACAGCATCTCTTAGCAATTTATAAAGATTTGTCTAGGGGTGAATTACTTCAAAGATGCTTGGGTGGTCATACTCGACATTTAATTCGACGGTTTGGCGACTGGTTTCAAAGCACCTGCATTCTGGTGTAAAAATCATTGAAATATCAACATACATTGCTGCTGGGATATTTATTAACGACTACAGCTTCATTTTGAAGATGATGAATACATTAAATATAATTATTGGCACCTTCTGTAAAGTTTTTGTTGAAAATACCGATGAAGCGCGGGTAGCAAGGTAGAACCGTAAGAGTCTTTCTATGACAAAAGCAGCTCGTATAGTCCTAAAACAACAGTCAGTCGAAGATAATCAAGTTTTTGAGAAAGCTGAAGATCTATTATATGTGTCTGGAATCATTGATTGATCGGTAAGTCACTAAAATTGATAGTTTTATCGTATTGAAACTTTAAATGAGATTATCTCGAAACTACATTTTCAAAATGTTCGCCAGTTGTAGCTTAAAAATTTGTTAATCGATTTGGCTGAAATTTTGAGATATTTCTCATTATAATATTATTTAGTCAACAAAGCTAAATTTTTGGCGTAAATGAATTATTTTTTGAGGTAAAATATATCAAGAAAATGGTAAAAAATATGAAAGTTTAACTGAAAAAACTACTTAATTTTTAATTTTATAATATTTTACAGCTTAGTTGACACATAATAAAAATCGAAAAATATTTCTATTTTCGATTTCAGTTCAACAGGAAACCTTCGACAAGTGGCGAGCCGTTTGATGTCGCGAGAAATGGCGCCTAAAAATAATCATAAAAAATTACTCATTTTCGAGCTTCTAAAGGGATTGCCTCCCTTAAATTGTTTGAACAATGTATCAAATATAAAAAAACAATTATAAATATGTTTCATACGTTAGATATATAGAATAAACCAACCAATTTCATATTTTCTTTCAGAGGGTACGAGGTTAAGATAACATGTCAGCCAAATTCTTTGCATTTTTTTTGCATTACATTGAAATATACTCTTATATATAAAAAGTTTGTAATTAATAAATCAATTTTACTATCAAAAATGAATCCCTTATGTGTTTATCTTTCATAAATTAATGGAAATATTTTTGGTCTATTTGTGTTTTTTTTATTATAAAAAAGTGGCCTAGACAACTTTTCTAGTTTACAGAAAAACTCTCCCATACAAAAAAATAATTATGAATAACGAATAAATTTATAAAATTTTGATAAAAACATATTTTATTTATTAAGTGATGCTTAAAAAGATTGATGTTTTTTTGCATTTGATTCGAAACATTTTTCATCATGTTTAAGCATGAAAAATTGGAATGAAATTGATATGATTTGTTGCAATATTTCATTGGGAATTTGGGTGACCCGAGTGCATTTCAACAAAATTGCACAATCATTCACCTCATTACTCTCGGAGTGTTGAGATGAAACGAAATAATTTTGTTGTGGGCGCCCTTTTCTGCTCTCGCGTGTTTATGCAATATATCATTATATTAAGACGGGGTGAAAAGAGTGTGATATACGACTGCAGGCCGGATTATTTTCCATGAAATATTGAAAAGAGGCGCTGGAGGAATCCATTTTTGAGAATAGTTTGGTGCATGAAGGGCAGAGCGCTTTGGAGGTTGGATGTATGTTATGAGGTCTAATAGATGTTAGGCGAGGGGTGCTGGGCTCTTACTTACGACAGATGACATGTTGACATAATTTATAACTTCAAGTTACCCGCCCTCTTATGTGCACAGGCATACCTTGTTTAGCGAACCCCCTCATAATGAAACTCCTTTATACCATAAATTACACAATAATTACAGCTTTGGGTCTTTTCAAAAAACTCACATGCAGATTCCGCAAGAGACAAAAATATATTAGAAAATTTTACGAATTCCATCCAAACTTTTGCTTTTTTTTCATTTTTATTATATTTTTCCTAACATACAACTGGGATATTATTGTCAACCATTATTGGGAGTTCAAATAGCTAATGTATCATTTCAATTTTGATCCAGAGGCTCTCTGCTGTTTCTAAGTAGAGTTAAATACAAATTGTGTGATATATAGCTTGTTGATCAATTAAAAATAACATACAAGTTTTATAGCTTTTCCACAAAAATAAACGTAAATTTAATTGGATTTTTTTTTAAAAGAGCAATAAAAATATATTCAAGGATGTTACACTGGTATCAGAAATATGAAAACTCTTTTAATGTGACACCAATGTAATACAAGAGATTTTGAAGGGTCAAATTTCCTTCAGATTACTCATAACCGTGTTTTTAAAGAAAGATCTATGCTTAGCTCATTTCGTGCGGGGACGTTTCATGCTCGTATGTCCGCTTACAAAGAAGCTGTCGAATCAAAGTGGTAGGTACAAAATATCCCACTACCAATAAAAATAAACATAGTGTTAGATCACTCTATGTGCTTTTGGAAAAAATAGTTTCAATTCATCCTCTTTAACAAATGAAAAAATGTTAAAAACTCAATTTAAAATTTTAAAAAGCTTATGAGAATATTTTCGAATTTTGATAACGATCCTTATAATATCTTATTGAATCGGATTCACAGCAAATAATCGAAGAGTTACCGTAAATACTATGATCCTTACAGACTACTCGAATAGAATGGGTGATTTGAGGTAGGATAGATGTCGTACGCATTGACCGAATACAATAAAAACAAGTGACGAAATATGTGATACGGCTTTTTGACAACACAAAAAATTGTCCCCTTCTGAACAGCATTTGAAATCCTTTTCTATATCTAAGACGAAAAGTTTTTATAAAAAAATGATCGAGAGACTGCCTAAATGATGGAAAAATATTTTGAATAAGAACGGGTACTCTATTATGTAATGTTGTATTTATATATATATATTTAATAATTATGCGAATACTTTTGGTTCTCCCTGATAGTTTAACTCAAATCAAAGACTCTTCACTAATTGGATACATGCTAGATAGGTTGAGCTCTTATCATTCACTGTTCATTGTTGTATATCACTTAGAATTGAATTCCAGCATTCAAGATATCGATTTACTGAGTACTCCACAGCTCGCCGCTATAAGAGATCTTCTAAATCTCAAAACGCTTTGAAGCAGCATTATACGCTTCAAAAATTCCAGCACATTAATTAAAACTTGGCAGCATGACTTCTGCAATATTGTGAATATCATCGAGTTTTCAAGATATGCTTTCTTTTTATACATCCAAAAAATATTAATTTTACCGAAAAACTCTTAGCTTGTAAAAAAAATGCTTTACGATGTACAATGTTCGTGGGTCAAAGAGAAATTTTTGCAAATACTATAGGTTTTTCCAAGCATGTTATGTAAAAAATCTTACGAAACAAGTAAAAATGCGTGTCATGATAAAATATTTTATGGAGCGAAAAAATTAAAACTTCCTTAAAGATTATGAAGAAAAATGTTATTTCTCACACAAATTCTGGTCTGGCTTGAACTCTTTCCTAGACTATAGGTATATAAATATGCACAGGGTCAAAATATTTACAACTTTTATTAATGAAAATGTAGTATATTTTAAAATAGAGCTTACAACACTTAATTGAAACATAATTATATTTGTAAAACAATGAAAAGCGTGACTGACCGTCCAACCTCACGACTCGGCATAAGGGGAGATTTTTTTTACAAGTTTGAGGAGTGTTAAGTTCTGGAGTGTGATATGGCGATTTGATGCAAAGTCGTGGGCCTTTGTTTGTGTTGTCGACATATATGGGGCTTAAAGAGGCCTCAAAGTTAAGTCTTTGTTTGTGAGGAGCGTGTCTGAGATAGCCACACTGAGCACGGTGATGTATGCAATCGCACGAACAACCACTTTAAGGCTTCTACATTTATTGATTGTTTCCATTTGTGCAAATTAATTGCATTGTAGACCGGCAACTAAACTTCAACGTCGATTACATATTTTATTTTGCGGAGAAAAGTGCTCATTTGTATTCAATGCCGGCAAGAAAAAATCTTCCGGGGAGCGGTTAGTGAGCTTTTAATTACGTTTTTATCTCATAAAGTAGAACTGTGATATTGAACGTTTTTTACTCGAACGCCTCTTAGGATCTCAACATGCAAATAATTACTTAAACGAATGTTTCAAGAATTTATTATGAAAAAAAAATGAGATGGGCTTTTTAAAAACTCAAATAAAAAAGGCATCCAGTTGTCCAGCATTTTTATCCTCCCTCTTTCCATCTCTTCTCATTGAATTATTCCTTCACAAATCGATCTTTAACGAATATTTGGGACCCCTAATGATGACGAAATCAGACAGGGGGATGCGCAAATCCATAGAATGGTGATGCAATGCATCTAGTTTTTGCTGACGACATCAACGTCATGGCAAAATCGAGGTCAGAAGTTTTGACCATATCTATCGACGGAGCTGTTGCTAATTTAGACATGAAAATTAACTACGAAAAAAATGGTATTATAGAGAGGTTCGATTGAAGAATATTAAGGAAAAAAATCGGATCTCTCTGTGACGATACCTCAGGCTCTGAAGTCATAAGATCCAATCGTTAGGTCATGGACATGTTCGGTGAAGCGTCGATTGCAAGCTTTGTCCGAACTCGGCAGCTTCAATGGGAAAGCTATGTCACCCAGATGTCAGACAATAAAGTCCTTCGAGCCATATTATATTTGGGACCGAAAGGCAGTAGACTCATCGGAACACATCGGAAGCGAGAAGGATATCTTCCCGCAGTCAAGGATCCGACGACTTCCCATCTGACGAAAACGGTCTACGCGCAAAAAGAAATAGATGCGTCTTTGTAAATCTGAAAAACTGAATCCATTTTGCTCATTATTTTAATACTTAATTCAACATACTTTGCTTTGAAATTAAAAATGTGGTCGCAAATTATACCCCCTATAAATTTGAAATCCGCCTTTTTAACGTGTCATCTATAAAATTTTAACAACATCTCGCCCTAGGCGGTATTTCAACATCCAATCATCTCAATTTTCAATTATTCATAATAAACGCTTGAGGCGCATCATAAATAACAGCGTCGGATTATTTTGTAACAGGCGCAAGCTATTACCACATTTTTATTTTCAAAAATTAACTGCTCGACATGCTTCAAGCAACATATCTTTAAATTCTTGGCTGTGGACAATCGTCGAGAAATATTGTTCATCGAGAAAATGCTAGACAAGTCTTTATTGTATTTTTTTGCCAATGGATGAACACTTATATCCCAGTGTCCCGGGATTAAGACAATTGAACTTTAAAACTCAATATAAAATTACACCGGAGAACCTCCTTGACCATCCTGAGATGCTACCAATCGCTTCATAAAATTGAATTTGAGACAATTCCATTGAATTTATTATTATTTATTAATAGCGTTTCATCTGTTATAATATAATATCATCTCATTAAACAAACTATTGAAATGAGTTAAATGGCATTGTGTGCCAAAATTGGATGATATTCAAAGAATAGGCAACGTCAAAGGAATTCAAAATAATACTTCAGTGATGGCAAATGCAATGCGATTCGATGAGATAAATCGAAGTGATGGAAATACCACAATTTAATCACAGCAGGACTTCAAAGGAGGACTTAAAATAGTTGGCGAAATATTAATAAATCCCGTATTAACTTAACACAACGAATCCTTGTATATTTATTAATGATTTTGATTAGATAAAAATGATTTTAGTGTTACAAAATTTATGTAGGATTGAAATATGCCTGTTTTTAATTGAAATACACGCCGGCAGCTCTTTTCGGATTGTCTTTTGGATTCTAGGGTGTACTTCTTCTTTTGGCGTACTTTGATATTTAATATTAATACTGGAAATTTGCATATCAACATTGGCTAAATATATTGATCCGATATTTTGCCCTTGACGCATGTTTAATATTAAAACTCTTAGATGTGTCAACCATCCGGGCTGGATATATATTAACCTCCCTTTAATTTATCCCATTAATAATTATACCTTGTACATAGAACGAACGTTTGTTGGGGTATTAAAAAATAATAGATGAATATTACTCTCATACAATTATCGTGTTATGTTCTCCCAATTCAAAAATGATACAGTTAAAATCATAACTGTAGGTTTATTTGGCTCTCGTATTTTTCGGCCGTTTTTTTTAGTCACAGTAAATTCTTCAGAATTTCAATTAAATACAAGCATATTTCAATCCTACATAAATGCTGTAATTTTACTTTCTGGATGAGTTTTGAATAATGAATATTTTTTCTTTGAGTAATATACCGTTAAATATAAAGCAAAAAAAATCGAATTTCATATTCTTTGAAATACAAACTGTGATGCTGCAAAAATGTTTCCAATTCGAGTTTTTCATCCCGGATCTTCCCGAGCGTGCCATTCTCATTTCAACGGATACGTTCATGCGAATTTTTTGTGTTCGCTAAGTTTGAGGATGAATCGCTGTCCGCCAGCGTTTGTCACGAAAGCAAAGCTCGGTTTTGTCATGGGAAGCTTGAAAGCTCTGCAGCTGGATTTCGTCCGTGAGGTCGTAAACTGCTTAAACTGCCAATACTTAAGTGCACTCTTAAATATAAAGCTGGTAAAATTCACCTCAGTACTTATTCCGCTTTATGTAATGGCTATCGCGAAGCACAAATGCGTCCAAATAGCTCATGCTTGGCTTATAAAATGTTCGAAGAGTCATTTTTACAAGTTTTAAGTATTTTTGCTCTAAACTACGACCGTAAATTTTGCTTTACTAGCGCGATGTTAAAAAATTACAACAGCTCAATGGTGACAAATTGAACGGCACTATCAATTTATTTGGGAGTCACTCATGTATTGTTTCGATGGCTATTTCAAAACTAATATTCTAATTTTATTGCAAGCACGTTTTATAACAAGCACCAAGACAATGCTTCATGAAAATCCTATTTCACGAGTCAAACTCTTGATTAAAAAACTTATAGAAAGTTTGAAAAACTGCAGCATGAAAGCATTTTTTTGGACTAGTCATACAAAAGATTGAATTTTGAAAGACGATTGTTTGTCTTTACCGGAAGATTTCATAAGAATATTAATATAAAGTATAAATATCATTCAATAATAAGGCAAAATTTTAACACGTTGTATATTAAGGCGTCTTCTCACTTTAGAAATTTAAAAAAATCGATTTTTATTTTATTTTAAATTTTGAAAGTATATATTTTCAAAAATGTTATATCGAAATTTCATAAAGATCGAACGAGTCTAACTACATTTTTGGGCGACCGTTAGGTGACTAACTGAGAGCACCCGGCTGCATACGTATTGTTCAGACTTATGGTGCAAGTACAAGAAAATGGTGAAAAACAATCAGATAGAAACTTTTAAAGATCCTTCTGCTCTAGCTGAGGATGTTCACGAGGTTTTGAAATCGATTTATGAAGATCTTCGGAGGAAATACCCAAAATAACAACGAGTGTTTCAACAGCTGTGTCTGGGCAATTTTTCTGCAACCAAAACTTTAAACGCGTTTATCTCAAAACAAGGTTTTTCGGTGGCTTGTTGATGAAATTTCGGAAACTATTCGGCCGATTGTCATGAAATTTGAATGACATATTCTTCATAGTTATGGCTATAGCGTATATCATCAGATTTTTGAAATTTTGATTTTAAGTAATTTTTTTTTACAAAAAACTGCAAAAAAAACGCGTTTTTTTTACTTTTTCGTAAAACGTGCGCCATTTTGCTATTTTCGCGAATATCTAAAATTTGATGATATGCGCTAGAGCCACTGATATACTGAATCTAAAACTGTTTTATTTTTTTGTTTCAAATGACCCATCTCGGAGATACCATCAACAAGCCACGAACATAATATTTCTACACGGGTTTTTCGATGCTACTGTTTTATTATAATAATTGTTCAAAAAACTAAAAATATTTTTTTTTCATGTACTTGAAAGATGTGTTTATTACATAAGATCCATTTTATCTCATAATTTTTAGCGAAAATCCTCGAAAAAAAATCGTGAAAATAGCCTATTTTTGAGGCGCCTAAAGTGAGAAGACGCCTTAATATAATATTCTATAAAATAAAATATAATATATAATATTGTTTAGGTATCTGCCGAAGCTTTGCTCGGAGGCATGTATTCTGGAAGTCGCGAGATAGCCATGTTCTCAAATCGCTTGTGCGAAATGTACATCATAGCATGCGCTATTAGCAGCGTCCTGTTGAAATCACATATCGTCGGTATACGTATCAATCAGTTTAGATCAGCGCTTCTTAAACTTATGTAGTCCGCGGACCCCCTCTTGGAGCAAAATTTCCTTCGCGGACCCCCTCTTGAGCAAATTTTTTCTCGCGGACCCCCTTTTGAACAATTTTTTTTTGGTGAACCTCATCCCAACCCTTGTGACTTAGTTTTTCAAACAAACAAACATTTCCTGGCCAAAATAGAGCTTCTTATAATGTTTTCTGTAAATAATTTCACGAAAATATCTTGTTCAACTACAGATAAATGTTTTTTTTATACCTTCGCGGACCCCCGGAAATGGCTTCGCGGACCCCCAGGGTTCCGCGGACTCCTGTTTAAGAACCGCTGGTTTAGATCACAAGAAGTTGCATATCATCGATCTACATATCCATTCATCCAAGAATGTGTCTCATTGCTAAAGATGATATTTTTGGCGAAACGTTTCTCGAACGCAATATTTATTTTGAAAATAAAATTTGATAATTTGCACACAATATTCAATTCTATAACCTTTCATAATTTTTTTTTTTAATACATTTTTTGTTTTTAGCTATATACATGTTTTATCAGATTTAATGATCTGTTATAAAACACAAAATTATTGCGTACGTCACAAACTATACTGAACAGCTTTCAAATATCTACGTGGCGTTATATTCCGCCGTTGCTATTTTATCGCACTGAATAAATTGTTATTATGCGTGTACACTATGAGGTTTTGTAGGAATTAATTAAGGTTACGGTTATGTATCACAAGGTACTTTTGATCGTTTGATATAAATGTCAGTCTATGGAGTGGAAAGTGACGGGTGTCAAGGGTAACCGGTCTCTGGAGCACCCCACGTGTTGTGCTGATACGCTACGTGCGCCGAAGGCCGAGGGTTGACATGTAAGCTTTGTACTGTTCACAGTATGTAATCGATTTAATCGAGAAACAAATAAACTCCTTATTGTTTTCCATCAAATGCCTCATGTCTACATTTTGTAGTCTCTCATATTAATGATCTTGAAATGCCACGAACCATTCTTCTTACACATGAGCGAAAAGGAACCTAACCGATTCAATATTTCCATGTAATTGATAAGCGTTCATTTCTTAAATAGTTGACAATAAGAGATGTTAGTAGTTATGGAAGTCTTTATGAGAGAATATGAATATGAGAGTTATTCGGAAGCAGTTAGGGTACCAGCTTTTTTATGTCAGTATCATGAACTTCAGTCGCCAGTTCTTTTTCGATTGTCTAATAGAAAGACTCTCTTCTCTAAATAACTATTTATTTCACACGAGAGAGATAGAGCTGGCTGCGGGAGGGACGACCTCCCGCAGCCAAGGCTAACCGACGACGTATGCAGCTGCAATGTTTCCGCAGGGCCACAAGAGATGGCGCTGTCAAAATAACACATTACACCTGAAGAGAGATGGAAGATGTCGCTGTTAACAGCGCTACTATGTGGGGATGGTAAATCGCCCACGTTACAGTTTAAATACAGGTTTATTTTGATTCCTTGGATCTGAAAAGTAAATTTTGAAATTATTAATAAAGTTGAATATGGTTTCCAATGAGCAACTGATTTGCCTGATTTGACTGATTAACCACTAGTTTATAGATCCGCCCCTACTTAAAATAATTCAATATAATATTTATTTATTATCGTATCGACCCCGACTGTCACAGATGTAATGAACAATGAATTCAAAGAGCGGATTTTTCAATATAAAGTTGCATATATATAAAATATTTAATAACCTATCATGTATGATATTACATACAATGAATGCTTAATTTAAAATGTTTTTAGAGGCTTAAAATCGCTATTTACAAATGGCTGGGAAATATCAAGCTAGAAAAACAATACATTAGCCATATGAGGATATATTTAAATACTTAACGAGATTTTAAAAGGTTCTTTTAAAGTATTAAAGAAATCAATCTATATATTTCGTACCGGTTTAAAATGAAGATTACGTCAAACCTTTAATTGAAAAAAGCTTTAAACCAGATAATACAGTATGCAGGTTTTAGCTCAAAATTTGATGATGACCAGCTTAAATCTCTAATTTATTAAGGTTCCAAATAAATCATTAAATTTTCATAAAGATGCAAGTTCATGATGCATAATTTAGATACGTCTAATCCTAGATTACTAATCATTAGTCTCACAGACTACTTCAGACTACGCATCGCATTAACAAGACAAAAAGTGAACATTTTCAAAAAGGTGGACTTGAGCACATACGTATTAATATTAATTAAATTAAATTGGAGCCGATGAGAGCTTATATACGATGAGAGCCACAATTCCGGGATCAGAGAAAGTCCCTGTGGAATTCATTGCATTCCTCTCGCACGATAGAATCAGTGAGCCATGGTCTTTGACTTTGGTGCTCGAATAAAACATCCTTGTCAGGATATCATTCGTTCTCATGCACAAAATGCAAAGGATATATTGTTCGTGCTTCCTTTGAAAGGGTTTTTACCTTTTTGAAAATTCTTCGAGCCGGGGACGACATCAGCGAATCCGCATTTAAGGGACTAAACGGGCGGAGATGTGTAAAATGAGAATAATCTTAGATAGATTATTTGCGCTACGTGCTACACCGTAGATACCTTCGTGTAACCATAGAATCGTGCATGTACGTGGAGCGACGTAAAATCCCAGGATCTCAACTACCATATTGGCAGTTTGCGTGTAATCTCTTCTTCACAAAGTTTGAGTAGCGGCAAACCAGCGATTTATTATGTCAATCTATGAACCGTTTGCATATTTCAAACAATCAATCCGATTCAGGACATTGGATAGGCAATTATATTTTGATAATAATACAAATTTGAAACATTTCAATCCCATTTGTCTGATAAAATATGCAACTTCCGTCAAATAAAGAATATTATTGTGAAGGATGAAGCCTGTTTTATTTCGTTGTTATAAATTTAAACGAACGCGATATTATGTACCTGCGCGCGCATAAAAAAAACTTAAAAAACGCATTCCCTTCTGTTTTTATGCAGGTTGCGGCAGGGAAAATACCTTGGATACCAGGGATGTCCTGGAAGCCCGCGGGAAGGACATCTTCCCGTAGCCAAGGTTATCCGATGACGCCATATTTCCAACGCATCCACCGCCGCTGTTAAACTGAACAGATGCAATACGCCAGATAAATAGCGACATATTTCTGTTTTCCTTCGGACGCAATGTTTAAAATTTACAAGAGTATTTTTATTCAACACCCGTTTTCTCATTAGAGCACCTATAGAAGTTTCATTTCAAAACTCATTTTCAAAGCATTTTGAATATAGAGAAGAAATTTGAATATATTCAAATGAAATCATATTATAGTTTAACATTATAATTTAGTTAATTGCTAGTTTGCTATAAGAGCAAGATTGATAAGAAGTGCTCTTAGAAGCCCCCAAAGGATCTGTTCCAGGTTGACAATCACTTTTTAATCTGGATGATTAACGTATTAGTTTTTTGTTGAATTGGATAAATGGCGCCGAAAGGTGGTAAATGATGAGATAAAAACAAGCTACTCTGCTCAAATGTTTCATTTTCATGTCTTCAAGAAAAAATAGCCTCAAATTTGACACTTTACAATGATGATGAAGATTGAGAGATGATTTTTCTGAAATGAGCTCTAAAAATTGACCAAATCGATTGATCTGGAAGCATGTATTGAATCATATAAAATTTATATGCTGAAAAATTAAGGATGATATAAACAAGATACGGGCTTATTGAGAGCATCCATTTTGGCTTATTTAATTTTAGAATCGACGAAGATTCGATAATTCGTTTTGCACGCATCAACATTTCTGCGAGTTCACGCTACGATTGCGAATATTTCCCAACGAATGAAGCTGTTTACCGTGAAGGCGTATTTATTCGCAGAAAAAGTATTGTAAAAATTTATATTTGCTATTTGGCCGTTAAATGATAGGGAATAACGCTGAATTTTAATTTGGCGGTATTCAAATAAAAAGGCAAAGCTGAATACAAATGATGAATAATTACTGGTTTTTGTAAAGCTCAGCGATACTTAAACAGGCACTTCTTGTTCATAAAACAGATAATAAAACAAGCATCAACAGCCCTCACGCTTCGCGTTAACGGACGATAAAAACAAGACGTAATTATAGATTAATTTACAACATCAGCATTTCTGAAGATTTAAAGGCTTTCGAGGAACGCAACCTGAATAATATATCTGACGCCGGTGTAAATATTTAAACTGTAGACTGCCTTTGGTATTTTGACCGTTGTCGAATACAGACGTTCTTTGTGTGATTCGCGATTACGCTGCGCCGCGCCGTACAAATAGCGACCAAATTACATTAGTGCACGCTGATTAATTGATTAATTTATTGATAATTATTAATTCATAATTTATATACAATAAGTGCCGTAATTAAAATACGCTGCGTATGGGTGTAATTAACTGCTAATTAACTTTGCGTTTTACACCTACCTACAACGGATCTAGTATCTCACGAAGAGAGCAAAGGCAATGGGCAAAACATAAAACCATAAGAAATGCATGCTAGCCAAAAAAGGAAGCTAGAGCCGAAGAAGAAGGCCCAGATGGCGGAACACCTATCGCTCAGAAGGGAAAAGAAGAGGATGCTACAAGAAGAGGCAACAACAGCTGATCATGTAGAAGACATGATGACCATATTGAATACAATGATTGAATTTGCGGCCACGCAATCAAATCTCCACTTGCCCATCCAGAAAGGCCTCACGCAGCTAGTCACGTGCGTGAAAAAATTAGCTGAGACGACGTGCGGAGCTGACGACGCCGTTTTAGAAAAACCAACCAGTGAAAACAGCACACAAACAGAGAGGCATACTGAGCATAGTACGAAGACTGCAAGTACCCAGACGCGAAACCAAACAACACCTCTGCCTGCCCCAATACCAGAGGGAAACTGGGTAGAGGTCGTAAAAAAGAAGAGACAAAAAGAACGGCAACCAGAGCCAGTGCAAACAGAAGGGAGGCCCTACCGAGTGAACACCCAGCAAAGGCCGCACCAACCAGTCAAAGAAAGAACAGAGCAAGCACAGACCAAAACTGGTATGGCGACAAGGAAGAAGGAAAACCGAAGGAAAAGGAAAAATAGGCCGCGAACCACGGATGCCTTGGTTATTACCACTAAGGAGGGCCCGGAGGACGCCAAAACGAGAGACTTGAAATATTCCGAAATCCTCAAAAACATGAGGAAGGAGCCAGCCGAAGCAGTCCCGGATATCAAAGGGATAAGACGCACGAGGAGAGGTGACCTTCTCGTGACGCTGCGGAAAGGTGACCCAAAAACGGAAACGCTTATCCAAAAACTAGAAGACGGAGAACTGGGCGAGGGATTAGCCATTAAAAGAGTGGTTGAAAAGAAGACCATTTTCATCCACGATATGGATGAGGCCACCACGCAGGACGAAGTGAACGATGCCCTGAGGGAGTTCATTGAAAAGAAAGACTGGGCAGAAATAACTGTTCACAAGCTGCACTCGACAGCAACCGGGTCGCAGGCATGTACAGCTTCCATACCGTGGACTGAGGGCACCAAAAAACTAGTGAAGGAGGTCGCGAAAATTAAAATAGGACTGATGCGCTGCAGAATCAGGGAGCGAATTCCGATCCTGCAGTGCTACAGATGCAGAGCATTTGGACATACGGCCATGGGCTGCAGGGCCGAGGACAGGACGTCACAATGCTGGAAGTGTTCTGAAAGCGGACATAGGGCTGGCACATGCAAAGCCGACCCGTATTGCCCGCTATGCGGAAATAAAGGAGAGGAACGAACAAGACACGTAAGCGGAAGCAGCAAGTGCTTCGCGATGCAAAAATACCTCCAGAAGGCGCGAAGAAATCACTGAAACTGCTGCAAGTAAACCTGAATGGATGCATCGCGGCCCAGGCACTGCTTGAACGCGAGGTCTACGACACAAAGGTGGACCTCGCGATAGTCTCAGAACAGTACAAAGACCACACACATGGCTGGCATGCTGACACCAGTCAGAGAGCAGCCGTGTGGATAGCGAACGAGAGCCTCAAGGTGACCGGACGAGCGGCGGGGAACGGATGGGTCTGGGTGGAGGTGGAGGGAGTGAGGATTTATAGTTGCTACTTCTCCCCCAATACCAACACCGCAGACTACGACCGACTGCTGCGAGACCTAGAGGATGATGTCTCTACTTCTTCCCTTCCTGTAGTAGCAGCTGGCGATTTCAACGCCAAGTCCATGGCCTGGGGGTCACCTGTGACTGACCGGAGAGGAATAATCCTGGCAGAGAGCATGGCAAGATTGCGGCTGCTCCCTGCCAACCGAGGTCGAAAATGGACATACAGAAGAGATCCCTACGGGTCGATTATTGATGTCACCTTCTGCGATGAAACAGTAATCGGCAGGGTGAGAGACTGGGAAGTATCAGAAAAGTATACGAATAGCGACCACCAGTATATCACCTACCGATTGGCTGACCAGCGGAGGGGAGGCCGGAAACACCACAGCAAAGGATGGGCGACCAAAAAATTCTGCAAGGACGATTTCCTCGCTGCGATAGAGACGGGAAAGGAAAGAGCGAAGGAGCACATAACCCAGAGAGGGGCGGAAGAAGCTGTAGAGGAACTCCAAACACTCATAGAGCGTGGATGTGACGCGGCCATGCCCAGAATACCGAGGGAAAGAATTAGACCTGGTGTGTACTGGTGGACAGAAGAAATTGCGGAGCAACGGAGAATCTGTCTTGCCAGTAGACGCAGGGTAACTAGGGCCAGAGTGGCGGAAACCAGAATACAGTGCCAAGAAACTCACAGAGCAGACCGAAGAAACCTGCGAAAAATGATCCAGGAATCCAAGGCGCGCTGCTGGGAGGAGTTATGCCGTACACTCGACTCTAACCCATGGGGACTACCGTACAAAATTGTGCGGGGGAAACTACGGGGAGGAAGCGAAATCTGGAACCAACGGCAAACGGAGGACCAAATAAGCCAACTCTTTCCAGACAAATCTCACACTGTTCGGACTGCCGAGAGATACAGAGAAAGGAGCAGAGACAGCATAGAACCGCCCGCGCCGTTCAGCATAGATGAACTGCAGTATGCAGGTTCGAGGATAAAACCCGGGAAGGCGCCAGGACCGGACGGTATGCCTGGCGAGATCATCAAATTGATGGTTGGGGAGTACCCGGAACTAATACTAGACACAATAAATGCCTGCCTAGAGGAACGAAAGTTCGCAAGAAGATGGAAAACGGCCAGACTGGTATTAGTTCCGAAACCGGGGAAAACTACATTGAGACCGCTGTGCATGCTAGACGGTCTTGGAAAACTCCTCGAAACAATGCTGTTGAAGAGAATCCAGCCAGGAATCGAACAAAAACTGTCAGATAGGCAGTATGGCTTTAGACCGGGGCGATCCACGCTTGGAGCAATAAAACGTGTAACTGATGTCATCCGAGAAGCGTGGAAAGGCTCGGTTAAACAAAGCAAGGACGTTGTGATGGTCACACTGGACATCAAAAACGCCTTCAATAGCGCAAACTGGGAGTTAATCGTGGGAGCCCTGGAGGAAAAATTTGAAATTCCACAGTATGCAGTCGACCTCGTAAGCGACTATTTCAAAGACCGATATGTCCATCACAACGAAACGGACCTGACAAGAAGACTGGAGATGGGCGTCCCGCAGGGGTCGGTTCTGGGACCAACTCTCTGGAACGCACTGTACAACAGTCTCCTAAATATGGCACTACCTGCAGGAGCAGAACTCATTGCCTTCGCGGACGACGTTGCACTGCTGGTGACAGCTCGACATCCATGGGAAGTGGAGGCGACGGGCAACGAAGCCCTCGCCAGAATTCGAGCGTGGATGCGGGATAATCACCTGCAGTTGGCGATTGAGAAAACTGAGGCAATGATATGCAGCAGACGGAGAAGACCGAGGGTCGAGCAGCTTGTTATTGGAGGACACAAGGTGGAATACAGCAAAACGTTGAGATACCTCGGGATCCTCATGGATAACAAGCTGACCTTTAGCAAACACATAGAAGAAGCTGCACAGAAGGCACAGAAGGTGGCAGGCGAGCTTGGACGGCTCATGCCCAACATTGGAGGGCCAAAGCCGTGCAGAAGACGTACCATAAACGAGGTAATACACTCGATCCTTCTGTACGGAGCCCCGATATGGCATGAGTCGCTCAAACGTGACATCAACAGAAAGAAGCTCGCCAGAGTCCAGCGACAGGGAGCGCTCCGAGTCACCGCAGCGTACAGGACAGTGTCTGAAGACGCGGTGCTGGTGATTGCTGGAATACCGCCGCTGGACCTCCAGGCAAAGAAGAGGGCCTTGGACTACGAAGATCCTAAAAATCGCAACGAACATGACCAGAAACTGAGGGAAGCCTGGCAACGGAGATGGGATCAGTCCAGCAAGGGAAGATGGACCCATCGACTTATCCCGGTCATAAGTCGGTGGAGGGCCCGGGAACACGGTGAAACAACCTACCGCTTGACGCAGGCGCTCACTGGGCACGGATGCTTTGGTGCGTACCTGAAGCGGATTGGCAAAGAACCATCCGCTACGTGCCAACACTGCCAAGCGGAGGTCGACGACGCAGAGCACACCATCATTGGCTGTGAGGCTTGGGCACCCCAGAGAGAACTGCTGAAACAAGCACTCGGGGTGGCCGAGCTAAATATCGACAACATGGTCCACAGCATGATGGAAAGTAAGAAGAACTGGGACCTTTGGCGCGACTACGTAGAAGACATCATGAGCGCCAAAGAAGACAGTGAAAGAGAGAGGCGCAGGGCGCCTCTCCAACAATAGAATAGGGCCACCAAATGGCTAGACTACCTGTCACCCTTGAAGCAATGTGATAAACAATACCAGGGGGACAGAGGAGACCAAAGGGAGCGGTTTAGTGAGTAGGCACGGCTGGCCAACATCCCTTATGGAAGTTGTATCAATACCAGCGTGAATCTCACACTCAGTCTTTGGAAGATTCCGCGCCCACAGGAAAAAAAAAAAAAAAAAAAAAAAAAAAAAAAAGGTTCATTTATATCAGGTTGTGAAGTAATCCATATTTCATCCAAAGGTATGAATTGACTCAAAAGCTTGGCTTTGCTTTCATCTTCACGGCGGTTTTTCTTTGTTCCATTGCGAGCAAACGCGGCACCTATTTTGTACACAGTTTTTTCATGTCCAAATTTTCAGTCTATATGCAAATTCATTGAGAACGTTCACTGCTAATGGCTGCCACAAATCGCAAAATTTTGTGTAGGTAATAATATCCTGCTAGAGTTGATTGAGAGCCTAAGCCGAAATAATACTTGAATAAAAAGCCCATAGCCATTGGAAAATCTCATAGCTGCGATCTATCTCCATTTTTCAGGTTTGGACTTTCCCCGATCTCGGAGTGTGTATGCGGAGAGCCGTTCATGGACGTAGACCATGTTCTGTGGACATATATTGGCATGGTGTCCGATCGCGAGATGCTCTTTTGATGTGTCAGTAGTCTGAAATTCGGACCAGTTGGACACATAAACCTTATGGCTACTCAGAGTACAAATGGCCTCAAGAAGTAGAAAATGAATATGTCCTTGTGGACATTGAATCTTAAATTCACGGTTTTGCACCATACTGTGTACTATGCGAGCGGGCTGATATGGTATCAAATAACAGAACCAATATACAACTCAGGTCAGAGAATAGTTCCCATGTTATTGTCGTGTAATCAGTTGAAATTCTACTACATTATACTGAAACAAAATAGTTTGTCATTTAAAAAGACACCACGTATAAATATCATGTAGTGTTGACATCTAGGCGTCACCCATGAATGACCCTTTATTATTTTTTGTATCTGATTTGGTGAATATTTTTTCCATGGGAAAAAATCAATAGAAGAAAAATTTAAATATATGCGTTGTTGTTAGGGATTTTAATTAAATATAAATTTGTCAGATTTATCATATATGAATTGCATCCATTTGTTATCTTACCAACCGCTTCACACATGCCCCGTACACACGATCGTACAGTAATATCAACACATTGTACATTGTAAAAAAATCAGATTTTCAAACAATATGTCTATTTTGCAAAGGGTATTTATTATTTATTATTTTTGAATTCCATTACGAGAAAAATTTAATGCATGACGGGATAAAAAGCAAAAAAATGGCGAACCGAAAGAAAACGCATAAAGTGTGTACACACAAGGATAAAAAAATGATGACAATGTATCTTTAAATTTCCCAGAGGACACATCTTTCATAAGGTCAATATAGCCTTAAAAGACCCAGGAATGGCATTTCTCGTATTGCGCAAAAACAAGGCGGCCAAAAATACATTCTGATGGTATTTTTTCGTCAAAAATTTCAATTGAATTAATACTTCCAGCGAGCTTTTAAAGCATTTTCGCATTTGGCTCGTTTTTTCACTGCGAGCTTCTCAGTGTTGAAAGCTCACTTAGTTCATTTGAAAGCGAGGATGTGTTCCCAAGTATAAAAATAACATAACACAGACGTTGTCTTAGATAAATCTAGATTAGTCGACTGCGGCAAGGGTTGGTCGTAAGTCAGGCGAGAAGCAGAGAGATTACACGGGTGTGAGTTGTTGGATGTACTCGATGGCTTAACAAACATGACTTTTGACATGTTTTGTAATGAAACGCAAAGTCTTCGGAGATTTTCTGTTCTTATTTTAATTTTACAAATTGGAATTCTACTCTGAGATTATGAAGGTTCATTTAAAATTTAGCTGCGATGAAAGATATGAGCTGCTTTGAAGACTTTGTAGAAACTTCGACTGGTGATATAGAGCTTGTACGCGTTTTATTGAATGTAATTTCGAATCAATTTGCGATGCTTTCAGCGTGAAAGACTAACTTTTAATCAATAAATAGTTTCAAGAAATTTTATTCCTCATTATTTTCATCAACAAAGACGTAACATTTCAGCCCACATAGTCAAAAATATATGACCGCTATATTCGGAACGATTAAGGGTGCTCACCTAAAGAAACATGATTAATAGCGTCCCAAAAAGTAAAACTCCCCTAACCCCAGGAAGATCTGCGTAGGAAGAGTAAAATATTGAATGGAAAGCTTGAAAATTTTCCACCCACAGGTTTCGACTGAAAGTTTTCCCGTTTGGAACGTTATGCGATTTGACACGCAATGCTTTCCACACGTTGGTAATGTGATGTTATTAGATGGATAAAATCAAACCAGGTAAAAACAGGGACCGTGGAAATCGGAAGTGCGTAAAATTTTCTTTCTTTTGCCTTTCGGCTGGAGTTCCGGTTATTAGTACGCTTCGGAGACGTTTTTGTTGCTGCAAGAAAAGTTCTTAAAAACATTTCTTGTTTGACAGGTAAACACGAAAATTTCCTTTTGTAATCGAAAGTACATTTCGTTTGACTAACTTTGTACTTTAGCGACTTTTATACAAGCAAACCTACTGAGAATTTCTAATGAATGTTTCGAAAATCGACCAATTGTTTAAGTCTATGTCAAAAACACATTATCGTCATTGCTAGCTATTCTTGCCTCAATTGAGATCATTGATTCGTAAACGAGTCAATCAATATGACAGCCATCATCATGATGTATACAATACCGAATTAATATTTACGAATTCACATGCGGATAAAGCTCATCTTTATTAATATCGTTTATATAATTTCAAGAATGAATACATTATATTAGAACCAAATAAATATACTTATATGATGTATAATAATCATAGTTGTGGTCCTGTTTTCTAACTAAATCTGGAGTAAAAATGTCGAAGGTCTGGTGAAGCATTCAAAGACGATGTTTTGCCCTTGATATTTTATTTGCTTGAAAGCTTAAGATTGAAACTTTCAGAATAGAACCTATTTATTTCTGATCCTTAGCCACCTTTCGGCGTCTCTTCGCCGATCCAATGGTTAAATAAACTACAAAAATGTACCGAAATACGGTAGTAAAAACCAAATTACGGAAATAAAAAGGGTTTAAATCTACTGGATGAAGATGATATGATCACAAACATTGCCATCGATTTAACACATTACTTGCGGGAATAGATAATCACTATCCATCGCCATCACTCATAACATGCAGGAGAAATAGTATTTTTTCATAAATAATATACATAAAAATTTACGAGGAAGATTCAAATATAACCCGGAATTTTGCTATACAAATTTATTAATAATATATAAAAATGCAAATGGAGTATCTTATTTTTATACATATAGCCCTTTATTAGAAATATATTTAATTCACCGAATGTGGAGCTTCTTGATCCCGTCAATGTAAAAAGAAAACGAAAAGTAGCATTTTCTGTTGCGCAACGCGAAATTGTTCGTTTTTATTTAAGTCCACGTGAGATGATTTTTTTGTAGTGTTTTCTTGAGTTGTGCTTAAAAACAATGGATCTCTCGTTGTTCTATAATAATATAAACGCGTTATTGCAATGTATACCTATCCAAAGTTGAAATCTTAATCATTGCACGTCCCAGTTCCTCACGGGATACCGGCGATTTAGGGTGTCGTCGGTTAAGTTTGGGCTTTCATCGACTTCAGAACGTCCATGAAAGGATCCCTTCATGGTTCTGTGAACATGTTCGAGCATGACGTCCGATCTTGCGGCGCTCTTTCGATGTATCAGTGGTCCGAAATTTGGACCGATTGGACACGGAAGCCTTCTGGCTACTCCCCTCTTATTTTAGAACTTTTTATAAGAGTTTTGGAGAAAAATGTATCCCCGGGGCTTTCAACGAACTCTAGTTGAGGTCGTTAAGGTTCTTCCTCGCGGCAAGTTATAATCAGTGGGGTCACAATCTTTTTAAATTTAATTAGAATCTTTAGCTAGTTTTTTGTGGAGAAAGGGCGTGTCTCAAAAGAAGCTCGGGTCAAAAGACAGTCCCCAATGTTGTTGTTATGTAAACAGTTGAAATTCTGCTTCCTTTTTCTAAAACAAAATGGCTTATGTCAATTGGCGTATGAGTATCTTATTTTCTATTGTATATAATTCCCTATATTATATTTTTCTAAAAAACGAAACTATGTAGAAAAATAAGATACTCCATTTGTATTTTTATAAATCACTAATAAATTTTTACAGCTAAATTCCGGGTTATATTTGAATCACTCTCATATTTATAATTTTTAGTTTGAAAATTTAAAAAAAATGCGCGACATTAAACCGACCCGCTTATAAAGTGTTAAGAATTGAGACTAGTGTCTTTATATTCTTTGATCTAATATTATATAATTATACTGAGCATGTTTTTTTATCTTATCACCAAAAAATTAGGCCTTTTGACTTGTTCATAATATAATTTTATTTGAGGATAATTCGTGCGGCACTCCAACGCTCATTCTATTTATTTTATAAATTTGTGAAGGATTTATATAGAACTCTATAAAAATATGAAAATAACATTACTTATTCAGTTACAAACCGGTTACAAAAACAAGAGTGCCTAAAAATAATGGATTTATTCCCATAAAACCAAATAAATATTTGTATTTCATGCGCATTATGGGATATAAATTGAAATAGTTCCCCGTTTTTCACGGTTGTTTCCAAGGCGTAACGTCTCGAAATTACCCCTAAATTCTATTCCGTTATTTGTTCCTTATAAGTGTATTAAAATACTCCCCTTCTTTCCTTATCAACCATTTTATCACATACAATCGTCGACAACTTCGCAGACGAAAAACATTAGGCAATTTATACCACACCCACCTTTCAAGATAACTCGCCCTCGCTTTATCCCATACTTTCCCACATTTTCCCACATCAGATATGACCATGTGTTTGAATTAAATGTAATTATTTGATATCCTACTGAAAATATTTTCATCCCATAATTGCTAATAGCCAAGCCCTAGTTTTGAATTTTAATAAGGTCGACTCATTAAATAAATGGCAATGGATCGTACCTGTTTTCATAACTCTGAAAATATCTATGAGCTACGTATGAATACATTTTTTTTACTTAAATATTAATGTGTGGTCTGAGTGGTATTCCAAGTGTGCTTAAAGCTCTCGACAATTGTCCGCATTTTGTGCTTTTGGTTCAGGTGCCAACAAACCAAACACCCATTTTACTATGACTTTGTTAACGTCAAAGTGACCACTCAAACGTTCAATTGCTTCCAGACCATTTCCTCCAGCATAAGTTGAGCTTTCTATGCTTTTTTGATTTAAAAATATTTTTATAAATAAATATCGCATCTTAATATATTAATATGATCGATGAGATCTATTATATTAGATAGTAATTTTAAAAATAAATAGATAAATTTATTCGATATCCTTGGATGCGGGAATATGTATTATTTCCGCTGACATCGCATGTTGTTTCGTAATAGGGGTACCTCTCTTCAGAGAAATTAACATAGTCATGGATAGGAATGCTTTTTTTAACATCTGATCATTTATTTCTATTCATAGCAAACGAACCCACGTGAGATGGAACATAAATTGAGTCAGTACACTTTTCAAAGTTTCATAAAGCATATGCTGTTTATGTCCAAAGATATTTTTAAAAGGCCTTAATTCTACTGAATTATGGATTAATTTTAAAATAATTCCGTCTTAATCCAGGCAACGAGGATTTAATCAAAGCAACAGAACGCGATATAGGATGTATTAGAAAACCTGTAGGCATAAATTGGCGTAGTATACCTTCATCACTCATTCTATGACTTTTCCCTTGAACCTATCAATCAAAAGCGGAATTTCCCTCCGCTCAGGGCTTAATGAAAAGTTTGCGAATAAATTTTAGATCCTAAGGTTTAATTATGAATTTCGCTATACACGGGCCCTAATTCGTATCGCGTTAATGTGGCTCATTATTGCGAGTGCGAATTGAAACTGAGATAATTGCTCGCGCTCTTTGTCACCGTGTACACGCCGAGGGTAAGTTATTTCTGTCGAAGAAATTAGCGAAAAGGCATAGGGGTTTTTGTGGAAGGGGTATGGGACATAATTTATAGATGGTAGAAAGGAAGCAAAAACTTTCGCGTGGAAATGTGGTAAATTGTGGCAAATTTGTTCCAGCGACGCTCTCGGCTTAGGTTATATCGCAATAAATGGCTGACAAATTACTTTCTCGAGTGTATGTACTTTATATAATACTTCCATGTTAGTCACCTATTTTTTCTTTTTTGTATTGTGACAAAGAAACATTGAATTAAATTGTTTTCAGCTAACTTTTTTTAAGCAGTTGCCATCTAATTAATTAATATAAAATTTAAGCATCATCTGTATATTGGTGAATATCTGAAAAGTGTAAGTAAATAGTGACTATAGGCAGTATTTACTAAATTTATCATTATCTAAACTAGGGCAGGACTATCTTTATTGTGCTATTTGATGCTCTTGTAACGTGGGCAATTTACCATCTCCACGTAGTAGCGACGTCTTCCATTTCTCTTCAGGTGAAATGTGCTATTTTAACAGCGCCATCTCTTGTGGCCCTGCGGAGACATTGCACCTGCTTAGCCGGACGATCGCTTCTTGCGCGTGCATCCGTTACCGGTTGAGTAGTGACGCGCAGGAAGCGGGAGTCGGGAGAGTCGTCGGTTGACCTTGGCTGCGGGAGGTTGTCCCTCCTGCAGCCAGACCTCTTTATTTCTATCGGTAGTGCGGAATAAATAGTTATCTTGCGAAGATAATCTTTCCATTCAATTTCCCCATTCGTCCAGCAACACCACAGCCCAATAGAAGAACGGACCCTTGCAGCAGTGCGGCCATTCCGACGAGCACGTGGAGACGGAGAGCCGCCCGGGGACTCTGCCCCTGAGAGCGCCCCCGCCTTAAACGTTTCACTGGTGTCAGAAGTGGGGTTGATAAACAGGTGCAATGTCTCCGCAGGGCCACAAGAGATGGCGCTGTTAAAATAGCACATTGCACTTGGATAGAAATGAAAGATGTCGCTACTACGAGGGGTTGGTAAATCGCCCACGCTACACTACACATTTGAGATTTTAAGTCACATATCTTTCAATAAGGACGCTCTATTTTTAAATGGTAACAGAACAAGTTGTGTGTAAGATATTTACTCATTTTTCTATGTATTTGAAAGAATATTTTATGGCATTAAGTATAAGAAATATAATTTTTCAAATATCAGCCACAACGTTGCTTGGTAGTACATATTCGGGAGATCCAATTTTCGATGTCTCCGTCGCATAAATCTGAATTTACTGGATGACGTTCGTTATGCAAACTTTGAGGTCATCAATTATTTGTGATTTATATGCATAGATCTGAAATTTAGGTCAATTGTATAATTAAGATAACCAAGCACTCAAATCGCTCGTGCAGAATGTCCATCGTGGCGTGGGCAATAATTCCACCGGACCAAGATCCGCCCCAAACAGTGACTTTCTCAGAATACATTTAGTGCAGGTGTATCTTCTATGGATTAATATCCTCCCAAATCTGATACATTTGCTTAGTCACACATCCATTTATCCAAAAATATTGATCATCGCTAAACAATATTTTTTTGGCAAAACCTTCCATTATAATTTGCCATAAACTATTAAATAATTTATAATAAATTTGATAGATATTTATTTAAAACATGGCTGTAATAATCTTACAAATATTGAGCATCTCTATTGAAAGAACCTGTATAAGAAATTTTACATCGTGTTTTATAAAAACTGACTTTACAATTACAAATGAGATTTTCCACGCTTGTCCTGTCTGCCCACCCTTCAACGTTATTTATTCTCACTTATCAAGTCTTGGGGGAGGGATTTTGAATAAAGCAGTATTTACACCCTTTTAATTTCCTAGTCTGTCAAACGCTTGTCTCATCCACTTCTGATCTGATAGTGTCGCCAAACTCATTTTCCAAACTCCCCCATTGATGATGAAAGCCTCCGGACTCGATGTTGTTATTGAAAGGGATGAAAAATGCATTTTCGGACATATTAAGACCAACACTTGTCGATCAAACGTCACCTCAGATAAAAATCACAATTGTTTAAATTTAAATTAAATGCAAACAATAATTTTATCAACCCCCCTGTACAGCAGTAATCGTCAAGTTTTCCTCATCATCACACAATTACAATCGAAAACAATTTTCCGCCTAAGCACCATCTGCTGTAAATTCACAACAAAGGGCCTCATAAAGAGAATTAACCTATGAAATCACTACATTTGGCCGTTTCGACCTAAAACTATAATTTTACGGCCGTTTGAGAGCTTATGGAAATGGAATATAGATAATTAGCCTATAATAACGAGACTCAAAATTAGGTCATAATTTTGACGACTCCAGATGAGCACATGTTCCCGGAATACGTTCAAGTTGTTAGTGTGCTAATTGGCCCGGGCGAAAATAGTTAAAACGGGTTAATGTCGATTAGTGCAAATTTTATCTATTTGTGTTCGTATCCGGAATGCCTTGTTTAACCGTTCGTTTGCTAAATTTGAATTTAAATTACTGATCATTGCGGCCTCTCCGGAATACAGGAACAGGATCATAATATTTTAAACATAATGATTCTTATACGACGACAGTCCCAGAAATACCCGACCCAACAGAAAACACAAAACAATTTGAAGAAAAACCATAGTTATTTTTCAAAATCGTCTTTTTTCAGCTTGCAAAATTTTTTATTGCTGTAGTGAATCGCTAAATATTCGATCAAAACATCATCACGACGCTGTTTTTGTTTCATTGGGAGCAAACGCGGTACCTGTATTGCGCACAGCTTTTTCATGTTCAATTTTTATGTCTGTCATGTCTGATAGCTTGTACATTTTCCTTAGACGGCCATCCAATTCTATTTTGTGGATTTTCTTCACCATTTCTGACATATCGTCAAATTTTGTATGGGTACCTAACCCTAGAAAAAAATCTAGCTCGGATTTTATGTTACTTGGATTAAGGCCTTTTAAATAAAAGTCAATCCTTTATAGCGT